>CAIGQV010019029.1:364106-399815 GCA_903798115.1 Danio jaintianensis
TGTGTGTGTGTGTGTGTGTGTGTGTGTGTGTGTGTGTGTGTGTGTGTTTGTGCTTAGGTTTATTTGGCAGTGACACATTTTAATCTGTTTGTTTCACAGTTGCACACAGCAGCCCAGAGGCGTTTGCCTTCTCCAGATTAGCATGCTAACACTGACCTCCTTTAATAAGCCTTGGCATCTTACTCATCCTGGCATCTTCTTTCTTGATTTGTTTTTCCCCTTTTACTTCAATTATGCCTTTTGTTTGGCTTTGCATTTTGGCATAAACCCAAATCCATTTGTTTCATTTAAAAACTTCTTATTTTCTGAATTGGAAGATGCTGTGCGCACTTGTCATCCAGACTTGGGCAAAATATAAAATTTAATCACCTCCATTTTGATTTATGAGTTGGAAATGAACTGTCCATGACCTGACAGGAACATGAATTGGAATTTTAATCTGAATGACTGGAAGCGCAATTATGAAATGCGGTTCAAATCATTTTAACAGGTAATTGCCTTCAGGAAAATGAAGTTCTTCAAATGTAGTTTGGTCTTAAAATCCCCTTTTTCATTTTTCTTATTTTTTAAAGAATTTAAAATATCTTATTGTTATGAATTAGATTTAGTGAGGTTATATACAGTACATTTCCCCTTTTGGTTGATTTTAAATATTTTTACTTTAAGGGATATTTGCTCAAAAATGAGCAGTTGCTGTTAATTTGATCAATTTTACACCAAGACCTTTTTGTTAAGTAGGACATTAAATCTTATGAAGATTTAGTGATTCATAAACTGCAGGTCATTGGTGTCACGATCACCAGTGATCAAGCCTGTAGCCTGATTCCCCCTGATTACACACACACATACTTCTGGGAGTTGTATTTCATATAGTGGCAGATGTGTAGTTCTCCGGCGATCTGCACAGGCTAGATCGCTGTTGATCGTGACAATTGGCTACTTGCACTTTGAGAGTCCAAAAAACATATACAGGCAAAATAAAAATAACCCATCTATAATAACATCTGCTAAAGATGTGGATTAACTCTAAAGGTTATTGCACACGGAATCCAAAATTTTAGTCTGTAATTTTCGCGCGTTGAAAAATAAATTTGACCTCACGATGTGTCAATCATATTGACACACTGCCTCTAACACTTTCGTTCCTCATAAAAAAAATGGAATCAGGTTTTATTTTTCCTTTTTTCGCATCCGAAAAGGCATTTTAAGAGGTGTTTTGACAATTCAGCGCCACCCTGTAAGCGAAAGGCAAAATCCAAAATGACGTCGGAGAAACTTATCTTGCAACACAAAGCCCTTTATGATAAACAAAATATGGAATATAAAGACATGGCATACAAAGACCGAAGATTCTGGCAGATGATTGCAGACCAGCTTGGAAACCAGGCTGATATGTACTGATTTCAAAATAAACAATTGGTGAAAGATTATAAAGTAATTATAATATATATTAGAGGGTATGCATCATACTTGATGTGCAAGGTTTGTGTGTGTGATGAATTTTTCGCATTTGATTACAAAAAAGCGCATACGAAAATGTGTGCAGAGACCTTAGTACTTTGTATATTTATTTATTTATTTATTTTGTTTATTGATGGATTGATTTATTATAACCTTATTAAAATACACACACATTCAAAAGTTTGGTATCATCAAGATTTTTTAAAAGAAAAATATTAATATTAATTGTGTAAAACTGATCATTAGGAATTGAAATTGCTTTAGATTGTTCATAATTATGAAAATGTACAGTTTCTTAATTATATATATATATATATTATAAGCAGCATATGAGCATATCTGAAGTATCATGTGACACTGAACACTGGTGTTATGTTGCCAAAATGCAGCTTTAATTATATATTTCAAATATATAATTCACATGGATTTTTTTTTATTGTAATAATATTTTTACAATGATACTGTATATTATGTTTTTTGTTTGCTTGGAATTGATATGTAATATATACAGCTGAGGTCAGTTATTGGACAGTTTTTTATGCCACCTCTACAAAACTGTGGAAAATGATAAAATATTTTATTTAGTTTATTTAAAACTAAAATAAAATAAAATCTTATGTTTTTATTAATAATGTAATATAAATTAAAATATATATTATTATTTATTTTGTGGAATTATTTTCCATTTAATGAAATCATCTCAATTATAAAAACTGTATAGTTTCTCAATAATCACTTCAAAACCCAAAAGTACAGCGTGACAAGGAGACATAAGGGAGTGAAACCGAACATAATTTCAAACCAAGCAATGAAACCATTTGTGAAAATATGTGCTTTGATATTAGAAAAAGTATACCTCTATAACTGCTCACGTTTGTGCATTCTGCTTGCAAAACCTGATATTGGTTGTGGTTTGGAGAGCCTGATATAGTGAAGTGGTTTGGAAATGTTTGGCCCACAGCTGCATTATCATGAGAAAACACCAAGATTACATTCAGTACCGTCAGCACTAGAGAAATGCGAGAAGTGTCCTTGATGAGTCCTTATTTTGCTGAGCTAGAACCAACTCGCCATGCATTGTGTGTGTATGCTTCATTTAAAAACTAATTACCGCAAAAAAAAGCGACTTCATTGTTAAACACATTCCCATCCCACAGCCACTGAAACTCTACACTAGAAGAGCACAGTTTGCTTACACAATTCAACCCGGCCTACTGAAAAAAACAACAACAATAAAAACCATAATAGAGTTTTTAATGGTTATTTATATTGGTTTTCTGCTTCTAATATTGTGCCATTTTAAAATCAATAAATCCTATAGGAATATGTCCCAAAACACACTAGAAATTAGGGCTGCATGATATTGAAAAAAACTGACATCACAATCTTTTATTTGTCTGCTATACATGTTGCAATTATTGATTATAATTCCATCAGATGAAGTGAACCGCTCTATCTGGAAAGAATTCATAGTTTTATATTGATTAAAATGATATTGCAGAGGTCATCTGATAAAATATTATAAACCAATCACAAGCATTGATAAATACAGTACAGCAAATATAATTTTTTTCTGTGTTTTCTGGGAGACTAGCAGTATTCAGGTATAAAATTTAAATTAAAAAAATAATCTAATTAAATAAAGTAATAACAAATTAAATAATCAAATGTAAAATAACACTGTATAGTCTTCTTCATATATACAGTGCACAGCATATATAAGTACACCCCTCA
The DNA here is from genome assembly GCA_903798115.1 of Danio jaintianensis. Lineage (NCBI taxonomy): Eukaryota > Metazoa > Chordata > Actinopteri > Cypriniformes > Danionidae > Danio > Danio jaintianensis. The sequence goes on from CAIGQV010019029.1 coordinate 367,302, forward strand.
AAAATCGATCTTTTAAATTCATATTTTTAATAGGAAGCGATACAATATTATATTTGTGCATACATTAAATAGTAATTTCTCCTCACCAAGGAAGCATTTATTTGATCAAAAATACAATAATATAAGTAATAACTGTTTTCTGTTTGCAATATTTTGTGTTCCTCGTAAAATGATTTTCATACTCGGATTTAAAATGTCATTATTTTTCGTCAGTGGGATATAAAGAGATTCTAAATTCAAGATTAACAAGATTAACTTTCCAACCTATTGAGAGATATTTTTCTGGTTTGAATTTTTTTTATTTTTAGTATTTTTTTTCAGCATCAATACTTCATTTAACAGTGTCTAGTCCGTACTAAAGCCAAATCTGGAGCTTATCTAACAAAATAACTTACGATAACGGTCCAAAAACTAGTACACCCAAATTTATATGTTATAGAAAAATATTAAATACAAATTTTAAAAAGAGGAAAAATCAAGAGAAGCAAAAATTTTTTACAATTTTGTTAAAATTTTGTAGGTTGTAATTTATTTATTTTTTTTGCAATATTTTGCTTGAATTTAATTGTATTATCTTTTAATTTCTAAATATGTTTGGTGACTAAAATATTATTTTTATAATCTGTTCAATAAATCTGTTTTGTTTAAATGCACCAAAAACATTGCCTATATTCACTGAGAAATGGATAAAAATATTAATTTTCACCCCATTCAAAATGGGGTGTACTCAATTATGTCGAGCACTGTATACATAAATACAATTAATCTTTCTTAAAGTTAGAAGGGGGCGACGCGGTGGCGCAGTGGGTAGCGCTGTCGCCTCACAGCAAGAAGGTCACTGGTTCGAGCCTCGGCTGGGTCAGTTGACATTTCTGTGTGGAGTTTGCATGTTCTCCCCGTGTTCGCGTGGGCATCCTCCGGGTGCTCCGGTTTCCCCCACAAGTCCAAAGACATGCGCTATAGGTGAATTGGGTTAGCTAAATTGTCCGTAGTGTATGTATGTGTGTGTATGGATGTTTCCCAGTGATGGGTTGCGGATGGAAGAGCATCCGCTGCGTAAAACAAGTGCTGGATAAGTTGGTGGTTCATTCCGCTGTGGCAACCCCAGATTGGGAAAGGGACTAAGCCGAAAAGAAAATGAATGAATAAAGTTAGAAGCAGTGTTGGGGAAAGTTACTTTTGAAAGTAATCCATTACAATATTGAGTTACTCCCCCAAAAAGTAACTAATTGCGTTACTTAGTTACTTTTTATGGTAAGTAATGGGTTATGTTACTTTTGGGTTTGACTCAAAGTTGACTTTTTGCATTACTTTTTCTTAAAAACTTGATCTCTTTCAGATCTTGAAGGGTTTTTCCTTTTTTTATATAGAGGAGATCTCCAATTATGAACACACTGTATAACCTACACCTTCATTTACCTTAAAAAAAAAAAAAAGATTTGGATAATGTTGTCTTCTGGGAACTTCCTGACCCTAGAGATATACATCATATACAGATTAATGAAAGTTTAAAGCAATGCGTTTGCTACTTTTTGTGTTATTAGTTAAGAAAAATCCATTGAGACAATCCCCTTTTCCTTTTCTTCAATGAGTTCAAAATAATGAGAATACTTCCATCACAGACATGACTCTGGCCTGCTATATTGGTTTCTGTCTGTTCCCGCAGGGAGTGCATTCTCTTATTGAGTGTGATTCAACGTGACTACGTTGATTTTTATTAAGCAATTTATTTATTTTAAAGCTAATTATTTATACTATAAAGTAACTAGCATTAAATTTTTTAAAAAGTAACTCAAATATTATTACTTTATTTTTTATAGTAATGCATTAGAAAAGTAATCATTTTACATAACTCATGTTACTTACAACACTGATTACAAACATTATTTTTTCTTGTGCCTGAATGCTATAAACTGGCTTGAAATGCTCACACAGTCACATGCCTTAAAAACACATTCAGATTATTTTTTTTGGTTAAACTTTACAATGTCTCCACAAATCATGTGTGTTTCCAACTGTGGCTCTTGATCAATTATAATTCCTTCTCAACATTGCAGATCCTGTGATGTGACTGTTGCGGATGCGCACATTGCGATATCGATATTGTGCAGCCCTACTAAAAATTCCAACAAAGGCTCATTCTGAAAACGTAGCCGTATTTACATTTCTGGAGATCGTGAATTATGTATCCAGAAGTACGTATGGCTGCATTTCGTCTTTAAAATGAACGCTACGTGGCGGTATGACGCCGTTCCTTTTCTTGCTTAGCAGCTGACCGCTTATCTTCGTATGAACGGCTTTTCCCCTGTTACCAGTTTGTCCAGTACCTCGCCATGTACGTCGGCAGACTTGAGACACAGAGAGGAGTTGACCACGATGACGGGGTTCGAGTCCAGCGAAGAACGATTCCAGAAAGCGGATAAGACAAAAAATAAAATAAACAATAAATGACAGGGTGAGAATGTGGTCAAATCTAAAAATGTGCTAAAAATCAGGCGAGGGCTTTTCTTTTTCTGGATTGCTTTTGAAAATGCTATTGGTTGTGTTTAGAGGAGGAGGAGGGTGGGTCAGTCGATCGGTCAGTCAGTCGATCAGAGGCCTCTGGTGGATTTACGAGAGGAGAGCAGGCGCGAATGGCACTCGCGAGAGAAATTTGAGATCTCAAAAAGCTTACACAGCGGCCTCTGGTGGATTTGTGAAAACAAAAACTGCAAAAAAACGTACATCCTGGGATGTATTTGGCGCTCTCCAGAAATGTATATTGTGGTACATTTTCAGAATGAGCTTGGGTTGAAAAATTCTCAAAATGTACTGGTTTTGATGGTTAAAATGTGATGCTTTGCAATTAGAAACCCTTAGAACTTTTGTGCTGGTTTGAATTGGTGGGATTTTTTTTCCAGAGGGGTATTGATAAATATAACTGGAGCCTTTACTGAACGCTGGTGTATTTGCAGGTTTTGGAGCATTGGGATCCTCACAGCAGTCCCACAACCAGTCTATCTGTCCATGCTCTTCCTCACAGCGCTCCGTATCTGCATTGGCCTTCAGGTCCAGAGTTTGACCTGGCCAAACCTGACCCTTATGACCTGTATGAGAAGTCCAGGGCTATCTATGAGAATAGGCGTAAGTAAATGAAGCCCCGTTTTGCTAGCACCAGAAGCTAGCATTGATGTCTGCTTTACCTGCTTTGTTCCTCCACTCTGAAATTTGCACATTGTGATACAAACTTCAATTCAGTTCAGAGCAGTTTTACAGCAAGAACAAATGATTCTGCTTTATTGATATGAGATCAAAATAATGTCCATATTGCAGAAATGTGCCATTATGGGATGATATAAGCTTGCAGGTAAATGGTGGTAAAAATGGTGTGTTTTACGCTTATATTAGTAATTAGAAATTTAAAGATTTTGTTGTGGAGTGTGCCAGTGTTTAATTTAGGACTACTGATTATTTAGTAGTACTATGATTGATTTATTTAACATAATTTCTGAGTGAGTGAGGCGTCACGGTGGCGCAGTGGGTAGCACGTTCGCCTCACAGCAAGAAGGTCGCTGGTTCGAGCCTCGGCTGGGTCAGTTGGCGTTTCTGTGTGGAGTTTGCATGTTCTCCCCGTGTTCGCGTGGGTTTCCTCCGGGTGCTCCGGTTTCCCCCACAAGTCCAAAAACATGTGGTATAGGTGAATTGGGTAGGATAAATTGTCCGTAGTGTATGTGTGTGAATGAGTGTGTGTATGGATGTTTCCCAGTGGGTTGCAGCTGGAAGGGCATCCGCTGCGTAAAACATATGCTGGATAAGTTGGCGGTTCATTCCGCTGTGGCGACCCCAGATTAATAAAGGGACTAAGCCGAAAAGAAAATGAATGAATGAATGAATTTCTGAGTGAAAGTATAAAATGCGACTTATTTGAAACAATACATACATTTATTTTTACATTACTTTTTTTCTTTCAACAGTTCGAGCCATTGCAACTTATATGGTACTTAAAAGCTATAACATTGTCTGTAGGCTATATTTGGAAGTAAAACAGCTATTATGTTCAGTTAATTATTTGCTTGCTTTCTTTTTGTACACATTTTTTGAATAAAGCATTTTTTTTGCATTATTTAAAGGATTAGTTCACCCGGAAAAAAAAAAAAAAATTAATGTTTTAATTTGTTATTAATGTTATTAATTTCTCAATTTAATTATATGGATGTCATCTTTAGAACACAAATTAAGATATTTTAGATGAAATCTGAGAGCTCTTTCAGCCTCAGAAAAGGAACCAAAAACATTCAAAATGTCAGTAGTTTTGAAATCATACAAAGCTCCAAAAACACATGTGTGCGCCAAAAATAACTGTAAAAACCAAATTCGTTCACTAATGTTTTCTCATCCTCGTCAGGTTGTCATGGATTTACTACAGGCAGTACAATGTATTGCCATTAGTGTTGTATTGCCTGTAGTAAACAAGCACCATGATTTAACACAGAAGACATAGGCTAACAAAGTTGTTTTTACATTTTTTGTTTGCTTGTTTGTTTGTTTTTTGTGCACAACAGTGTTCTTAGAGCTTTATACAATTATAGTTGAACCACTGTAGTCACATAAAATGTTTTTAGAGTGTTATTGGTTTCTTTTCTGGACTTCTTGTGACCGTTTTTGAGAGAACTTGTTGTTGTGGAGTGACAACATGCTTGTAGTTTGTCCTAAAAAAATAACATTTACTGGTTCCTCATTGGATTGAACCTGCTGTAAGCCTTCAATGACCATTAAGTCAGCTCTCAGACTCACAAAACTCTTTACTCTGTTGCATCTTACAATCTGCGCTCTCCTCGTGGTGAGTGTTTTGAGGTTGTTGTGTCTTGTCAACTTGGAATCAAGGTCCGAAGAGTAGTAGAAAAAGCCTGGGAAACTTCAGTGACCTCGCAGTGCATTTTGACGTTGCATAACACTTTGAATTATTAAACGCTGGTACTTTCTTAACCAAATTTAGAGACGTTAGTTACCACACATACAGACTTTCTGAACTTTCTGAGTTCCCCGTGAACCATCATTCATATTCATTGAATTTTAAGCATAAGCATATGTTTAATTCAGCAAATAGTGGGAAATGTGTCAGCTCATATGAATGTACTGACTCCCAGCGTGCTATTGCCTGCATATTGAACAGATACATTTGAACTATCAATAGTCGCATTTCTAAAGGTGAATTTATACTGAACAGCGATTAAATCAATAGAGGTCTGTTCGGCTTCACATTATTGCTCCTTTCTCTGTGCATTTGCATAAATCTGAACTGGTGTATATCATGCTAGACGTTTTTTCTAGTGTTTTAAATCAGCAGGGATTAGATGTGCACCTCCTCATTATGGTTTCCTATTTTACACCACTGCCTTTATTTCATATATAGTTTTATTTTTAGTATTTGCAGCCTCAGATGACAAGTTGGCAGTGGGTAATTGGTTGATACAGTATCTGTTGGTGTTGTTTGTGTATGTTATTATCTCGTGCGGAATGATCTTTTATAGATTTGTGAGTTTCTTCTAGTATTTCTTTTTTCTTTGTGTTGTTATTATCATTAGTGGTGCTATGTTGTGCTGACACTTTAACATTTATTGTATTGAATTTATTCTTCCAGGTAAGTATGCTCATTTAATTGATTACATTTTCTATATTTCTTCTGTGAGCCGTGTTTTTCATATTTTATGATTAGGGCAGTTCAAACAGACACATTCTGTAAAACTGCACTTCTTTCTAAACAGAAAGTGACAGAAATGTTTCAGTGCGTTCAATCATAGCTCAGGGCCATTCACACAAAATGCGTCTTTGGTCTAAAAACTGGAATGTGTCTTAAAAAGTGCTTCAAATTTCTACAAAAAGCTTGAAATCTCTACTTTAAATCTCTTTTTTTACTTTTACTTGACTTAGAGACTTTGGTTAACATCATATAACACTGTTGTCATCCCAGTTTGCTACTGTAAACAGAAGCTTGCAACCCTTGCCCCACCTCTGATTTCTTCTGATTGGTCCACAGTTTTGGACCTGATATTGATGAGTGTTGCTGTTTGTAAATGTTTAAAGTTAAGTAACCTAACATGACAAGGTGTTTTAAAAATAAGGAACTCATGCCCATGGTACTGCAAAGAAGTCATCCATGTGCGGCAATCCAGTGTTCACATAGAAATACAATATGGAAAGCATCGTATTTAATAGAAAAATGTGATCTGTGTGAATGATCCCTTAATGTTTTATAACTGTAAAGATTTTCCATTCTGTCTATCTGGTCTTTTCGAACTCTAATTGCATTAATACTCAAGTAAAAATATTCTGTTCATGTCAACACATATTTTATGTGATCTTTGCAGCCTGAACTCTGAAATGTGGCTAATACTTATGAATTAACACAATTTCATTCATACATACAATTTTTAAAGGGATGCATTCCCCCAAAGCCAACTGTATTTGGAGATGAGCTAATCATACTAAAATGTACAAATGATTATAAAAATTAATTAATAAGAAATAGCCACTAAATCAAACTTTTACGAATTGTTATAGTGTTTTATACTGCATATTTATGTAGTCAGTTACTTAGTTTAGTAGTTATTTCTGAATATTGATACATTTAAGACTGTAAATTTAGTCAATTTCTGAAATAATTGTTTAATGATTAATTGCGACTAGTCACATACAAAATAAATGTTTGTAATTACGTAATATATTATGTGTCTATAATATATTGTTTATGTATAATTTTATGTTGTGTGTATATACACACACACACACACACACACGCAAACATACACACACGCGCAAACACACACACACACACACATAATAAATATACACATTACATACACAATTATTATGTAAACACAAACCTTTATTTTGTATGCAAAAAAGTTTGTTTCCACCACTGAATAATAAAGGAAACTGGCATGTATTATCTCACAATTCTGACTTTTTGTTTTTCTTAAAATTGTATGATAAAAAAAAATACTATATCAATAATTTTTTGAGTGCTAAAGTCAAAATTGTCAAAAGCATTTTTTCCCCTTCTAAATTGGAGTTCTATTGGAGTTTTTATCGCGCATTTCTGTTTAAATCTGTCAGTTCTGTCTAAATAACTAACAAATATTAAATATTTAATCATTTTAGAAGCACACATTTAACAATAAAATATAATAAACAGCAACATCTACACATTATGAAACATCTGAAAGCATGCAAAATCTCACACAGAGACACACACAAACACTATGATGTAATTTAACTCCAAACTGATTCATTCAAAAGAAATAATTTGCTTAAAATAATCAAAGTAATTGGCTAAAACAGTCTTCAACATCTTCGAGGCTTCATACTTAGTCTTTTTAAAAGAGTACAAAAGACAAAACCAGTCAAATGACAAGCATGTAAATCATCACAAAATAGTGGTTAAATCAACACTCATAGTGGTCAAATATGACCAGTATGGTTTCAAATACTCAAGCAGAGTTCATTATATAGTACATGTTTTCAGCTTCCAGTCTGCTGTGAGTCCTGAGATGAACCATGGAGAAATTATATAACTCAAAGCCTATAATAACCAAGAACTGACTTCATAACATACTGTACATCCGCTAGAAATGCCACTTGATTTCAAGTCAGTCAGAATTGTGAAAGAGGTTCTCATAAGTTGGTGATTGAATGACATTTGTATTTTAAGCCTCTTTTTTTGGGAGCAGTGTACTGTATATTAACCTTATTGCTTTGTAACCGGTGAGACAGGTTGTGTATTGTACTGTAGTTCCTATATTTCCAGGTGTATGTTTATGTAAGTTGTGATTTATGGGCTGTTCTTGTACCTCTCTCTCTCTTTCTTAGAGCCAGGGCTTCCTCGAGCGTCCCACCCTGCTGACCCCTCTGGTGAGTAAATAAATCTACACCCAAAACAGAAACATCTGACACAAAGAGTTCACCAGAAAATACACTCTGAATGTTTGGAATCCATTGCTTATATCCAGTAGTTGTGACCTCTATATCTTTTTGGTTGAACTTTTAAGTTGTTTTTTTATTATTATTGTTAATTCACTATCATCAAATAAATATTGTTTTTATTGCCTAAAATCATATGGCATTTTTTTTATTTAATAAATTACAAATTAATTATAATTTTTTTCACATTTTTTGACCAATATATATATATATATTTAAAATGTAATATACATTGTACATGTAATATGTCACCTGTATTTATTTTCTTTACATTTCTATTTAAGAAAGTGCTGTAATAGTTGCTTTTTGTTTCCTAAAATCATATGAAATATAGTGAAAATGTATGACATGATGACATTTGCAATTTCAGATTATAAATGTATAAATAAATACAAATAAATGTATTATTTTTTTGCCATCTTAAATCATTTGATATAAAATGTAAATATATCATTCAAAAACAGCATCTTTATTTATCTGTTTTTAATTGTTATTTGCTACAATTGGTTTTTATAAAAGTTGAATTTCTAAAATGTAGTATCATCAAACAAATGCTGATTTTGTCACCTAAAATCATATGATCTTTAAAGTATTTCATATGATATATAATAAAGTATTGAATGGCCTGTCACCATATCTATTTTTTGTTGTATGATATATTGCAGCAAAATATATTACGATAAATGATTATGAATGACAATATAATATCATCACAATGCAAGTACACTCTTCCAAAGAACGCATTTTATTTTATTCTTAAGGCTTATTAATTTAATAATAGTCATTTTAACAATTTAATAATTAGGCATTAGAATCAGAATGTGAAAACGCACATCCTAAATAAATAAATTATAATAAAAGTGCGATATCTGGTACCAGATCTATTTTTCAGTTGTCAGACCCCCACATGAAAATATACTATAGTGTTTTTTTAACCATATTGACACCTCCAATCGAGATAGAGATGTTGCGCAATCAGCTAAAATGTTGCTAGAATTGTTTTTTAAGTATGGGCGATATATATTGCATCGCCAAAAATGATTGAGGTCATGTCCATGTGTTGTGCGACAAGACGATATATTGATTATTGTGACAGGCCTATATTGCATATGAAAAATTTAATTGCTTATCAATTAAATGAAAATTTCTCATTTTTACATAAATAAATTTTTTTTATTGCTAAACTTTATTCTGCCACTTTATTCTGAATCATCTGTGTGATGATCATATATCATCTGTATGTGTTGTCACCAAAAAGATATTTAATATAAATGTATCACATTATGGCAATGAGAGTTTCATAGAGGTATATATATATATATATATATACACATCTCAAATAATACCTGATAATTCTTGTAGTAAAAATTTTTGTCAGCTTTTGCCACTTGAGAATGAACCTCAATGAAGCTTTCGCCTTGAGAATGAAGCTTTCGCCTTGAGAATGAACCGCCTAATACAAGTTCAAGAACATAAAATGGACGAATTAAGAAATTAAGTAGTCAGTGAAGAAAAATGGGAGTCTTAAATGTCAACTAGAGCGCTAAATTACCCTTGAATGATGGGAATAGTGTGGAGAAATGACTAAAGTGTGAAGTACTGTGTGTCTTCAGCAGAGTTCCAGGAGGTGGAGGTGCACCTACGCAGACAGAAGTCCGGTTTCGGCTTCAGGATCCTGGGCGGAGAGGAACCGGGACAGCCTGTGAGTCCGGAGGCTCAGGAGAAGGCTCGTACTACAGAACTAACGCACATGCTTCCTAAAACAACCCTCATTGCTACTGGCTAACATAATAACATCATGTCTGCTTAAACTCTTGATGTCCAAACACAGGTTTAAAGTCCCCCTAAAATCAAAGTAAACATTTTTGGGGTTTTAAACATTAATATGTTAGTCTTAAGGTAATCTTTAAGCTATTGTGCTTAAAAACAATGACTAAATTTACATTTAAAAGATTTAAGATTCAAAAATTTAGACTTTTTCACTTCAATCAGTATGGATCGATATTATTTTATGACATCACTGAGTACTTCAGCTGTTCTGACCAATCAAGTGCTCTCTCATATCTGAAGTCCCACCCCTACAAGCTTCAGCTGAAATCAGTCACTTATTCAAATGACAATTTACTGTGCAAACCAATTGGCAACCTCTCGGTCTCTCTCATGAAGCCAATACGGAAGTGACTGAAATTGCAATTCATCAACTGTCCACTAGAGGCTTGCTCTAAAAGGAAGTCGGTCCCAAAGACTCGCAATTTGTTAAAATGCCTAACTTTACAGCAAAAATGTACAGTCTGGTACAAAAATTGGTTTCAAACCCATCCGTTTAATTTATATTAGGCTTTAATATTCTGCAAAATTAAGGGCATGGTCACCTGAGTGACAGGTATCGGCTGCTGGACGTCATGTCACCTCAGCTAATTCCAGACTTTGAACTTGGCACATTTGACATATTTGTTATTTTGTGGCTTTATACAGTATATTGGTTTTTGAGGATTAGTTCTTAGAATTATCAAATAATATGGCATGTTGTGCAATTAATTGTGCTTCAGTTTCCATTTTTCCAGCGGGTAATATCTTTCATATAATTTTATTTATAGATGCATATATTTTTTTTCAAATGGTTTATTTATTATTTAAAACCTTTATGTATTCCAGAATTGGCCATCTGAAACATTGTAATACAATGCTATGAATGGATTTCATAAATAGCCTAGCGTTTACTAACACAGACTATATTTGTAGCATTTTGAAGATTTAGATTTTCCTGTAGAAAAAACATCACAAGAATAATGTTTAACATGGCTCAATGCTTTAAAACACAAGACCAAACTCAGTAAACACATTATTTATAAAGTATACAACCAAGCACATGTGGCCAGAGCACGAAAGAGTCACTTTTAAAGACGTTTTAAGCTTTTTACCCAAACAAAAAACAATACAAGATAAATGCAACCAGGCATCTCTAACTCCACCCACATCCCACCTCTTTGCCCATATTTGATTAACTGGGAGTGGTCAGCGTGACATGCTTTCAAGATGGTGATGGTTGGCTCTGCCCACTAGGATCTTCAGAAACCTATAAGTGAAGTCACAGAAACGACCTCCATATTTTTACACAGTCTATGGTAGGGGTGTAACGATACATCGTAACATTGAAAAATCCCGAACATAAAAATGCGCCAATGCGTAATGCAAATGTAAATTATATGATTTGCACCATTGAGCTTGTTTTATCCAGGAGTCAGCTTAATTTATTTAGAAGGTATAATTCGACCACAAATGCCATATATTAAACTCTTTTTTATGCCAAACAATATTGAGATAATATCATATCGTGAGTTCAGTATCGAGATACGTATCGAATCGCGACTTAATTGTAAATAACACTGTATATGTAAGAAAATAATAAACAGTAACTAAACTTGAGTTAAATAACTAATAACTTCCATGTTATTAATCGTAACAATGATAGGGAGGAGCACAAAAAGCCGGGCTACTGAAATGTGCTGTTATAAAAATGCATTGCACACACACATACACATAGTCAGCATACAAGCAACTAGGACTGTAACAAATTAGGCACGCACAACTACAATTTTCTAAATGATGAATATGGATTTATACAGTGTAAATATACTTTCCATTGGCTGAATGAGGTATTGTTTCACATGCGAATTTCACTGAATGCTGTATTTCAAAGTGTAGAAACAGTTAGACAGACTCGGCATTGCTATTAAAGACTTTTCATCGTCTTTCATGAGTCAGATGCATTTTAGCTCAACAGAGCTTTGATATAAACAAAAACGCTATTGGCTATTTTAAAAAGGGGAGGAGCAACTCAATATATCTCACCAAGCTTTCAAGTATCAGTTGAAATTACATCGGTTACATAAAATAAAGCTGCTGGAATAAAGGAGACCTTTAGAACAGTGTGTGGTGACAGTGCTGTGTCTGTGCAGATCCTGATTGGGGCGATCATTGAGAAGAGTCCCGCTGATAAAGACGGTCGTCTGCGGCCTGGAGATGAGCTGATTTCAGTCGATGGGATCCTGGTGGCTGGAAAACCTCATCGTTACGTCATTGACCTCATGCACGGGGCAGCCCGGACGGGACAGGTCAAACTCACTGTACGACGGAGAGTTCAGCCCACAGGTGACACATTATGTTTGTTTCATCTGACTACTAACACTGTCCAATGGGGAACACTTTTTTTTATAGTGGCTTTTTACATTTTTGTGTAATTTTACAAAATAAATTATATACATTTATTTTGTGATTTAGTATCACCAAATATATAATATTAACATTTAGACATTTTTTTTTAAGTAGAGAAAGGGATTACTTTTTAATTTTTAGGTAATTTAATTACAGTTACTTATTCATTCATTCATTTTCTTTTCGGCTTAGTCCCTTTATTAATCAGGCGTCGCCACAGCAGAATGAACCGCCAACTTATCCAGCATATATTTTACACAGCGGATGCTCTTTCCAGCCACAACCCAACACTAGGAAACACCCATACACTCTTGCATTCACACACATACACTACGGCCAATTTAGCTTATTCAATTCACCTATACCGCATGTCTTTGGACTTGTGGGGGAAACCGGAGCACCTGGAGGAAACCCATGCGAACACGGGGAGAACATGCAAACTCCACAGTTACTTATAATGCATTTAAATATTATACATAAAAATTTAACTGTTCTGTATAAATCAATTTAGGAAAGCAGAATATTTTGCATTATTAAAAAGTTAAACTAAAGAAGGTTACATTTATCAAGGTGACTAGACATGGCAAAAAAAATTTGTAAGTTAATTAGTTCATAAAAATATATGGTAAAAATTCAGAGAACCATATATATATATATATATATATATATGGAGAATAGTCAGGCAAGCAATGGTCAAACAGGTACAAACTGGAGCATGAGGGTAGTCCAAAGAGTGTAGTCAGAAACAGGCAAATGGTCAGGACAGGCGGCAAAACAACATGAACGACAAACAAAGCAAAGGGTCAAAACACAGCAAGACTAGACAAGGGAAAGGGTTTGTAATGTTAGCAGAAAAACAAGACTCAGCAAAGTGTGAGTGAGGTGTATATATAGTCCATATAATCAGTCTTCATGAGCTACAGCTGTGTGCAAGTAATCATGGGTAATCTGGAACTGGTGTGTGTGAGGTGCCTGATGGGAAATGTAGTTTGTTAACGTGGCATATGTGTAGTTCTCCAGCGATCTGCAAATGCTAGATCAATGGTGATCGTAACAAAAGTAATAAAATTACTTATTCAGTAATTAAGTTACCTTTCAGACTAAGTAATTACAAAAGTAATTCAAATACAGTTTTAATGATGTAATAAGTCATTTGTAATCAATTACGTTTTGGAAGTAACTTACTCAACACTGCTATCGCAACAAAAGTTTGATTATATTTTAATTGAAGAAAAAAAATATTGAATTATCTTTATAATGTTTTACAATTGTTTTTTCTTGTTTTTCAGTTATTTTTTAAAATATATACCCAACTATTGTGACATCAGTGTAATACTACCTGAGAATTCCCACTGTTTAATTTTTTTTTTGCCAGCATTTACAGCTTGACATGTCATTCATTCATTCATTTTCTTTTCGGCTTAGTCCCTTTATTAATCAGGGGTTTAATAAACCCTTTCAGCTGCAACCCATCACTGGGAAACATCCATACACACTCATTCACACACATACACTACGGACAATTTAGCTTAACCAATTCACCTATACCACATGTCTTTGGACTTGTGGGGGAAACCGGAGCACCCGGAGGAAACCCACGCAAACACGGGGAGAACATGCAAACTCCACACAGAAATGACCTAGCCGAGGCTTGAACCAGGACCTTCTTGCTGTGAGGCGATTGTGCTACCCACTGCGCCACCGTGCTGCCTGACAAGTCATATTATTTTCAAAATCAATTTTCATTGTTAAGAATTTAAAGTCTTGGCCAAAAGTAAAGCAATACAATCTGCACATAAAAGGCATTTGAAAGCAGTATAAATAATGTAAGCATTATACAATGTTTTCAGCACAGTGAACTGCATATCAAAAGGAGAAAAACAACAGAAATTTGTTTTAATAAGAGCAAACCTTTGAGACGTAAAACCGAAGAAACAACCTTTAAAGACTAAAGCTTGTTATTTCCAGGCAGTTACAGCAATTACAGACCGCTGCGAAGGATATATTTCTGTCATGTGAAGGTGATAATGAAGATAATGGAGGTAATGAAGCAGGCTGTGTTATATTGTTACTCTCTTTATCTGTCTGTCTCGTCCACTCTGTCTAATAATTTTCAGCGAGCTCAGGATCAGATTGTGCTGTCTGACTCATCCTCTCAGTCTTATCTTCCCTGGACAATCGCTTCTCCCCCTTTGCATCTTGGGGAAATGTCTGGGTTCTGGCTTTTTTTGGCTTGCCGTTTGATCACAGAGGGCCTTCAGACCAGCTTTAGACAACCCTTATGCTGTGTCTTTTACTCACACACACATACACTTATTTGATACCTGCTGCTGCATCTAAAATATGTATTTAATGTATATATTCAGGGAAACTTGTGGAAAACTGGTGTGTATTATTAAGTGTTATGGTAACACTTTACAATAAGGTTGCATTAGTTAATGCATTTACTAATATTAACAAACAATGAAGAATACATTACAGTATAAATTCATCTTTGTTAATGTTAGTTAATGGAAAAAAGTTGTTCATTGTTAGTTCATGTTAGCTCACAGTTCATTGGATGCATTAGTAAATGTTGAACTATGATTAATAAATGCTGTACAAGTATCGTTCATTATTAGTTCATGTTAGTAAATACATTAACTAATGAGACCTTATTGTAAAGTGTGACCAGTATTATAAAAGTAATATCCATTTCAGTAAGTAATAAAGTGATCACTCATTTGGTTAAAAGTGTAAAGAACATTTTGAAATATTATTATTATTATTATAATTAAAAATATATTTTTTAATATATTTGATATTTGTTTTACATTTGTATTTTAAATGTAAATACTTTCTTTCATTCAAAGCTACATTTGTGAGCTTTATGTTAAAAATAAAATTTTTGAAAGTCACATGATCCTTCAGAAATTCATCTAGAAGTATAATATTTATTTTCAATGCTGAAAGCAGTTATGCTGCATCATGTATTTTGAAGAAAACATATAATAAATTTTTAAGGATTGATTGATTGATTGATACCTGGAACTAAAACAATAAAACAATTGACAAACAATAACATTAAAAATATATTATTTATTAAAATAAAATAAACATTAACTGAAAAAGTCATAAAATATGTCAACTTATTTTACAATATAAAAAAGTTGTCATATTTCATGATATATAGACAAACAAATAAAAAAAATAAAAAAAAATTCTTAAAGTTTAAAATAAAACAAGGTTACACTTTATTTTAAGGTCTCCTTGTTACAGTTTAACTATTCATTTGATTCCTGAGTAATATTAATTAATTACATGTACTTACTAGGGGTGTGACGAGATGCCGACTCCACGAGACGAGATAAGAGATTGGGTTCACGAGAACAAGACAAGACGAGATTTTTACACTGTTTTTAAGACATCCTCAATGATGAAATATATGAATGGAAAATAGTCTTTTATTCAACAGAAAAAAAAAAACACGAATCGCAAAACTATTTAGGTGCTTGTAATAAATGTTATTTTACTTCTATTTTAATGAATTATACACAGTAAAGGACATGCAAACACTGCTAAATATTTTGCTAATAGCCTATGTGAATAGAAAATAATCTTTTTATATATAATTTTAAATATTAGCAAAATATTTGTTAATATATGAATGGAAAATAGATTTTTATTGAACTAGAAAAAAAAATCACAAAATAGAAAAAACAATTTAGGTGCTTTTAAAAAACATTGTAATGAATGGTATTTTATTTCTATTTAAATGAATTCTATGTCGTAAAGGACATGCAAACACTGCTAAATATTTAGCTATAAACTCTACTGACTGGCTTCACCCCTGTACAATTTCACATGAGAAATCAAACTCCTTTCCACACACTGAACTTAATTATTATTATTATTTTTTTTTTGTATTTAATTTTTTATTTAATAAATCAGTTAGCAAGATTTTTATTCATGCCCCTGTGACTCACTCTGAGCTACTGGATGCGATCATGCGAATATGAAGTAAGGACTGATAGGAGAGAGTTGTTTTAATGGAGTTTGATACCGCACACGCAAAAAAAAAAAAATCTGCTTTTCCCGGACAGCATAAACATGCATTGCGTGATGATGATGTGACGATGAGTCTCCAGGAGATCATTCAGTGAGTGTGTGTATTTGTTTGCGCACGTTTAGAGATGTGTGTGTCTGTGGTGCTTTACTGACTCGCTAGGTGTGTATGTCCTGTCGCAAAATGCAGCTAAAAGTCCTTCAAGATGTTAATAGTTTGACTACAGCGTTTACATATCTACACTTCAATAATGCGACTAAAATAGGAATACCCCACGTCTTAATTCCATTTGTGTTTACGACGATTATGACTTTCAGCATATCTTAAGTGCTGTTCCATTGCATGGATACTAACCATAATGTGTGAGGCTGCAGTTGTAGCCTATGTTGGACGCGGCACCCGCTGAACTCCGGTGAAAAAAAACGTTACGTCACACTCGCCCGCCAAACCGAGTGACAAGCACAACGCCGAGGCCAGCCTGGGTTGCCAGGTGTGTGCAAAGCACTTGATTTGCAGATCAAATCCAATCCTTCAATGCTAATTTCACCCTCACGCTCCATCATAACATCACAACTCACGAGACAACTTTTCACCTCGACGAGAAATCTCGTCGCAATTTAATCTCGCGAGATCTCGTCATACAAGATCTTGTCACACCCCTAGTACTTACTGTACTATATAGTTAGGGTCAGGATGAGGATTAGTTGCACGCAATTATGCATTTATTAATTACTGTAGTAAGTACATGAAACATGTAGCAAGGATGCAATAAAGTTTGCCAAAAAACAAATATCTAAAAAGAAAAAAAACAAGGGGTCTCTTGTACACACTGTACAAAATGTTCATACTGACATGTGCTATGATGTAAGAAAATGTCACTTCCTTTCCTCAATTTCCTTCGGTTTAGTCCCTGATTTATCAGGCTTGCCATAGTGGAATGAACCGCCAATTACTCAGACTCTTAAAATTCTAACTTCGTCTGCACAAGCAATGAAAATGAATTGTTTCGAAAAATCTTGTTCCTCTTGTACAGTAATGTTTTTTGTCACTGTATTACCTTCAGGAGAACCTTTTCCAGAGAATGGCCGCAGTCCTGGATCAACACAGCACAGTTCCCCGAGAAGTGACTTCAACTCCCGAATGTTCTGTAACAACTCCGCCCCCTCACAAAACTCTGCCCCATCCACCACAGGCTCCTCCCCTCCAGACACAGTAGCCAGTCAGAACGCGCAGCCTAGCGACGTCACCATCCAGCGCAAGGAGACCGAAGGATTTGGATTCGTTATTATCAGTTCGCTAAACAGGCCCGAAACTGCGGCCACTGCTGGTATGGAATAATTATTTGTCAACACTTTAACTTTAACTTCTTTTCAATCTGGGACATTCCATTACTGTAATAGCTCTCTCAGGCGGGCTGTTTCAGAGGGTCATAGTGATTTTAAAAGTGCAGCATGTCCTCATAAACCTGCGTATTAATAATGGATGCACTTCTATTTGAGGGCTGAAGAGGCTAGTTACAACGTTCTAATGCAGCGCCCACGCTCGTATATAAAAACAGCTCCGCTAACAGGAAAGGACTGAGTGCAGATAGAGAGCTCTCTCCACGTATTACGTAAAAAAAACTGTTTGTATGTGTATGTGTGTGTTTTTAGCTGTGCCTCATAAGATCGGCCGCATCATTGAGGGAAGTCCAGCAGACCACTGTGGGAAGCTCAAGGTTGGAGATCGGATTCTGGCTGTCAACAATCAATCTATCGTCAACATGCCGCATGCAGACATCGTCAAACTGATCAAGGACGCGGGACTAAGTGTCACACTCAGGATCATCCCTCAGGAGGGTGAGTGGACGACTGGGAAGATGTAATTCTGCTATTGAAGTGGCTGCTTGGAATTGTGCATTCAATTGATTATTTTACCGAAGTTCAGTATGCAGATATTATTATAAGTAGGACATTTATTGGTTGACTTCCTGAACATTGAACTGTCATTCAATTAGCTCATCCAATAAGATAAGTTGGGACAGGACTACTTGTTATTAACAGAGGGTAGGAGAAAGGGCTGGTAGGAGTGTGTTTCAGCAGTCTGTTTAGGGGGAAAATTGTTAAAAACTATGTATTTCAAATATAAATGTAGAATTTCATAAAACATTGTAGACTTTTCACATGCTGTACATTATTGCAGCACTTCTACTTCTCGATAAGCACCTAGAATCCACTTTAATCCAAGTAAAAATCCACCAAAATCCAAGTATTAATCTTTTCTTCTTTACGATGTAAATTGGCCTTAGATTGATTCTGCCTTATTATTTGCTTTTCTACAGTCCAGCAAAGTAGTAAAGTTTTAGTAGTGTGCCTTTATTAACACTCAGAACCAGCCTGCAAAGTGGAAAACTGTGCCACACAAATTGCATTTACATTTTATAAGCAGTTCACACATTAAATAAAACAGTTATTATAATACAGTTCTTACATTTGGTGTTTTTAGTAATTGAATGTCAGTGCTAATTTAAGAGGTCACATGATGCTTTTTTAGAAAGGTCATTCTTTATTGGGTGTGGAGACATGGCACATTAATAGCATTCCTTAATGTATAAAGGTGCCATTGAATGAAAATCTGGATATACCTTGCCATAGCTGAATAGTAAGATATCAGTGCATGGAAATGAACAGAGTTTTCCAAAACACAGACTCTGATGATCCACACTGTATAGTTAATATGCACACCACAGGCTGTGTTTGATTGGCCATAAGGTTTTCTACTGGGATTAAGACAATGATATTGTTTCCTTATTTTTAAGATTATTTAAGCTTGTAATAAACATACTATGTACACTACCTGACAAAAGTCTTGTCGTCGATTCCAGTTGTAGGAGCAACAAATAACAACTTGACTTCTTGTTGATCACTTGGAAAAGTGGCAGAAGGTAGATTTTTCCGATAAATCATCTGTTGAACTGCATTCCCATTATCACAAATACTGCAGAAGACCTGTTGGAACTCGCATGGACCCAAGATTTTCACAGGAATCAGTCAAGTTTGGTGAAGGAAAAAACATGGTTTGGCAACATCAACAGCCTGAGGTATCAAGACATTTGTGCTGCCCAGTCCTGCAAGAACGCTTTCTTTGCCATTCCAGATGACTTTATTAATGTTATTTGAATCATTGCAAAGATGTATGGATGCAGTTCTCCAAGCTCATGGGAGTCATACACAATATTAATTCTTTTTCCACCGCACTATGACTTTATATTCTATACTGTACATTATTACATCTAAGCAAAGTCAGACCTTACTGTCCTAATTAAATAATTAAAAATCAAGGCATGATCATATTTTATTTTGGTAAAATAAGCGTAATCTAGAGGCCTTTGCTTTTCATATAAGCCACTTCTGATACCAAATGATCAACGAGAAGTCAAGTTATTATTTATTGTTCCTAATACTTGGATAGGCGACAAGACTCGTGTCAGGTAGTGTATGTAGGACTCTTGTTTTGAAAACGGGAAAGATAGAAAAAAGGAGCAGATCTGTAAAACAGGCAGCCATGCATGACCATGGAGCGTTCACAGTTTGTCAGAATGCAAAATGCAGGATATACGGATTATAAATTTATTCAGCATCAACCCAAAGGGGCATAAAGTCTGTTTAAATGTATGTTTTGTTAGTTTAACATGTATATTGTGAAACTGTATAGGTTTTGACCATACCTACCTGTATATATTAGAGAAAAATGTTAGCATATCGAATGCATTTTGTGGCACCTTTAAACACACTGTAAATGTGCGTTTTCATCACATTTTAAATAATAAAAAAAATGTAAATAAATGTTTTTGTGATATACTATATAGGAGATTCAATGAAATGTGCATATTTGCATTACAGCTATTTTTAAATTTCAGTTTGCGCAATATGAAAGGTGATGAAAATGCAGCTCATGAGCTTTGTATCTTGACAAATTTAATACATGCACAAATTAATATATTGCACCATAGATTTGTATTTGTACATGCCACATTTGACCACTCTAGATAAATCAATGTGTCTGTGATCTTGGAACAAACACTGTAAATTGGACTTAATATTGATTCTGCCTTATTAAAAATAAAAAATAATTATTCACACTTAAAGTACGTAAAGTATGCCAAATTATGTCAGTCTGGTGTACTACATGAAGTACCACTGCAGGATGGAAAAATGTGACATGAAAATGTATTCAATTATTATACTAAATTTGCTTCTAAAAGACCACAGAAAGTACATGCAAAAAAGCTATGCTATCAGAAGCCATGGTTATTTTGTGCACTCATGTAACCTTTAAACTGCTACCTTATTACAAAGATAAGTTCTAGAAATAGCTTAGATTTTGTCTTTTCTCCCTTTTTCAGAGACCAACAGCACTCCTTCTGCAGGCAGCTCAGAGAAGCAGAGTCCTATGGCCCAGCCCAGTCCAGTGTGCCAACCTAGCTCTGTGAACCAGACCGGTGCTGCCCCTCTAGCAAACTCCAACACCCAACAAAACTCTGCTGCTCAACCCAGCCCCATAAAGCAACCCAGTTCAGAAGCACAGCCGAGCCTTGTCACTCAAAGCAGCCCAGCCAATCATCCCAGCTCAGTGACTCAACAGAACCCGCCCACCCAGCCAGTGCAGACCTACAGCCACGACAGCAGGCAAGAAACCAACTTTAAATTACTTTATTGCTTAAACATGGTTTAAGGAATATTGATTTATTAATATAATAACACTATTTTTAGGTTGAACCTCTTTGTTTTCTGAAGAAAATGTGTGTAGTGTTTGACCCTGGTGGTTGCTTAGTTCCTAGGACAAAATGTGCTAGTCTTCTTTACCATTCCTCATTAAAATTGAACAAAACCTTTTCATTTAATATGCATTCACACTCTGGTTCAGTTAAAGCAAGTAGGAATGTGAATTGGAAAAAACATGTATATGTGTGATGGAAAATGTTGTGTTAGGATGTAAAACACAGATTTGGCAACAGGTTCATGTTGGTCAATCAGATTTGCTGTGTTGACTAACAGAACACTGGGTCAATAACTTGAAAGGTCAATGCCACAATTAAAATTTCTTAAATGTAGTCTAAATAAATTAAAAATAAACTAAAAATATATAGCTGCAATAGGCGGCGCAGTGGGTAGCGCTGTCACCTCACAGCAAGAAGGTCGCTGGTTCAAGCCTCGACTAGGTCAGTTGGCATTTCTGTGTTGGAGTTTGCATGTTCTCCCCGTGCTGGCGTGGGTTTCCTCCAGGTGCTCCGGTTTCCCCCACAAGTCCAAAGACATCCGCTATAGGTGAATTGGGTAAGCTAAATTGTTCGTAGTGTATGTGTGTGAATGAGTGTGTATGGGTGTTTCCCAGTGATGGGTTGCAGCTGGAAGTAAAACATATGCTGGATAAGTTGGCGGTTCATTCCGTTGTGGCGACACCAGATTAATAAAGGGACTAAGCCGAAAAGAAAATGAATGAATGATGAATGAATGAATGAATATAGCTGCAATCAGAAATTGCAGAAATATTTAGGGTTTAAACGGTTTTAGACATTTTAATATCTAGATACATTTAAAGTTGATTTTATTCCAAATGGTTGAAAAATCTATTTTTATTAACTAATTAATTCATTTATTTTATAATTTTTTTTTTTCTAATGTTCAGAAGTTGTAAGCAAAAATATATATTTTTCATTTCTCCTGACCACTTGGTGGCACTGTGTGGAAATGATGCAGGTAACCTTAGGTAGTTGGCATAATGGACCCTTTTCACAGGACTGTTATGACGTGTTTAACGGTCATCATAATCTTAAATCCTTGAAAGTTTTTTATATTTTGATTTAAAAAAAACTGATGTATATTTATATGCATTTATGTTTGTATTATTGTATATCATCTTTGCGTCAAATTACCGACAAAAAACTAATTACTGCTTATGCAAGGTGTTTCTAATGCAGTGTCTATGGGGCTGAGAGTAAATTTGACCGTATTCTCTCCTCTGGCTGCCATCATCAGTATCACACATTTTTTTTTCCTTTTTCTGAAAGTCTTGATTATTTCAGCAAATATGATTGTAAAAAAATATTTGTTGTACTCTCCGATTCACTGCGCTCTAAGTTTTCCCAACTATGATGCCTTCCGCTACTAAGAAACACGGAAATGTGAAAAGGGTCTATTAACTGAATTTGAAAAAAGTGTTCAGGAGATATAACCTCGGGTTCACTTTACATGCATCAGTGGAGTCGGTCTTCAGTGTTTCGGCTTGCAGCAGTGACAGTTACATTACACTAAACTCAACTAAACCCAACTGTGACAACTGAACTGAAGTAGTTTTAATTTACTTCATCTACAATGTAAAAAGCAGTATAAAAATAAAGGTAAATTGAATTCGATTGAATTTACCAATCTGTTCTTCAAATTCACCAATTGTCTAGAAGTTTGTTAGTTTTTTTACGTAAGCATTTAATGAACCATTTGATTGACATAAGCGAATCTTGAGTCAAAGGTGTTCGTAATGAAGAGATCTAACAATTGAATATGTGTGTATGGATGAAACATCGCATGATATGCAAGGTGTAAAACTTTTTTTTTGATACCAATGCCCTCATAAGTATTATAGGTGGCAGTTTGGACATAAACCCTTCATGACAAATTCAAAATCAGACAAACAGTTACAAAGTTATTGTCATTTTAATCAATCAGTGGACTCATTTAAAAAAAGGAGTTTCAATTGCCTTATTAGTCTATCATTTGTGTTTTCTTACCTTGACATTAAAGTAATAAAACACAAAACTAGTTAACATTGCTGCGTGTTAGTGATACAAACATCTGCATGACTGACAACAAATTTGACAATTTTCTCTTTTAATAAATGTAATAAAGCTCTCAATACTTTCCTCCACATTGAAACGCTGTAGCAAAACTGCCATACAAAAAAATAATTAATTATTCATCACTTTATCATCAGTTTAACCAACGACAATCCTGTAAATGTGAAAGGTGAAGATAAAGGTCGTATTTAAATTGGCATTTCACCCAAAAATTGCTCACCATTTACTCACCTTTAAGTAATTTCAAAGCGTTCTTCTGTTAAACACAAAAGAAGATAAAATGAAGAATGTTAGAAACTGGCAGACACTGACTTAGTATTTTTTCCTACTATGGATGTGAGTGGCTTCCAGTTTCCAACATACTTCAAAATATCTTCTTTAGTGTTCAACAGAAACTCAAACAGTTTTTGAACAAGTAAATAGGGACAGATTGTTTGGATAATCTATCACTTTAACCAATATATAACTGTTTAGAAGTGTCCAGTTAAACTAGTCCTGCCGTCAAGTTACAGTAAAACTCCCTAAAGTTCTCTATTTATAGAGTGAATCTGAAGCTCTCTGACTCGCAGACAGTCTTTCACTATTAGGTAGTTGCGTAAAATCACTTATCTCTTACAGAACTGAATAATTTACCTGCACGGCTCTTTAAAACAGTTTTTAATCATTCATGTAGCCTGCAGGGACCAATGATTTCACTTCCTCTCCATGCTCTCTCAAGTTTCAATATACACCCTAGAGCTCCTCGGGCTCCGCCATTTTCAACAGAACATTATCTTGCATTAAACTTTAAAATTCATTAGAGCGGTAGTTCCGTCAGCGGCAAGACATTTCTGACAGCTTCTGCTGGTAA
This sequence comes from Danio jaintianensis, assembly GCA_903798115.1. Lineage (NCBI taxonomy): Eukaryota > Metazoa > Chordata > Actinopteri > Cypriniformes > Danionidae > Danio > Danio jaintianensis. The sequence goes on from CAIGQV010019029.1 coordinate 391,203, forward strand.
ACAGACATAAACAGAGTAAATATTTTGAGAATTTCCCCATTCCTGTTATGCGTTTATATATTATAGATTTCGTGGCTGATAAAAGCTACTATTTTGAATTGCCGCATACAAGCTTGACAATAAACACCATAGAAGTGGTCCAAGATTTGCATGCATTCGACCGTATTTCAATTCGAGTAAACAGCATTAGTTCTTTTTGCTTGTATACTAGCATTTGATTGAATGCAAGCCTTCCTGTAGCTCAAACACTGTAGTACACTTTGCTCACCGTTTCCATTAAAGAGCCATCTCCCATAAATGTAAATGAAATATATTTATTAGTGATATTTTTTTTAGCTACAGGTCAGAGGTGAAAGCAAGGCAGGATGTAAAACCTGACATTCGGCAGCCATTTACTGATTACCGCCAGCCCCCGGTGGACTACAGACACCCTCCTGTAGCAGATTACAGACAGCCGCCAACGCTCGATTACAGACACCCTCCGCTGCTGGACTACAGACCACTGCCTGCTGACCCTCGCACCTTTCCCTTACCAGACTACAGAATGCCACAGGTAGATCTTTCACTCTGTACACTGTCCTACACTTTTATATGGAGAATAAAGGCACATTGATATCCATAATTCTTCACTAATCAGGAGATTAATATCATGACTATTAGAGCCAAACGATTAAAAAAATATATACCTATAGTGCAATTGTGATTTTAATGTGCTATTTTTTCAAAGCTCTTTATCTTCCGTATTATTCAAGCATAAACATTGACAAGCCAACACAAATGAGCATAAACATTGACAAGCCAACACAAATGAGCAACTGGAGTCCCTGCGAGCTCCACATGTGTTATTGGGTGTTGACTCACTCCCAGACTACATTTCCCACAACATGTTGCACTGGTCCACCTGTTCCCAATTAAGGCCAATTTATACTTCTGCATCAAGTCTACATGGTAGGTCCTGTGTGCCTTCACACAGTTGCTTGCACATCGCTGTACTCTGACCAGACCTCTCAAAAAATGTAACAGCACATCATGACGACACAGAACGCAAGATCTGTGATTGGTCAAATTGGGAGCAGTGACAAGTGTAGGTGGGGCTGAGAGCGGATCAATGCTGGTGGTAGGAGTGTTTAACAAGTCTCATGTCCGGCAGAAGAGGTTTAGATGGATATTTTTGTTTTGTGTTTACTATATGATTAAAGTTGTTGACTGTTCGGCTACTTCCACAGTAGCATCGCATGCATTTCCAGCATAAACTCAAAACACCAGCAAAGAACAAATACAAAGTGGAACATAGAAACTCCATTGCCTACTAGCATTTAGGAAGTGTTGTTGTCAGAGCAGCACAGACAGAACGCAGAAGTATAAATGGCACAATGGGGTTAGGGTATGGCCATCACTCGATGTAGAAGTATAAATCAGGCTTTACCCAGAGAATTTTAGCAGCACACTCAATCAGTGCAAGGTGTTGTGGGAAATCTAGTCTGGGTGACTGGCAGAGGTAATGGATGGAGTGCCCTATAGAGGAACTCGTGGGCACTTCAGCTGGTGATCATAAAATATGCTATATATATAAAACTAAAGATTACTATGGACTTGGGAAAGTGCTACACACCACCGCTAGATGAGCTCATTAATGTTAAAAGTAAAAACAATGTGATTTTCCTGCATATTTATTGTGGCTCCCTGATGTGTGAATTATTGGACTACACAATGTACACAATGCATACACAATATTCGCATGTCACATGACCAAAGTCTAATTGTTTGCAGTTTAAAAATCACATTTTATAATATCAATTTGTTATTGCAAATTTGATTAATCTTTCAGCCTTTATGACTAGTATGTACTGTATGAGTGTATTAGGTGGCACTGAGTGTGGCACTGATCATTTCCACAAAGTATAAATTATGGACGTTGCTAAAATTCTGTTTAATTGTTGTGTGTATGTTTGCAGGATTTTGATTTCTTTACAGTTGAGTTGGAAAAGGGGATGAAAGGTTTTGGCTTTAGTATCCGTGGAGGCCGCGAGTATAAGATGGATCTGTTTGTTCTGAGATTGGCTGAAGATGGACCAGCCATACGCAATGGGAGAATGAGGGTGAGATGATATCACTTCCTGTTCATATCTATATATCTGTCTGTGCATCTATTATCTCTGTCTGTCTGTCTATCTCTGTCTGTCTGTTTATCTCAGTCTCTGTCTTTCTGTCTGTATACTTGTATATCTCTGTCTGTCTATCTTTTTTCTGTCTGTCTATCTCTGTCTGTATGTTTGTCTGCCTGTCACTATCTTTGTCTGTCTGTCTGAGTGTCTGTCTGTCTATCTGTCTGTGTCTATCTATTTTTGTCTGTCTGTTTGTCTATCTCAGTCTATCTATCTGTCTATCTTTGTCTGTCTATCTATCTTTGTCTGTCTGTCTGTCTGTCTATCTCTGTCTGTATGTTTGTCTCTCTGAGTGTCTGTCTATCTGTCTGTCTGTATATCTGCTATCTGTGTTTGTCTGTCCATCTATCTATTTGTTTGTCTGTCTCTCCGATCATCCATCCATCTTCTACTGTTCTGTTCTCATCTCATCCGTAATGAATCTGTCATAGCTAATGTGAATAAAACAGTCCCCTCAGGATATTCTCTTTCTTCTTCCTCTCATTAAATCCTTTCATATTTAGCACATTACCTGCTGATCGTCATAAACACTGACTGTTCCCTTCCTTTCAGCTCTGACTGTAAACATCGTCTTGCCTTCATTCGGGGTGTGAATTTAACCACAGCACAAAATGCCTCCTAAAACTATAATTAGTCTGTGATGGAACAGACCTCTGGTATTTCAAAACTCCATTAAGCATAAAGTCATAAAGCCCCCAGAAGGCACTTGCCGCTGCTGTAGTTTTCCACACGTGCCCTCTAGAAACACTGAAAACATAATAGAGCTGCTGACGCTGCTTTTACTAACACTTTTCACCTCTGAGGTCAGAGGAACCGTCCCCGAGAACAGAAAACCAGACACTCCTTGTCAATAATGAGAGAGTCATAGTACTCTCTGCCCCTCATTCAAACAAGATCTTAATGAGTCATAAAAAAAAAATACTTGCCGACCTGCCCAGGCTTCCACATTATACAGACCATTTGAGAGGAATTCTCCATTTGTTACTATAATTGGCTCGTTCATTTTCCCCAGCCCAAGGCCAATTAGTCCATAGACACAAGACAAGTTCAGTGCTCCTACATGCTTTGCATCAGCATATATGTGGGCAGAATTTCCTGTTTTAGGGGCATAATTACGCAATCTTTTTCTACATTATTTGTTGGGCTTTTAAGGGAGAATATACTGGCATTTATAAAGCATGTTACAGGGAAAAAAAAAAAACATTGTCTTAACTTTAAAATTATTGGTTGTAATTTTTACATTTTTAATATATATGTATTTTTGTTTAATTGTCTGGTAAATTATATGCTTAATTGACTTATAATTGATAACCAAATATGTGTTTTTAAATTAGTATTCATAATGTAGTATTTTTTTATTCACACACTCAGTGGTAAACAGTCATTACGTAAAGCAGTGTAATATTAATATACATTATTAGTATTTAATCTAAAATACTTTATTTGAATTAATGCAATACAAATACATATATATAATTTATTTTTCAACATACTTGTTTTAATAAAACAAATATTTAGAATGTATATTGCATTATTATACTGTCTCTATACTTGATAATTGGAATGCAAGAGTCTTGTCTGTTTTATTAATTTATTGTTTTACATATTTATCTGTATGTTGTATCAAAATTATATCTCAAATTTATGAATATTAATAATTAATAATAACAAGTTATTATTTAATTATGAATATTTAGATTTAACTTGCAGTTAAATGTAGCAGAATAAATATAACAATGAATTTCTCCACTCAACTTAGTGGATTCATTTAATTGTCTATTTATTTAAAAAGGGAATAATTTCTTGTGAAGTAAGGGAATAATTTTATAAGGCTGTACATTACTTAGACTGAGTAACTGACACAGATACGAAACAGGCTAAAAATGTATAATCTTTTTTTTGCTGCACAAAAGTATCTTAGCCCACACAAAATCTGAGACGTACAGATGCGTAATATGCATAATAACAGTTATATTGCTCACAGCGAATGATCTGACAATCTGACAGTAATTGTCTTGAAATGTATTGTTGAAAGCGACGTATTCGTCACACTAGCGTCATTTTGATGGCTCTGCTTTAATGAAGATTAATTCAAAGCTAAAACAGAATTTCAAAAATAAGACCCCACCAGTTGGCAGGAAGCTAATTGTAGAAATATTGATCATACCAGCTTCTTTTTTTCATAAAGGAAGGCCAATTAACCGTTCCCTAATTTTCCTCAGCAGCCGTACACCTTACTCAAAGTTGATGAAGAGCATCAGAATTGTAGCTCTTAGAAGCCTCACACCCCTAATTCATTAGTGATGTTAATTCTGAAATTAATTGCTGCTCGATCTCATTCATGACTGCTAATGCTGATTAGCGCTTAACAAAAACTGCCGACATGAGTTATAGACCTATATTGATCCTACCGAATAATTATCTTTAATAAATGCTAGTTGTATTCATTTTATCATTAAATCCAGAGAGGATGCAATTCAAAGAAAATAATTACTTTTTTTTTTTTTTGTACGAGCATTTGCAAGTCTGTCTTCACAAATGAATGCAAGGTGAATGTTCTCCAGATAAGATTATTTTTTTGATTATCCATCCAAACCATATTTTGTCTGTTTTGCAGGTTGGTGATCAAATCATTGAGATAAATGGGGAGAGCACGAGGGATATGACCCACGCTCGGGCTATTGAGCTCATCAAATCGGGTGGCCGTAGAGTTCGCCTGCTGCTCAAGAGAGGCACAGGGCAGGTCCCTGAGTATGGTAGGTTTAACACAGAAACACATAACATACTGCTAGGAAATGTCTACATAGTTTAAATGGACCTGAGAGATGGAGTAACTAAGTTTTTTTCAATGCAAGACAGATCTTTGAAGGAGGCCATTTTTATTGGCTAATTATTAGGAAAATGTGGAATATAGTACATTTTCAAAACCAAGAAAACATTTTTGTGTTTAAAACACATCTAATAGATCTCTATACATAAATATTTTGGCTACAAAGCTACATCTCAGTTGTAAGGGAAAATCTAATAGACGTCTAACAATATTCCAAAAATAGACTAGTCATCAAATAGTCAAGAATGAATGACTACATGTGAAATATGTCTATTTGATGAGTAGTCTTTTTTTGGACTATTGTTAGATGTCTATTAGATTTTCACTGCCAGTCTTGTTTTAGCCAAGAGGTCTGTGTTTAAATGTCTGTTAGAGGTCTTTTAAACATAAAATTGCTTAGTGAGAAATGGTGGTTGAAAGTTTGTGAACTCTTTTAATATTTCTGCATAAATATGACCTGAGAGATCATCAGATTTTCAGACATGAAAGCAAATCCAGTCAAACAAATGAGACGATTAATTCGGTGATTGACAAAAGTACACCTTGTCCTCCAACTGATTTGACAGTATGATTTGTTTGTCACTTTCCTGAAATACAGCCCATAGGACTATTTACTAAATAGTCCTATGAGCCATAGACATGAACCTATATAATAAGTCCTATAGACATGAACTGTGCCATTTCATCTTCGTAAAAAATTATGATTTGTCTAGATAGAGTGGACCATTGCATTATAGTAGTGCAACAATCGTGTGTTCGAATACTGGTTCTGAACAGTTATGGGGTGCTCCGGTTTCCCCCACAAGTCCAAAGGCATGCGGTATAGGTGAAGTGGGTAAGCTAAATTGTCCATAGTGTATGTGTGTGAATGAGTGTGTACGGATGTTTCCCAGTGATGGGCTGCAGCTGGAAGGGCATCCGCTGCATAAAACATATGCTGGATAAGTTGGCGGTTCATTCCGCTGTGGCGACCCCAGATTAATAAAGGGACTAAGCTGAAAAGAAATGAATGAATAATATTATTATTATCTGTTAAGACACAGGTCAGTGCACAATAATTTGCAACATGTTGCTTTGACGTCCTTCGGGGGTTAGTCAAGGCTCAATTAGTGGGGTCACCACCACTCCCCCAACCCTCCCTGTAATTTGCACTCTGAACAGTCCTGTATTTTCATTAGTAGCACCAGTCATACTTGATTTTTTGACAAAACATGCAATATAAAACTCACTCGTTTTACACCTGAGAGGCCAAACTATAGGTCATACTAATCTTCTTGCACAAACAACCTATTTGGTCATTTATTGAGGGATACTCTCTAAAGTTATGCGAGCCTTTACCTTGCAGTCACACTAGATACCGAAAGCAATGTTTCTGATCAATCCTGCACAACATCTTGGAGGTATTTTAAACATCACTCGAAACAGCTTTAACTCTGGGATATTTTTTTGGGTTTCCTCAAATGAACTGCTTGCTTCGGGTCCTTTCACAACATTTCAATTGGATTAAGGTCAAGACATTGACTTGGCCATTCCAAAACATTAACTTTGCTCCACTTTAGCCATTCTTTGGTTAAACATCTTGTGTGCCTGTGGTCATTGTCTTGCTGCTTGACCCACTTTCTCGTAAGATTCATTTTACTTTAGAAGTTGCTGGTAGAAACCAGAATTCATTGTTCCATCAGTAATGGAATGGACGGTGACACTGCCATCACCATGATTCAAAGATGGGATGAACTCAGCTAACAATGTTAGATTATAAAAACATCTACTTAAAGTTTCCATTAAGTTTTATAGCATACATAATATTCAAAACATCCAGTTTTTTAGATTGTATTAACATTATTTGGTTATAATAATGTATTCAAACCATGTCTCATGTTATGGTAATGCTCTAATGATTTTGTTCTATACACATTATGAGAAAGACGTTCCAAGAATTATGTTGTAAGAACATAAAAAAAAATAATAATAATTTAAATCTTTATGTGGTAACATTTACATGACTTTTAAAGAACATTAGTAAAGTTCTGAGTACTTTAGCTGGAATGGTTTGTATGAAGGAATGCAATGTTTTACTGCCTCTAAACACAAAGGCCCCAATACACATTGAATATCATTGGTCTATGGTGATTACATTATATGTAGTTTTGGCTCTGGGCCTCTACCTTCTATTACATGGAGATTTTCTCTGGTTAGTTTTTCTGCTCAGTCTGTCAAGGTCAGACAGATGTGAACACTCAAGTGATGCTTGATATTTGAAACTGAAATTGTAATTCTAATATACTTGCTTTAAACAATCTTCTATGTAAAGTGCTACATTAATAAACATGGCATGACTTGATTGGAGTGACCTACAGAGCTTGTGCAAACATCCTCATTGCTATTATCAGATGCTGCTGTTTCTCATAGCATCTCATAGCAATTTTATTTAATATTAAACATTTTTTTGTACACTTTGGTACAAATGTATAGAAATTAGCCATTAATTCATCAAAGCAAAAAAGCATTTTTCCTCTTCTAAAAAATGACCAAATAGGTTGTAATAGCTGGTTTCAAAATAAGGATAGCGTCAATATGCAATGTTCTACCAATTGAGCTACATCATTGCCAAATTCTCACATGCATTATGCACTCAAATTTATAATGCTTATTCATGGTAGGGGCACTATTAGCTATAGGTCATATTTCAGGAAAATGGCAGATGAAATGACCTACTGGTATTCTGTTGTATAGTTTGGAGGACAGGTTGCACGTGTCATGTTCACCAGCGATCAAGGACTTAAGAGATCGCTGGTGAACTACATTTCATCATGAACTACAAATCATCACAAACTACAATTCCCATCATTCCGCCACACACACCCGGTTTCCACTTCCACTCATCACACACACAGCTGCATCCGATCACTACTCATTGTTTGGACTATTTATACACCCTGGACCCGTCTTGTCTTTGCTCAGTTGTTTGTTATTCTCAGTTGTTGTTTTTGAATGGTATTGTTTGGTCTTGTTGTTTTTGCTTATGTTATGTCACAGTTCCTGATCATAGTTTGTTGTTTTGTTTATTGTTATTTTGTTACTTTGTGTTCCTGGATGTCCTGTTTTTGCACTGTTTCATCATTCAACTGCACATGGATCCTATCTCTTGTCCCGTCTGCAATACCTCCCAGTAACGTGACAGAACGACTGAGCCATTATGGATCCAGCAGATGGTGAGATAATCAGACTCCGGCAGGATGATCGCTCCGTTGAGCGATACATTACGGAGTTTTTGGACTTGGCCCCGAGAAGCAGTTATCCAGACTTACTGCTGATGATGTTTTTTAGAGCAGGACTTTCAGACCCAATTCGTCCTCATATGCCAGCTTATGAGGAGGATTGTGGTCTATATTTTTTTATGGAGTTTGCCCTTTTGTTGTCGGGCTCTCCCCTCACTATTTCTGTTTTGGAGGAGGAGGAACCCCAGCAGAACAAAAGGAGGAGGGCGAAACTCAAACTCCGTGCCTATCCTCGACAGTCAAGTTCACGATTTTTTTTCTCTGAGCCCCATGAATGGATGGCAGAGCTGTGCGACTCCCCAGTGCTGCCGGAGCAGCCGTCTGAGTCCCACGAAAAGCC
>CAIGQV010019029.1:400386-444665 GCA_903798115.1 Danio jaintianensis
GCCTGAGTTCCATGCTCCAGGTCCTCCGCAGCTTCATGCTCCAGATCCGCCTGAGTTCCATGCTCCAGGTCCACCGCAGATCCATGCTCCACGGTTTCTGCAACTCCTGTTCTTGTTCACTCAGTGTTCTGTTCCAGTTTTGTGTAATTTTTTTTTCGGACCCTCCATGCCCTCCCCCTGTTCCGCCTCCGCTTCACCCCCCTCCGGTCTTGTCGCGTCTGGAATCCGCTCCTTAGGAGGGGGGTACTGTCATGTTCACCAGCGATCAAGGACTTAAGAGATCGCTGGTGAACTACATTTCATCATGAACTACAAATCATCACAAACTACAATTCCCATCATTCCGCCACACACACCCGGTTTCCACTTCCACTCATCACACACACAGCTGCATCCGATCACTACTCATTGTTTGGACTATTTATACACCCTGGACCCGTCTTGTCTTTGCTCAGTTGTTTGTTATTCTCAGTTGTTGTTTTTGAATGGTCTTGTTGTTTTTGCTTATGTTATGTCACAGTTCCTGATCATAGTTTGTTGTTTTGTTTATTGTTATTTTGTTACTTTGTGTTCCTGGATGTCCTGTTTTTGCACTGTTTCATCATTAAACTGCACATGGATCCTATCTCTTGTCCCGTCTGCAATACCTCCCAGTAACGTGACAGCACGTTTGCTTGTGAGTTTGGGCTGTACTCTAATTTTGGTTGTGTTGGTCTACCTTTAGGACTCTTTGATTATGGTTTGGGGTCATGTTTATGCATATTTTGCAGAAATCTAAAAAATCTTAAAGGGTTCACAAACGTTTAAGCATTGTACATATTTAGGATGCCTTGCATGTATTATGAAATAATGAACTTCTATACAGACTTTCTCACACCAGGACCAGTAAATGTGTTTAGTTGACATGGTTTATATGTCATTATTCTATGCCTTTAACAAGTATTTTTATCTGTACTGTAGCTCACCATCAGTTACAGTTTTCGCTTTGGCTCATTTTTAAAATAGTTACAATTTTATCCTCTTATATCACAAAAAAACGTAAACTTAGTCCCATTCCTAGAATGTGTTTGTCTCAAGATGGACAACGGTAAAAAATTTTTAGGGACATTTATAAACAAAAAAAATACTTAAATGGCCTAATTTATTAAATGGCCTGGCTTAGTCCAAGCCCTGTATGTGAGACCAGGACTAAAGTGATGTCCATTTTGTAGTTATTATAGTAATTGTAAATCTTTTCGCAAAAAATATGAAAACTGTTGTGAGCAAAAACATGGCAAGTTTGAGAATCAAGCCAAAGCTACCGAAGAAAAATCCTTCTCTTGCACACTAATATTTAATAACCCCAAAACAACTCAAAATCTTTCCATTTTCTTGCTAACACAGCACTCTTCTTAACATGGTTATGACAGCATGTTCTTTGTATATTAATCCAGTAGCTAGTCTTCTTCTCTTTCATCAGTGTTATGGTGGCAGTGAATAATTCGTATTTCCTTTCTCAGTTTTCCTCACTGAATACTATCTCAGCTCTGATCTTAATACTGTCTTAGCCTGTGGCTGCTGTTCTAACCCTAATGATTGGTCTAGGTTGTTACTTCGCCTCTTATAGGAATGGTATCTTCCAGTCTCTCCATGTGCATGAAAAGTGACAACCATGGCTCCCCCTATTTCTTCCTAATGGGCCATCCTAAAGACACGGTTTGTAACAGAGTGCATGTGTTCTAACACACCAATCATCATTCTAATCAATTCTGCGTGCTGTGGTTTGGATTGCTTACTTGTCTACAGGTTTTATATGTATGTTTATATTTTATAAATGTGTGTGTGTGCATTGCATTCCCCACACAAATTTACATTTATTAAAGATTGACTAATAAAATTATACACTGTTATGAATTTCATGTAAAGATTTTTTGTATGTGTTCTTTTGAATTGGCTGAAAGTGCTATGTTTTTTTTTTTTTTTTGCTTGCTTGTTAGTTTGTTTTTTACCAATATGCTTTGTTTCAAGGTACAAATTTTGTTATAAAGAGTTTAAAGTTAAATTGGAAACATTGTATGCATCAATTAAATACATTTAAACAGTGACAAATATTTAGTATTTTGTATATATATATAGATGAGCACCAATCATACTTGCATATATTTTTACTAAAACAATACCTTGCATGAATGATTTAGTGATAAAGATGTTTTTTATAAGCAAATATGCATTAACAGAACTTCTCAAGTCAAGATAGTGTTTCTGTATTACCTCCCTCAAGTTAGTAAGCCTACCACCTTCTGTTGAATACAATAGAAGATACGTGGAAGATAGCAGGAAACCAGAAATTTTCCTGCTATGGATGTCAATGGTTACAGGTTTTCAACTTTCTTCAAAATATCTTCTTTAGTGTTCAACAGACAGTTTGAGTATGAGTAAATAGTGAGTACATTTTCATTTAAGTAAATCATCCCTTTAACACTGATTAATTTTATATCACCAAGTAATAATTTTGAGTGCATTTGGAATATGAAATATACTGTTCATGCACAATGAAAGCTCTGAGCTACTTAAGAAATTCCCACATTGAAGAGAGACTGATCTAGCCCTTGACTCACATACAGTCTTAACATTCTTATAACCGACTCTCCAATGTGATGGAAACTTAATGCCTATGTGCTTCTAACAACCACTGAAACAACCCAGTGCACACCTTTGCTTTGAAATCTGCTCACATTCGGCCATCCCTTCCCATGCATTTAGTATCCCACTGTGATCTCTGTGGAGCCACAAAGGCAGAGCTGAAATACAGTCATCATGAGATGGTTGTGTCAGCCTCTATGGTTTTAAATTCCATACCTGTCTTCTATTTCACTGTGAAAAACCCTTTATGAGCTCGGATTCATCTTTTTTCCTCTGTAGGCCAGTGATTTCTGCTGCTCCAGGGCCATATAAACGAGAGAAATGTACCCCAGTAGAGTAAGAAAAAGCTAGCTGGGAGACACAATGATATGTAATTGTTTACACTTGCTATATTTCCCTGCGCTTGAAGCTTAATGATAAAGGGATAGTGTTGTAAGTGTTTGTTTTCTTGTGTTGAAATGAATTCCCAGCCAATTCGCTTGTTAGCAAACGTTAAAATGGCCGCCTGGGCTCATATGTGCTGTGTAGGTTGGTAGAAAGCTAAGCAGTCTTCAGTGCATCCTGCAATATATGAGGTGACAGGTAGGATTGGGGATGTATAATGAGAATATTAAGGTTGGTGACCCTCTTTCGGTTTGGGTTGTGGGTGTGTGGGTAAAATATGCTATTGTGTATTGGGAGAGGAAGTGTGGAGATGTCACTCCAATATAAGCATCTCGGTGTGAAGTGATGTGTGTGAGTTCATGTGTGGGGAAAGGCAGAAAGTAGGAGAAGCCAATGGGAAAAACGGACTATTCCACTTCTAGTGGAGACATGAAACCATTTTATTATCCCATTTTTGTTATGATATGTGAACAATAGTGATTTATGTCCTTACACAAAAAAGTACTTTGATAATTCCTTGATTGATTCCTTGACTGATTATATCAGCTGGTAGTACCATGTGTTGATGTTTATCATGCTACTTTATTTAAATGGTGCTCCAACATCAAAGATATTTTGTGGATTTATCATAATATAGCTTCCCATGGCACTATAATGATACCATGTGCAAAAAAAACATAGTAATACTATGGTACTTTGCATGGTTGGCATAGATTTTCTCTCTGCAGTTCAGAGCAAACCCTTGCCCTGCAGCCAATTGGGATATCTTTCATACAGCAACACAGAAACAAATAATAACCCCAAACTAAAACCTAACTATAACCTCATTAATAGAGCATCCGGGTTTTGCTTGTCGCAATCAGATTTTCGAACTGTTGACCAATAAAACTGGCTGCAAGCTGGGGTATGCACTGAGCTGGTTTCAGAGTAGACCGTTGTTGTGGTTGTTTTTCTTTAGTTAGTACTTGTTTGCCTGTGTTGGCTTTGGTTTCACTAATCTTTTTTTGTATTCTGGTGTCTGTGTGTGTGTGTGTGTGTGTGTGTGTGTGTGTGTGTGTGTGTGTGTGTGTGTGTGTGTGTGTGTGTGTGTGTGTGTGTGTGTGTGTGTGTGTGTGTGTGTGTTGCAATTTCTGCTTTAATCTCTTTTTGAATGTTGGATGTAACTGTTATCATGTTTCTCCAGCAGATAGTCCCGCCCCCTGGGATGCTCACCCTACAGCCTCCCCAAGTCTGTCGGAAGTAGCACCACCCCTCGACAGCTTATCCAATCCATCAGCTTCTTCTCATGTGAACCCACCCACTGACCCACCTCATATATTGTCCTTGGAAGCAGCAAGTCCAGACTCTTGCCAGGGTCCTAGAGGCCCAGAGAGTAGGGCTCTAGAGCAGGCCAGTGTGGGGAAGAGGTCAGCTTTGGCAGGTGGAGTTGGGGGTGGGACCAAGCAGAGGGAGGGTAGCAGGACCAGCCGTCGTTCCAGTGGAGGGAAGGGTCAGCAACAATACCTTGATGAATTTATGGGAGAGCCAAAATCCCACAAAAGCAGCCGGGCAAAGTCCAAGGAGCGCAGGAGGGAGCGAAGTAACACTCCGTCTCGCAAGCGAGACTCACCCAAAACATCCCTGAATGACACCAGCATGAATGGGGGAAATGGATGCCTCGATGGTAGCAACAGTCAACAAGGACCTCTGGTGCCATTCAAAGCCCTACCAAAGGAACCAGAAAAAGGGCAAATGAGCCAAGAGAGTAATCCCAGCCGCAACACCAAGACCAGCAGTGCTGCAGGCAGGAAGGCCACAGTATCCCCAGGGCCCTGGAAGATCCCTGGTACAGACAAGCTACCCAGTACCCTACGCTCAGCCACCTCCACAATCAGCAGATAACATCTCAACCCAATCTCAGGCCCAAGTTTAAACCTTACTTTTGGCTCTTTTTTTCAGCCAACTCTTGGACCAACATTTGGCTGTGAGCCAACTTGTTTTGAGATTGGTTGGGCTTGGGCTCTGCTTGATTGATTTTCACAGGCTTGCTCTACTTGGTAGAGATTGTTTTAAAATTTACTATGTGCCATCCTCCCACAATCCTCACAAAAGACTTTTCCATGCATTTCTAGACAGAGCATTTTTTTATTTATATTTTATTCTAAGTTATTTTAACAGGTATGACACCCACCACCTTAAGAACTGGAAGCATTCACTCCAAAAATATCACGGTAGAATGAGTGAAGCATGTAGCGTGCAAAAAAGAAACCCAGACTGGTATGAACTGTTGGGGAAAAGCACTCAAGACTCAGAGATGTACATGCATAGAGAACCACTTACTGACTCTTAACCACCACCGGTGGCTACAGCAATTTTTATACGCCTTCATTAATAAATGAAGAATACTGAAGGAGTTGCCTGACATACAGTTTTTGTGTATTTGAAGAATGGAAATGATTAAAAAGATTCTTTATGAGCGGACACTCGACTATGGAACTCTGCCTTAAAAGACTGACCTGCAGATGTCTGTATAAGGGTCGGTAAAAAGAATATAGAAATAGATATATTATATGACTACATATATGTGAGACAAATTGTAAATATGGTCTTTATACACCATTGTGAGCCCATACTGGAGTGTTGCCATTATACATGGTGTCCATTAGAAAAGTGTAATCTAGAATTTATTCCTATTCCATTTTAAGGTGCATTCCCACTGACAGCAATTTAAACTCTAGTGGGTTTAAATCTACTCAACTTGAAAATACTGTAGAACGGCACCAGAAAACAAATCACATTACCTTCACTGTCTACACTGACATTGGCAGTTGTCTTCTCATGTTAAAGATCTCATAGCCAGCGGTCACTTGTATCACTTAAAACGGAAAACTTTCATTGATCAGTAATGACTTCCAGTAGCTGAAAATGTTGCTGTCAGTGTGAGCGCCCCTTGAGAGCACTGATTGGTCAGCTGCTCTGTTAGTTTCTGGAGGAGCTGGTGGACTTTGACCTTCCCTTGACTCTGTCATCACTGGTTCAATCTATTCTCCCTTTACTTGTTCAAAGCAATTTAAAGGAATGCAAGGTGTTTTCGGTAAATTCTAGAATGATTTTGATTAGGGCAGAGTGCCTTATGCCAGAGGTGTCCAGTACTACTCCTGGAGGTAGGGATCAGTGTCCTGCAGAGTTTAGCTCTGATCCTAAATAAAGGCATCTGACCTGGTGTCACTCCTATCTCAAATGACACAATTAATGTGCATCTGTGATCTTGCGGACATACAATGGCCACCATATTTGCATGTCCGTTAAGTCCATGAGACTGTATAGTGTCCCTATTGTAATTTTAGCCTTAAAATGGGTGCTCATAAGCGCCCCCTTTGTGGCTGCTATGCGTCCTTGATATGCACTTCAGCTGAGCCACAATAAAGCTCCACTGCAGCCTTCTACCCAACATCAAAGTGGCATTACATCCCAAAAGTGTGGACTCCATGAACTGGAAAACCGTAAAGGTTTAGGGTGTGGTATAGGAAAGGGCACTAATATGCACATGTGGACTTGCACCATGTCTACAATACCACAGTAAATCCACAGTGACTCCTTTGCAGCTGCCTGTCCCAAATGGCACACTTATTGTCATGTACACAAGTCCACAAGACCATAGGGTGTCCCTTTTTTTTATTGTAGCTTTCAAAGGGTGCTCGTGAGTGCCTCATTAAGCTCTCAATGTGCAGTTCTGTCAAGTCTACATTAAAATGAACTCCTCACCAGACTTCTACCCAACAATCAAAGTGGAATTACTTCACACAAGGGTGGACTCGGAGGAAGGCAGCAAGGCTTAAGGGTGCAATTTGGGCCAGGGCCAGAGGGGTATCACAAAATTACGCACTAAATAGAAGTTTGCAATATGTCTAGGCAAGTGCGCAGGTCTCCAGGTTGGAGATGAGCTCTGCAGTCCACTAAGGAGTTGGATCGGACACCCTTGCTTTATACTGACCACTTGATGCTTTATTTGAGCTCCAAATCATAGACAACCACATCAAGACAAAAAAAATATATAGGCTGCTATATATTCATTGGACTTCTTGTTCCATTGAAACGGTGCAACAGTAACACCAGATCTGAATGAGTACAGTATGTTGTCGCATCCCTGTCTCTGAATGCTGATTGGTGTGTAGATCAAATGAGATGCCGGTTTATGTCTGCGGTATAGATATATCAATTTAAACCTGAGAGCTATTTTCATACATAGATAGAAAAAGAGGTGCCAGATATTTATTATTGAAATCTCGGAGAGGAGTTCAAATGTTTGTTGAGCACTTTGTCTTTCAGTAGACATATAAAATGCAGTACTGTTAAGAATAAATGCTGTGCATCCATGAATATTTATCAGTTAATTATCAAAATCCCTCTATGATGATTCATTTATTAGTATCTCCCTTGTATAAAAGTCTATTTCACATGATTCACGTCCTCTCAGCAAATGATGCTCTTTCCTCGTCTTTACAGAAGGGTGATTTTTACACGCTTACCAATAAGAAATCATGAAAAACAAATCAAAAAGGTGCAGTAATGTTCTGCATTGTCATCATTCACCTTCAGTGCTGTGTTGTATGCTGTAACTCATTGTATATTCACAGTCCTTCAATCTTTTCTAGCTTAGCTATGGTAGTAAGCTAACATGTTAGTTTGCTGACCAAAGGCTAACTTAAGAAAAGCTATTTAAAGGTCTCTGCCATTACTTTCATTTTCAGCTGAAGAACAATAAAAAAACACTGATGGCCAATCAGAATCAGGTACTTTCATTTTAGCGGATTAGGGAACGTTGACGTGATTCATGTGAAAGAGGAATATTGAGGTGTAATAGTACTGTACTTTTCAGTTCAATCTGGAGATTATTATATGTTCTTATTGTACCCCGTATCTAAATCCTCTTTCATAATTCATATTACTGTGAGTTACATTAACATTAACGGCACTAGCTGGGTTTCCATCACCCTGTGTTAAATGCATTTTGAAGTATCGCATGAGAAACAAATGATGGAAATGGCAAATAAAAATCCTTTAATCCGCAAATTTAAAAAACGTTTTTTCCCTTGCTTCAGGTGGTTTTGGACTCACTTGTAGTAGTGAACATTACACACATGGGACCAATTAGCTGTCCATATTAAGCTTGCCTTGTTTACCGTTGGTTACTAGGATACTAATACTTCACTCAGCCACTCTAATTCTATGGAAATACATCTAATTCACTTTTTTTTGTCAAAAAAATGTGCTTCATGTTAGGATGGAAACCCGGCTATTGTCGGTAACAAATACCCCATTTTAGCTTCCCTTGAGTAATTTCTGTGCAACTAGTGGCATCACACAGAGCTGCTAAACAACATTGGCCCAACCAGTTGCATATTTTTAAAGTGTTTAAAGTGTCTTAATCGTTTACAACTTCATACCAATTTTATAAGCCGATAGTGGCACAGAAATTACACATTTCAAAATACAAAAAACACAACAAAAAAAAAACACGCCAAACCCCCAATGGTGCTTCATTGTGAATTCTCCTGCAATACTGTCTGATATTTTGTATAATCACTCACGTCTTTGATGACTTTGTTAAATTGAATTAATATATACATGTCAACTTCAGTTTCTGTGAAAAGGACTCCAGACAAGACCCCGTCAGGCCCACCCATTGTCATAATATCATCTCTATTATATTCATCTTTCACAGAAATAAAGCAATGACTGGTTCCACTGACAACTGTTGTAGATGACAAGGAGAGCCGACAATGATCTAGTCATTACAAGATAGTGCTAACATTTCCCTGATAAAGGCAAATTAATTGAAGCACTCCAAAAGCGAGTGTGCCTCTGTGGCTATTACATTCTGAGTGGTACATCCTTAGAAATCACAGACAGACAATGACATTGTCGAAGCAAATGTATTTTCCACAGAGTACCAGCAAAGACTGCGTGTGCATATGAATGAGTTGAATCACTCCAAAATGGTATGGTATCTCTTTATAGTGTCAAAAAGGGGCTTAATTTGGTTCAAAGTTAAAGATTTTGGAAAGAAATAGGACTTTTTAAGGCCAGAAACACACTCTTTGTAAGTTCACAAATGCAGACGAGAATGTTTGTCGGCCATTTTTTTGTTATGTTGGTGCTAACAACTTCAGTATTCAAGAGGACAACACAGTTATCTTCTAATGTGTTATAAAGGTGCCTCACATTTACTATTGTTTAATGTATTATAATAGAGATCCATGCAATCTGGAGGTCTGTGTGATTGCGAAACTATGAAAATGATTTGTCTTAAGACAAATAACAAGTTAAAACATTGTAGTTTAACTACTGTATGGTTTTGCCACACTAAACATGGCATTTATAGTAAAACCATGGTTATACAAACACTAATCTGCTGCCAAGGACCATGGTTACTACTTTACTAAAATAAAAACAGGTTAGTTAAGAGTAAATTAGCTTATTAGCATATTAGTAAAGTAATAACATATTAGTAAAAAATAACTATGGTTTTACTACAAAAGTTTTACTACTAAAACTCTGGTTATGCAAATCAAAACACGGCCAGCTAACTAATAGCATGTAACGTACAAATAATAAAAACATGGTTACTATTACTGTAATAAAACCATGATTAACTTTCATAAAAGGTTAGCTAGCTATTAGCATATCATAAGCTTTACCCTTCCAAAAATTTACTACAAATGAAACCATACAAAAACATGGTTATTGTAGGTAAACCATGGTAGCCACAGATGGATTTGCTACACTAGCCATAGTTTATAACCATGGTATTTATAGTACAACTGTGATTACACAAATGGTAATCAGACTGACAAAAAACATGGTTAGCTAGCTAATAGCATAGGTCCTTAACATAAAAAAAACATGGTTACTTCACCTTTTACTGAAATAAAACCATAGTTAATTTTCATTAAATGTTAGCAAGCTAACAGCATGTAGCTTTAACGTTACAAAAATTAACTTTGGTCTTACTATAAAGTTAAACCATGCTAATAATTGGTATTTGTCATAAAATTGTGATTATACAAATAATAATCAATCTGCCATAAAAACATTTACTACACATTTAGCATAAAAAACCATATTTAGCTCCAAAACATCCTCACCTTTTATTTAATCAGGAATAAAAATAGTGAAATAAATTAGCGTGACAACCTTTACTAAGTTAGCAGGTAATAGCATTTTCAAATGTTAGCTTCATGACAAAAGTGGACACTAACAAGAAATCTAATGCTAATTTATGAATAGCTGTGTTAAGAATGCAATTTGTTGCGTTTTGTCATATTTTTGGAGTGCAAAAACAAGAAAGAGGATGATTAGCTTGCATAGTTAGCATCATTTGAATTCATATACTTGTTTAGTGTGTTTCTGGCCTTGGGTTTCTTGTCATTTGTAGAGTAGCAAGTTTGTTTAAAGAGAGAATAGTTTCAGTGCTTGACACTGTTTTCTCATTTTATTTTCTCAAGTTTGCCAAATGCTTCAGAGATGCTACTGAAAAGATGAAACCTGATAAATATGTGATATAAAATGAGATGATTTATCGTGGAGCCACGACGGCAGCGCAATGCCCAGATGGAGCTCAGAATCACTGTGTAAAATTCAAAGAACAGCGTGGTTCACCCTGTACAGCTCAAAACTATAAATATGACACTATGTACTATGACCTAGTCACAAAAACTGTAAGTGAGCTACTATTTTTATGAAATGCAACTCCATGGATATATACTTACTTTTGCAGAGCTCTTGTTTACTGTATGATATTTACTGAAATACTGTCAAATAAAACCTTGACATGGTGTAAAGTATTCAAGTAAAATCCAAGTGTTTTCTGAGTGGTTCATTTATTTAAAGGGGTGGTCCACTACGATATCATATTTTAAACTTTAGTTGATGTGTAATGTTGCTGTGTGGACATAAACAACATCTCTGAGTGTAAGATGCTCAAAGTTTAATGCAAAGGGAGACATTGGCTTTTACAGAGTTAGCTTAGCAAAGCCTACAGCGAACGAATTTGTGGACTACAAAAAATTACATCCGGGCTGATGAGATCACAAACGTTCCAGGTTACGCGCATTCACTGCGCATACACCTCGCGCAGCAAAGGGGCGTGGCCACAGAAGCGTTAGTAGAGAAAGGAAAATGCCATCCAAATGCTGCTATTTCCATGGATCTGTTTCACTATTTGGCCTTCCAAGGGACGTGACACAAAGAGAGAAGTGGTTAAAATTCATTTTTAATTATGTTCCAGAATATTATAAAATGGATGGGCTGCGGGTGGATGTGATGTTAATAACTGTACCCTGTTTTCGGCCGGCGGCGATCAGATGCTATACCAAAATTGATGACCTGGCGTGGGGATGAAATTACGGAAGTTTTCCGGGAGAAATAACAAGACGGGAGGGTGCAGGAGATGGGTGTGAAATACGAGATGAATTCACATTAAAAAATGCAAACAGATACAACTAACCCAATTGTTTCTATTTCGTAACACCTTTATGACCAAAACTAGCATAAAACTTCCAATAATAAACTACATTTTTACTGTTAATTGCAGAGCACTGCAAAAACATACCTGACTCTCTCCAGCTGTTCTGAGAGACCAGGCGCGACGGTCCATTAGCAATGACGTCACTCACTCGAAATTCCTAAATAACTTTAAATATTAATGATAAATCAAAATACCCATTTTTTCCTTGCTCTGCAAGATAAACAAATAAAATGAGATGCTCAAAAATAAAAATATATTTATGTATAAAGAATCACTTAGCCAATGAAAATCATTCATAAAGCATTTCAATTTTTTAAACACAAATCAAAAGTTTGCTGGAACTGAAACAAAATTAAAACTCACCACACTACAAAATAATGGAGTATATTATGTACAGACATCCCAAGTCTCCCTGAGGCGCCGCCACCTCCCCCTCCCCAACTTGTTTTACTAGATGTAAAACAAGAAAAAAGGATGTACAACACTGCGGTCAAGCCAGCAGCACTTCAGAAAAACAGTCATGACGACAGCAATGCATTGTTGAGCACGCGTACTATTACGCATTATAATACACTATTATTATATTAATTTCGTGAACCGTTTTACTCAGAATAAAGAAAATACCACATCATATCCTTTATTCCTTTTTCTGCAACGTATGATTCATTATTCATTTACAAAAGTGCGTTGTTTTCAGAATAGGTTTGTCCGTGCTTTCATTATATTTTCATTTATTTATTCAGCATAAACATACTCTTTATAAATACCTGAAGTGCGTTTTAATTTGTCCTAGCTTACTACAGTACAATGTCATTACGATTGCATTTTTATGACGTGATAAAACCTCAGAAAGTGAACGAAAAACCAAAGTGGACCGTTTTACCTGCTATCTATTAGAAACGGAGACTTTACAGCCATCTTATAATGTATCATTTCCTATATACACTAATATGAGATGCTGAAATGAAATGCTGATGGCTTGACCACATTCCTCCTCTTACCAACGAACAAAAAAAAAAACCATACCATTTAGAAACATCTTGCAAGAGTCGCGTTTGCATGGGTTCAGCTGTGTCCTCTTCATTTTCTGTGTCTGACTCAGGCTCAAACTGATACGGCTTCACTGACATTATTTACAGTCTGCTAGACAGCATGCAATAGAGGCATGACGTTTCCTGGTGACGTGAAGCCGATCCTCCAATCACAACACATTTAAGTTAGCTGACTAATCAGAGCCCTTTGAGGGAAATATGATGGTCGTTTCCATGTTAGTTCAGTAGCTGTATAAAATGAAGGTAAGATATGTGAACAAATAATGTGATTTTTTACAAATGAATCACAACACACATTGTTTTGCACCCCATAAACACAATCAAACCTTAAAAAAAACACCGTGGACTGACGGTCTGAGCTGATTTCATGCATAAACTGTTAAAGGCCTTTATTGTAAAGGAAATGCTGGCTGTAGGTGCACACAAATATGGTATAAGGTAAGCATAACCTCTGGGTCAAAGAAGAGATATACATTTTTGTGTCCACATCTAATTAAACTTACGAAAGTGATTTTTATATACTAAGAATGCAATAAATCCAAGCAAAGAGTCGAATATAATTTTGTTAAAATAAAATATGAAACAGTGTTCCATTGGTGTTCAGCTTAACTGATATTTGTGTAACAATCAAAGCTGTTATTCTGAGCAGTGCTTATTAAAATCTATAAACGAATAAGTGATTGTACTAAATTATGTGTTTTTAAAACTTTTTAGGAAAACAATTATGTATTGGAATGATAGCCTATATAGAGTTCTTTCTTTCTCTTTTTCTTTCCTTTCTGAAAATCATCAAGATTTCAATATCTTGCTTGACTCTAGAGTGGCCTATTTTGCAAACTCAAAATTATTTTTGTCTGATACATTTGTATTATGCGATGAAATTTGATGTATGTATTTTCAGGTTTTAGATTATGAAGAGAAGCTTTGAAGCATTCTGCTACAGTTCATCTTATACAACAACCTCAAGCATGTATAAAAAAAAAGACAATGCTACTTTGGCAAAGCACTAGGTCACATTTATAAAGACAATTGTTGCATTTGTATTGTTATTATTCTATTCTTTGTTGTGTAAGATGCTTAACTGTGACAAAATGCTCAAAATGTTCATTCTGCAAAAATTACCACGGTTATATCATAATAAAGTGTAGTTTTGTTTATTTTTATTCATTTTTTATCACCAGTTCAAATACTATGGCTAAAGTAGGGGGTCCGTGGTTTTTTAATAGTTAAATCATGGTTCATTTTCATAAGGGCCATGATTGGTCGATGAATTTTCTGTGTCTTTTATCTTTTTTTTTCTGTGGCTGAAACGTGAGAGGAAGTTACACCTACCGTGAGAAGTTTTCACTTGAGCAACGTTAGCCCCGTTCATCCTTCTACGTATCGAATTATTATGAGTAATAATAACCTGGCATTAATGTAGACGGTAATAACTACGTGACATTTGTACGGAAAATCCTTCAAACATCCCCCGACTCCCAGTCATGAGACGTGACATTTCAATTTATTGTACAAATTAAAAAATAATCCCTTACACGTCGCGTGCCGCTAATAAAGCAGTAGATACGTGTTGAATTGGCTTAGGCTACAAATATGCCCAAAAAAACTGAAAATATTACTGTATAATTAGGATTAAATATTATCCCAAAATTGCAATATACATTTTAAAAGATTACAGAACAAATAAGATCTTTTGATGTGCATGAAATTCCTTCTGTATCCAGTAGACAGCAGTGCCTGACAGACTTTAGTGGAGCAGTAATCCTCATTCAACCGCTCCATTAGAGGGCAGTGTGATTCACACAAAGACATGAACGGCACAGATGAAGAAATAACCTCAGAAGTGAAGGCGCAAAAAACCGTGTGCTAGCAGCTTTGGCTAGCAGACGTCAACTTATTGACAATATGGAATGGTAAATATTAAATTTTATTATTGTTTTGGTTGTGTACGAATAGTGTTTGGTTATTTCTGGATTCAAATTGCCTTTTTGTCATACCCGGATGTAGTTACTGTAAAGAGAACTGCTCCACATGTTTGTTGTATAGTTTGAATATAAAAACACATGACAGAAAAGAGCACATTTTCTTTTTTATCATCTATTTCTTTATAGGAATGAGAACATAGTGTTATTATAGCCTAAATGCACCATTTTAGGTTACAGAAGTCTAATAATTTGTTAGCGCTCTTTGTTTTGGCAGTTGTTTTATAACCAGTTAGTTGTTGATATTCACTATTTGTTTATTATGTACGGAAACATTTACGTTTGTTTAGGTTTAGTTAAAGCAATACACTGCAGGTGAATATGATTAAATTTAACAGATCATAGTTATCGTCATACTTCTTGATTGATGATTGAGACCATTAAAGTCGTGGTTCAATATGCAAATGATGTATAATTTCTTTAATATGCGCTAATTTACATACTTTTTTTAGCACGCAGAGAAAAACTTTAAAATTCTTGTTTGATTCATTATCGCTTATTTCCAGTACTGGGTTGCAGCTGGAAGGGCATCTGCTGTGTAAAACATATGCTGGATAAGTTGTGGCGACCCCTGATGAATAAAGGGACTAAGCCGAAGGAAAATTAATTAATTTGGACTTAATAAAGTTTTGTGAATCTTTTTTTATCACGCCACAATTCAGACAGTACTGCAGCAGAAAAAAAAATTGTAGAATAAAATGTTGTAATCAAACTAGTTGTATATGAATTTACATCTGTATAAACCTTCAGATGTAATTATGACGTGAATACAGATTACGAATAAAACTGCAGTTTGACGCTGAATTCAATGTGACTGAATTCAAGAGAAAAAATGGTCTTGTATAAAAAATATGTATTGTAAATAATTCAAATCTAGACACAAGATAAAAAGTGAGAAAAAAAAAATCCTGTGAATGTGCATTTTAAATGTTTAATATTTAATTGGAAAAAAAAATACATGATTAAAATCCAAAAAGAATCTTTCATTATATAAATTTTTGTTTTGTTTATATTGGGTGGTAAAAATACATTAAGGCTGTGACAGTCGGTCATCGTGATGACCACTTTGTTTATTGTGTTTTGCGGAACTAAAGACATAATCTTTGTTCACCTAATTTGATGAGCATCGTTATGATGTTTAGAATGTAAAATGTGTTGATTCTTCTGTAGGAATCAGACTTGGTTGAGTCCAGTGGTTCGGGATGCTGAGGTGACCCGTGCGGCCCGCAGAAAGAGTTCACACAAAAAAGTTGCATGTATCCTTTAAAGCCTACAAATAACACTGTATGTATTAGGCATGGGTCGGTATAAGTTTCTGACGGTATGATAACCGTGGATAAAAATGTCACGGTATTGTGATTACTGCTCTAAAATAAGTTATTTTTAAATTGTCTGGGTAAAAAAATAAAATAAAATGTTTCCCCCATTGAACAAAATACATTTAATTTTAGGAAACATTTATAATATTTTGGACCAATAAACATGTCAGGCTAAATAATTAAAATAAATCATTGACTTCTGCTCTCTTCATTACTTTCAAAAACACAGATTTCTTTACAGCACATGTTAAAAAACACATAAAAAAACATACATATACCTTAGGACCGGTATAACAGAACATTTTAGCGGTTTTAAAACCTTTACTTTTCCAAACCGCGGCAAACCTTGAAACCGGTTATCGTCCCATGCCTAGTCTGTATCTCCTTGATCCTCATAAAAAAAAATCTGTTATAAGCATGTAGGAAGGATGTTTTTTTCCCTTTACTCTTGAGTTCAGTCCCGTTGGCACAGGATGACACTCCTGGCACCAGCACGACCCCTGCTCGACCTCTACTGCGCCAAACACCTGGATCTCGCCTTAAACAGACATGTGAGTAAACATACACTCTCTGTAAAGACAGAATTATTAGCCCTCCAGTGAAATGTGTATTCTTTTTCAAATATTTCCCAAATGATGTTTAACAGTAAGGACATCTTGCACAGTATTTCCTATAATTTTTTTTTTTCCGGAGAAAGCATTTTAGTTTTTAGTTTGGCTGAAATTTTTTTTTTTTAAACTTTAAAATCTGCTAAGGTCAATATTATTAGCCCCCTTAATTTTTTTAATTTTTTTCGCAGAACAAACTACTGTTGTCCAATGACTTGCTTAATTAACCGAACTTGCCTAGTTAAACTAATTAACCTAGTTTAAACCTAGCCATTAAATTGCACTTTAAAATAGCTAGGAAAATATGTACTGTCATCATGGCAAAGACAAAATAATTTAGTTATTAGAAATTAGTTATTAAATCTATTTTGTTTCAAAATGTTTTGAAAAAATTCCACTCTTCATTAAACAGCACATGAGAAATATTTAAAAAAATAATTCAAATCCATAAAAAAAATCTATAAAAAATTCAACTATATAGTGCTCTTGGAAAATAAAGAGCTGTGAGCCTCAAATTAGAATTAAATAAGATGTGATTTATTATCTCAGATGCAGTTTTTTGTTGCACTAGCTGCATGCAAAACATAGTCAAACTAATGTGGTTTGATTCGGTATGTTATGATTTAAAACATTTGAATCTTATTCTTAAAATGAAATTAGCATAAATTGGGTATATACAGTTCATCAAAATGTATACCTGCCTTTTAAACTGTGTAATTTAAAAACAGATACAGACATTTTAAATAAAAGAAATAGAACATTTGCACAGTATGAAATGTTTATAAAAAGTCTCTATGCGTGGGTATTCTTAACTGTCTTTCATATTTGTATAATGCTGTTGGTCACATTCATCTTTGTATCTAATCTAAAAGTTTGAAAATGTTTATTCTGGTTAAGTTGAATTTAAGTGTATTTACTCTTCAATTTTGTGAAGAGCGTGCTATATTTATATGCTTTTTTTATTATTATTATTTTTATTATTATTAATTTATTATTATTATTTTACAGTCACCCCAAGAAGTGCCCTCAGGAATCCCGATGTGTCTGCCATCCTCGGGACCTCAGGAAGCAGAACCCCTCGCTTTGTAAACACACCTCGCACCAAAGGCGGTCTGAGCATGGTGAGTGAGGCCTGTCTGTATGAACATAACAAGACAAAATTATTATCCCTCCTGTAAAATTATTATTTATATAAATACAAAAACATATTTTTCATAACGAATTTTTTATAGATAATTTATTGTGCTTTTGCCACAATGACAGTACATACCATTTTACTAGTTCTTTTATAAGATGCTAGAATTCAGCTTGAAGTGCGATTTAATGGCAATAAAATAGAATAAAATAATTTTTAAGGTGGATAATAATATTGACCTCAGTAGATTTGTTATTATTATGTTTTTAAATATATTTTTATTCCAGCCAAACAAAAGGAAACAATATGAAAAATTGACATCACTTGGGGAACAATATTAAACATCACTTAGGAAATATTTGAAAAAGAATAACAAGTTTCACAGGAGGGCTAATGTAGCCTTCAACTGTAGTAACATTCTATTAGTACAAGTTTCTACAAGTCTACATTTAGTACAAGTTTCTACAAAATTCTACAAGTTTCTATTAGTAACATTTTTGTCTGCTGTTGTTTGTTTGCTCTCCAGAACTTGGATGACAGTGACTGGACGAACAGTCTTTATCCGTCTCCTCTGTCAGGAGTAGTGGACACTAGCTTTACTGACGATGTTAGCATGAGTGCTCTGATGCTAAAGGAAGATGATCCTGGAGAGGCTGGTGAATACTCTTGATAAATCGCAATCACAAATGAAGCGATCAGTTGACATGATTTACAGCTCTCCCGTTTTCTTCTCTCAGCTTCTCTCGGATTGTTTCCTGAATTCCTGCAGTCTTACTTGCGTCATGCATCCACAGCCGTGTTTGATCTGTTGGAGGAGTATGAAGCTCTCTGTCAGGATAAGGTACGCTAGCACTACATAAGTATAAATTTGAAGTTGCTTACATTAACACTTGTGCATCCCTATGGACTTTTTTTTGCCTATTATCTTTATATTTTTTGTGATCATTTTTGCTGTATTTTTAATTTATTTATTATTATTATTATTATTATTATTGAATTTGTATAATTCAGTTTTTCTGTAGGTACAATTTTAAAAATACTCTATTTAAGCAAATAGTCATACATACTTTGCTTAAATGCTTCAATTTTCACTTAAAAATTGTAATGTTCGTGTAGGAAATGTTACATTTTTCAGTTTTGGACCATCGAGCAAATAATCTTTTTTTTTTTTTTCATGTTTTTTTGCTTTTTAGCACTATAGGACAAATGAATTTAAATGATGTAATTATAATACTGTTTTTGTGTTACATGGATAGATAGCGGAGTTTGTTTTGTATGTAGTATGTACTTAAAGATTTGTATGTGATTTGAGTGGTAGTATTTTTATTTTATTTTATTTTAGATTTTTTTGTGCAGCATCACATAGAAAATAATGCATCAAAATGAATGTTGTTTCTGATCATTGACTTATCCAAGACTGTAATAATCCTAGTTATTAATACTGTAATACATCTCCTTACCTTTAGTATATGTGTGTATTGAGATTGTTTGTTTTCTTTGTTTGTTTCTGTGTTTTCCAATAAAACAGCAACAGTGACATGTAAACAAACTGTAATTTAAAGGATTAAAATCTTTTTATTTCATTTTATTTATCCAAGTAATCATCAGGACTGATGCTGTTTAAGAAACTAGTACTTTTAATATGTTTTTTTTCTCAGTGGACCTACTGTATGTGTAACTTTTTTAAAGTTGACACACAAGGCTTGAACAAAAATATGAACTTGTTTAAATATATGAATTGATAAGTAAATGTATGTACTACATAAAACATTATTGTAGGGTAAAAAGACTATAGTTGTTTGTGTTGTAGCAAGTGAAAATATTGACACAGCAAGCAGAAATAAATTCTTACTGTCATAACTAATGCACTGTCCTGATTTGTAGGTCAGTGTGTTGCAGAAACTGGTTCTCCGTTCGGCCCCCGGTCAGCAGAAATCCTCCAAGACTGTCAGCATCACCTGGTTACTGCAGCAAGAGATGGTGACCTGGAGACTCATCACCTCTCTGTACAGGTACAACACACTCATACATTACACCACACCACTGTTGATCAATACTTCTGTTCATCAAGGATGCAGAAGAAATATTGAGATGTTATTATTATTATGCAATATGTTTGTTTTTTCTATATTTGGCTTGCCATAAAATAGCCATGAGTTGCTGATGTGGCAATTAATAAACAAACTTAAACTCAAGAATGTGTAAAATTGAAAAAATGTCCATTTCAAATGAATTATTTTCTTTTGAACTTTATCCAAAAGTGCAAAAATGTTTCACAGTTTCCGAACACAAATATAAAGCAGCACAATTGTTTTCAACATTGATCATCACAATAAGAATTGATTCTTGACTACCACATCAGCACATTAGGGATTCTTTAAAGATAATGTGACGCTAAAGACTGGAGTAATGGCTGCTGTAAATTCATCTTATCTATTTTTTGCTACGTTAATATAAGATTATGTGTTTAAATAAATAATAATAATCTCACCAACCCCAAACTTTAAAACGGTAGTATTTTTGAATATCTGAATAAGATTGTTACTTACTTGCTCATGTATTCTCTCTCAAACACAGAGACAGAGTCCAGACAGTTTTAGAAGAAGACATCATGATGGATATAACTGTAAGTGCAGACTGTCTGTTTGGAATAGAGCTGCGTGAGTTTTATTAACTCACTTGTATTTTTATTTTTTATTTATTTAAATGGATATTTAAAATAGTTACAATTTTATTTTGAATAGAAAACTTAATAGACTATCAATTAATTTACTAAAAGTTCTTAGATAATTTTATTTGCTGCAATCTATATTTTTGAAAATATATAATATCCTGTAATTTAATCTTCTTTTTTTTCAGTTTAAATTAATGTTTCAAAAACTCATAGCAAATATAATACAGTGTCCATATCGGTTTCAATTAGACTGTCCTCCCTGGTGTTTATGTTTTTACTCATGGACTTCTGACTTTTATATGAACTGTGTCGTGTTGTGTTTTCTCTGGAGATGCCCAGTGAGAGTGAGAAAGCAGTAATGGAGCAGTTCTTCCAAAAAGACAGTATGGTGCGACAGAGCCAGGTAAACACGCATCCATTTTATGGCAATATATTTCTACATCAAAAAAAAGCTCAATATCTGATGTGTGTGTTTATTTAGCTGGTGGTGGATTGGTTGGAGAGTATAACTAAAGATGATATAGGAGACTTCTCGGATAACATTGAATACTACTCTAAATCTGTGTACTGGTAAGTGATTTTACCACTCATTTAAATGTTTGAGAATGTCTCAGGATGTCTAAATGAAATTGCAGATTAATCTGTTTGTTGGTGTGCAGGGAGAACACACTCCACACGCTGAAGCTGAGGAGAAATCAGTCCAGCGGTGGTTTAAGCAGGCCGCTGGTCACTGAACTGGATCCTGATGCTCCCATCAGACAGAAGAGACCCCTGGCAGACCTGGACCGGGAGGACGACACTCGCCTGCTCAAAAACCTCTTCAACCTCATACGAGCTGGCATGACTGATGAGGTGTGTGCGTGTTGTCTTATGTTAGTTAGTTACAATGCTTTATTGATTGCTTTAAAAGTATAGTTCACCCAAAAATGAAGATTTTCTCACTCTAATGGTTATAAACTTTATGAATTTCTGAAATATTTTATGAAAAATATTTTGAACTATGTTGGGGAAAAATCAGATATTGTCCTCCATATAGGAACAAAAAATCCTATGGAAGTCAATGGATGTTTTTTTTTCTTCAATATTCTTCAGTATGTTTTACTTTGTGAAAGAAACTCAAACATGTTTGGAGCAAATGAGTAAATGATGACAGAATAAAATTTTTTGGGTGAAATATATCTTTATGGGGAAACTTGTTTGCCACTGTTATACATGAATAATGAAACCGTAAAAACAACACCACAGGCAATCCATGCAGAAATGGCACAACTTTGTTATAAAACCTGTGACCAAACTTTCAAGCTTCAACTAAACTGTGATTTTCTTTTAATCGTTGTTTTAAAAAACAAATGAGAAGCGTCAGTCAGTTATGGACAGTCATTCAGAAATATATGGCATATCTTTAAGAAACCAATGAATTTTTAAGAGCTTTGAAAGGAATATCTGACAGCAAAGTCTGAAATTCATCTCATGTTTTTTTTGTTTAACTGCAGAGTTGTGGATACTGAAAATGTCACTTTGTACATTTGTCTCTCTCTCTGTGTGTGCATGCATGGGTAGGCTCAGAGGTTGTGTAAGCGCTGTGGTCAGGCCTGGCGTGCTGCCACTTTGGAAGGCTGGAAACTCTACCATGACCCCAACATCAATGGAGGTCAACCCACACATACCTACATACTAAAACCAATATTAAACTACATTCATATTATCTCTGTTTATGTTAATAAACATTATCATTGTTATGTTGTTTTACCTCATATCCTCCCAAACCCATACGAATTTCATTCATTATCAAAACACTGAAGATATTTGTAATCAACCTGAGAGATTTGTTGCTTCATTAATAGTTAATTCATTTAAAACTTCATTACACATCTGAGTCTTTATAGATAACACATCCATAGATTACATCAAATATTCAAAATGTCAGTTCAGTCATTGCTGAATGATGGACCAAGGAGATTTAAATGAGTTTGGAACAGCATGAGGGTCAATAAAAGATTATTAATTTAGGGAAACTGGCAATGAAATATAACTACATTTATATTTTAAAGAAACATTGTAATTATTTGAAGTGACCATGTGTATGTCTAAATTATGCTTTTCTATTTATCAATATTGAATTACATAGTTGGAAGTAGTCCAAACTCTTTAAAATGTTGTTGTTATTATTATTATTATTATTATTATTTATCTAGTGATCATAATCAACTGAAAGTCAAGGATGTTTACCTGTCAGATGTAGTGAACTGTCTATGTGTATGTGTGTTCAGGAGGTGGAGAGCTTCAGCCTGTGGAGGGAAATCCTCATCGCAGCGTCTGGAAGGTTTGCTGTTGGAGAATGGCAGAAGAGGTGAGGAAACTATAGGTACATACATGGGTGTGCTAGAGAGTTTGGGAAATATGAGATAAGGGAAAAAATCTACTAATTGTAGTAAATTTGGTTTTAGGCTGGTCAAAATTAATGGTAATGTAAGATATTTATTATGGTTTACTAAGCTGAAACAATATTACGGACAACTATATTTGAATAAAATTAATTAAATAAAACATTGAAATTCAAAATGTTCATTAAATGCTCTTTACATAATGTCTGTATAATATTGTCTATGAATATTTCAGTCATTTTAAGAGTCTACTTTATTTTGCTGTTTCAGGAGCAGTTCAACAAATATGAAAGGGCTATCTATGCTGCACTGAGCGGAAACCTTAAACAGGTAAATAGTAATTTTTTTAAACACCATTTCCTCTTGTTTTAGTCATTATTTGATCATGTGCTTGTGTCCTGCAGCTGTTGCCGGTGTGTGAGTCGTGGGAGGACACGGTCTGGGCTTATTTCCGGGTGATGGTGGACACTCTGGTGGAGCAGGAGATCTGTTCCTCTGGTCTGGGCAATGAAGAGCTGGAGGAGCTGCCCAGAGACTTCCTGGAGACCAAGTAGGACTTGAGGGACCCTCTAATCTGCGTTCTTTTACTTAATATCCTTTTGCACTAAATGATTGATTTTTTTTATTTAGTTGGACACTGGAGAAAGTCTTTGAAGAGATTCAAGCAACAGAGTCCAAGGTGAGAATGAATGAATGAGGTTTAATGTGTAGCAGACAAGCTATGTTTAGACAACAACAATGTAGCCAAAAACAAAACTTTTTTTTGTCAACATGACAACATTTTCATAACGATACACATTTCCACATATTTACGAAAATTTAAAATAATGCATTATTACTAAGTGAACATTCTTGTTTATCTGAAAAACAATGCTAAAGTCAGTTATTCTGCTTTGAAAATGTGCGTAAAGTGTCGAAACGGTTGTCTTTGTTTTGGTTCCTTTAACCCGCCCAATGCCAGTTTAGCCAATTATATTTCACATCCCGGGTTGCCTTGGTGGAAAACCGGGTATTTGATTCGTTCAGTCAGGAAGGCTCTTAAAGCATGTGCCCCCAACTGAAAATGCTACCTCCGGTGGACAGTAACAGCCCCGAAATGAGACACAGACACAGAGTTCCACATGAGGTGGTTATTAATTAGCAAATAATATAAATATTATGAACGTAAACATTAGGTGAGCAGGTTACATTGTAACAGCGTGTCCTAACAACACGCTACGTGACGAGATTTGCAGTGATAAGCAATTTGGCTGTTTGCACCAGACGAAACACGAAAGAAATTTAAATACAGCCATTCAGAAGCACAGAATAACGTTACTGCACTGCACTCCAGCGAAATGGTATGGTTTATAGTCTAATTAATACATATTAAATCTTTTTAACATTATTAAATGTGCATGCTGAATGATTGACATTTGTTGGCATGCACTGAGTCACAGTTCAATTTCAAACGGTTTATTTTCAAGATCTGAGGTAAACTACCTGCTGCTGCTTTCAGTAGTATGGCAATAAATGTCATGTAAAATGACATTCTAACTTAAATTATTAGCATTTAACACTGAATAAAGCACATTAGGTGTACATGAGGTGATCATAGTTTTCCTGTTGTTCACCTGTGAGAAATAGAAGCTGTTTCTAAAATAGAAATTTCAGATGTTGGTTAGGACAAAAACTCCTTTTAGTATGGAAAATATTTCTTCTATCGCGTGCCGTTGCTTTTAGTTAGAAAACGGTTCAAATCAGCCTTTAGGCTCGATAGTCAGGCACAATCATGTCAATCTGGCAACCTGCGCTTGGTGGACTCGTCAGAGGAGGAGCCAAGTGAAAATGTGTTTTGATCCAGGAGTGCAATACCTAGTTCAACCACTGGCGTGTCAAACTTGCATACTGCACCTTTAATCTACTCTCGGCTAAACATGATTTCATCGTCATCAAGTCTTTGATTTTGGGTGTTTTCACTGACACGACAAAGGTGGTATTTTGAGAAACTTCCACTTTGAAACCTGTTTTCAAATATACACATTTTCAGTCCCAAAAACAACACTGTTGTGTAAACAAACAAGCAAAACGTATATAAAGTTTCCCATTTTTGACTTAACATTATGTAAACAGGGAATTTGGCTGAAGTGTTTATTTTCTGATCCTTCACAAATGTTCTGTTGACAGAGAGTTCTGGATGCAACCAAGGAGCATTACCACGTGATTCAGAAGTTTGTCATTCTTGGAGATCTTGATGGTACGCTTCGAAGAACAGTTGTTTTGATACGTTTTTTAATTTAACAAGCAAATAACATCCTCTAAATTTATCTAAAGGTCTTCAATATTGCAACAGAAACCAAACCGTTAAACATATTCTTGTGGAATGCCCTATTTTTAATGTTATCGGACAACAATTTTTATCTGGAGAGACTTTAAATGAAACATTTTTAAATGTGAATCCTTCTAAAATTGTACAATTTTTATCAAAAGTAAAACTTAAAAAACTGTTTTAGAGTTTTATCTCATATAATTATCATTATTATTATTATTTATGTATTTTATCTTGTGTATTATTTATTGCTGTTGATGACTTTTAATTGTTAGAATATTTGTATAATTATAGAACAGTGATATTTATAAAATGTGGTAAACTTGATCTTTTTTTTGCCATGACATAGCCAGAGAAGCTGATATGGCAATAAGCTCGAAATTCTCTCTTTCTTTCATCTAAAGGTCTTCTCGAGGAGTTCAGCGATTGGTTGGGAAGAAATACACCTTTACCAGCCCATCTCTTGCGCTTCATGTCACATTTAGTGTTGTTTTATCGTAGTTTGGGCATGCAGCTCAAGGTACATGCATATATTTTTACTATTTTAATTCTCCCATTTTTATTATTCTAATTGCCACAGAGAGAATAATGTTCACTTTTGTTTAAAACTCATCAGGAGGAGGTGTGTGTAGACGTCCTGAAGGCCTACATCTCGCTCTTGGTCAAGGAGAACCAGGTGGAGCTCATTGCGTTTTACGTCAGTCACCTTCCTGCAGATTTGGCTGTGTCGCAATATGCTCAGTTCCTGGAGAAAGTCACTGAGACTGAGCAGCGCAAACACTGTCTGGAGCTAGCAACACAAGCAGGTGGGTTTATTTTGCACTAAAAGACTCCCTGTGCATTACATACTCATTACACCGTTATAATGTCCTTGCTTGTTTTGTGGTATTTAGGTTTGGAAGTGGCAGCAATCACAAAAACAGTAGTGGAGACCATCAGAGAGAGAGACACAGATGAGTTTGCCCACCATGACCTGACACCTGCACTGGACACGGCAACTACAGTGGTACTAATGAACTCTTCATTTATGAAAACTTGTTTAGCGAGAGATTTAATGAAAAAATGTTAGTTTTCTTTTTTTATTTTAATTTCCACATTAACCCATCCAACTTTGGATTTTAATAATGCATTGGTAAATATTACGGGGTTTTTTTCTTCCTTGCATAAATTAAAGACTTTTATATTTACTATTTTATCTTGCTTTTCAAAGAAAAATAAATCTGTTACAAAACTACAGTTTACAGTACAATTAAACAAAACATCACAGACATTATACTACTAAATCAATTCAAATAAATAAATTGCTAAAATGTATATATCAATATTTTTATTTGTCTATTCTTGCGCTTCTTCTTGAATAGCCTATATTGGACTTATAACTGATTGCAGAAAGAATGTAACATACTCAGACCTCCTACAACTAAAAAGTGCAGACCCTTTTTTCAGGGTTCATTCCTAATATTTGAGAATGAACTTGAAAAAATTATTTATTTAGGCTAATTAAGTAACAAAAGTAGCTAACAAAAGAAATAATTCATTATGTATAGCTCATTTATTGTTTAAGGTTAGCCATTGCATTAACTGTTGTTATTGAACTCTTTCTCTCTGTACAGGAAGATCAGCAGAAGATTGATGTGATTGACTGGCTGGTGTTTGATCCTGCCCAGCGAGCTGAAGCACTTAAACAGAGCAACGCCATCATGAGGAAGTTCTTAGGTGAGACTTTCATAGCCAAACCAATATATCAAAATCTATTAATGTTGTTATTGGTTATTTTATATTCCAGGTACTGCTTTTTCTTTCAAATAAGTCACACGATATCACTGAAACACTGCTAAGTTGTTCAAGCACATATTTTACTATGATTTGTAGGTATGTAAAACAGGCTACTGGTAGCACTAAATAAACAAGACTTTTGCAAAACATTATAAACATGTATTTCGGTTCCTCTCACTCCGTAACAATATTCCTTTTTAACAAAGTGTCTGTTTTTACATTTATGTTTCTCCACTTTTATCCAGAGTGACTTGCGAATGAGAATAACAAGCCATTTGTAAACAGACCGGTTTGTAAGTGTAAGTCTGTTGTAAGCATCAAATATAAACCAATTTAAAGAAAAACTGAAATTCAGAAATACAAATCTTCATTCACTAGTACTCATGCATCACACATTGAATGTTTGTTTAGACAAACAGCAGATAGAAACAGGACCTTGGTTTAGATCAGCTCTTCGATTTGCACTGTTGTTATTTAATACTTTTGTACAATACAGCATCTAAGAAGCATGATGCTGCTAAGATGGTCTTCGCCAAGGTGCCAGAAGACTCCATGCGTGAGATCTACCGGCAGTGGGAGGAGCAAGGCATAGACACACCACTTCCTGCAGAAGAGGAGAATGCCATCCGTGAACATCTCTGCATCCGTGCTTATCTGGTGAGCAGCAGCATTTTTGTACAACACTGAATTGACTTAGCGTTAAGTCAAGGAACTTTGCTGCTGCTGTGCCATGGCTGCAACAGATGCAATGATATTACACAGCATCTGAAAATAGTCACCAGCTAAGTAACTAGGTAAGAGTGCTGCATAATATTATTGTGCCTGTTGCAGCCATCAAGTTTCTTGTTTATTACGCCAGAATGAGAGTATAGTTACCTTATCGACCTAGAACATAGCAATTTTCTATTTTCCGTCAGTCTTAGTACATGATGCTACTACTAAAGAGTCAAGCTTTAAATAGGAAAATAATTTACTTTATTATTTTTTTTTTTAGTTTTAGGCAAGATGCTAATGGTCTAATCTGATTCAATGATTTATGCTAAGCTAAAAGTGCTCCCGCCAGACCCGAAGATTGAATGAATGGATTCAAAAATGGTAAAACTCAACTGTTTACCTCCTATGGGAGTTTCAAAATGAGCCTATTTGCAGAAAAGTGGAGTGTTCCTTCAAGTGTGATTAAATGTGCTGTGATGGAATTTATAAAAGATGTTAATATTTATTATTTACAGTAATTTGGAAACAATGGTTTACAGATCACAACGCAAACATATTTCAGTTGTCATGATTACAGATGAAAGGATCCAGGATCAACACTTTTCATGTAAGATTAAATGAAATAACATTTAACCAGTTTAGTATAAAGAGGCACTGATAGGTGAGAGCTAACTAATGTTAGCGATACATATCTATCTTCCCCGTGGCAGAGGCTGTGTTATTAATTGATTATTGTTAAGGTGACATTATCACAAGGGGTGTAACGGTTCACTCAATTCATAGTTCAGTTCGATATGACACAGAGTGGTGTCACGGTGTTTTCGGCATGGCAAAAAAAAATTCCTTAATTTTAACTTTTTTTTTTTTTTTTTTTTTTTAAACATAATGATCTTTACCTTTAAACAATGATGGAGCTATTCTTGGCCCGTCTTCTGGGGTGTCTTCTTAGCAGCATTTAAAACAAAAATTTATCCTTATAAAAAAGGGAATAAATATAAAAATTAATTCCCTTGCCCTTCCTCTTAAGATACCAGGAATCCATGTTAAAAGCACAATGTTTTAGCTTTTGGATCTTCCAGTGTTTCTCCAAGGCACCGAAACCTATTCCAGAGCCCAGTGCAACTGATTCTCAACTGCCATTGGCTCATCTGTGGTTGAGGGGAGGGGCTTATCAATAGCTCAGTTGCCTGTCACTATAATGAACGCAGTTAAAGTGAGATGATCTCTTCCCCCCCCCACAGGAAGCTCATGAAGCATTTAACGAGTGGTTCAAGCACATGAACTGTCCTCCAGTGAAGCCCACAGCTCCTGCTCAAGCCAAGTTCACAGAGAAAGTGGCCCATGAGATGAAAGAGGCCGAGTACAAGGTCAGGACAGGACATCCACACACTGCAGACTGAACACATCTGGCTTTGATCTGTAATAGTGTTTCTGTGTCACGTTCCTCCAGATAGAGCTGGAGAACTGGCAGGGGCGTCTGGGAGCGCTCACTGAAGATGTGAAGGAGAGGATCTATAATGTGCTGCTGTTTGTAGACGGAGGCTGGATGGTGGACGTCAGAGAGGTGAGGAGATCCTACATTCATTTTCAGCTGTGACGGTTCATTATCTTAAAATGTATGCCGTTAATCTAATAACTCTGGAAAAAGGTTAAGGCTTTTATTTTTTGGCAAATTCAACATCAAGAATAAGTGATTTTGTAAAATGTCTTTTATTAAAAAAATACAATGAAAATATTTTTAATGCTTTCACTGACTAAATATATTGTATTTTGTATATAATATAAGCACATTTTGATTTCTATAGATACAACACTAGAAAAAGAAGGAGAGAGGCATATTTAACAGTGTCACATCAGATTTCCATTAAATTATGTTTAGTTGTTTGGGAATTGTGCATAGGGATTGTAAAAACTTTACAAGCAGACATTTATCAAGTTCATCAAATTCATTCAGCAGACAACTTCATATTCATTAACTAACGTTAAAAATTCTGAATAAATTCTGTAATAAATGTATAGTTCATTATTCATGCTAGTAAATACATTAAATGGCTCACTAATTCAACCTTATTGTAGAGTGTTACCAAGAAAATCATTCCACAATTTCGTACTACAAAGAGCCCCAACTTGTCAGGAGCGACACTGTGGCTCAGTGGTTAGCACTGTCACCTCAAAGCAAGAAGGTCACTGGTTCGAGTCCCGGCTGGGTCAGTTGGCATTTCTGTGTGGAGTTTGCATGTTCTCCCCGTCTTGGCGTGAGTTTCCTCCGGGTGCTCCAGTTTCCCCCACAGTCCAAAGACATGCGCTATAGGTGAATTGAATAAACTAAATTGTCCATAGTGTGTGTGAGTGTGTATGGATGTTTCCCAGTACTGGGTTGCAGCTGGAAGGGCATCCGCTGTGTAAAACTTATGCTGAATAAGTTGGCGGTTCATTCCGCTGTGGTGACTCCAGATTAATAAAGGGACTAAGCTGAAGGAAAATGAATGAATGTATGTAATCATTGTCATTTTATTTAGCAAAATGCAGTTTTAAGTGTAATATGGATTTGCTGTTTTTGCAGGATGCTGAGGAAGACTCCGAGCGCTCTCATCAGATGACTCTGCTGCGGCGTCTGTGTTTGCCCATGATGTCTTTTCTTCTGTTAACCGTACTGCAGCGCACTGAACGCCACCAGGAGAGTCTGCGTCTGGCTGACATCATTGCATCTGACCAACACAAGCTATATGAGGTGTGTGTGCCGCACCACTGTCAATAAAGAGAGATCAGCAGGGCCACTGACTTGAGAATTTACCAGTCATATTGTTATTGGCCATGAAACTAAATGTGCATTTATTGTTATCATAATTATTTATTCAAATGATAAAAAAAAAAGTCAATGACAATAATAATAATAACTGAAGTATTTAATACAAAACAATTATGATTATTTTATTTAGTGCTGTTTTACAATTCATCTTGACTAATATGTGTACAAAATATAAGACTGTATTTACATATGCACATATACTGTGTATATGTTTATATGAATGCAAGCATGCATGTACTTGACATATTTAGATGTATTCATATTTATATGTAGTTTTATATAGAAATATAAATAAACATTTTCTATGCATGTATACATAACAAATATACACAGTACACAAAATTATGTAAAGGCAAAAAAAAATGTCATTTTCTATGCAATTTGTCACGATTAAATTGTTAAACAGTACTAATTTTATTCACTTTTTTTCGTTTCTTTCAAATTTTAAACCAGTCAGTTTTTGTTTTGTGGGACAAGTGCATGGAATTGCTCTTTTTTAAAATGCATCTCTTTTTTTTAGATTAGATTATTTGTTTGTTTGGCAATTATTGCTCATAATTATGTATTTATATAATTACAACACTGTCTTTGTGATTTAAAAGCATTCTAAACCATATTTTTTTCTAAGTTATTGTTAAAATTAATTTAAAAAAACGGTGAACAAGTAACACTTTTTATATATGCTTGTTAACGTTCATTTTTATTATTTAGAAATATTTGCATTCATTTGGAGATGGGTTTTGCTTGTCGACGAGTAAATTGAATCGAATGAAAACATTTTGATGCTTATGGTAAATTTGGTACTACTTTGTATTGTAGTTCCTTCATCTGAGCTCTCGTTCTTTGTTAGGTTTTCTCTAAGGATGAGCTGCAGAAGTTTCTCCAGAAGATGAGGGAATCCTCTCTGCTTCTCCTGGATAAAGGACTGGATCCTCTCGGATATGAGATTCAGCCCTAGACAATGTTTTCTCATGCTGGTTTTCTCCTCACTCCTGACAAAATTAGAGCTTTGTAATTTTGTATTTGAATAAAGATTGGCGTATTGTTTAGATTTTGTACCTTTGTATGAGTCACACATTTGTTTGTTTGTTTGTTTCAGTTATTCTTCCTCAGGACATTTCTTTTCTTTAGATAATATTTTATGCCCACGTATAACAGGTTTAAAATGGTCTTCGAGAAATGACTTTTCTCATCCTTTCTCATTTTATCCAGTGATCCTGTTAAAAGACAACAACAAAAATTTGTTGGTGCAAACAGAAGCAAAATATAGAGTGTTAAAAAAGGATGATACAGCAACACAAGTATGTCACCAACTTGAGCTGTCTCAATTAATCAGACCGAGTCGCAAACTTTTTGAATGAGTCATTCAAATGAATCGATTAGAGGTGACTCATTCGCAAATCAGGCATTGTTAGTTCTAATTACGAACAGCTGACGGAAAAGGCTTGATGCATGATGATTTTATTGAATTGGTGAATTATCTGTTTTTCAACAAAGTGAAAGAGTGACGTAAATATAAGCAATGACCATGTTTATATTATCGGAAAGTCTCGTCTCACTTGAAATTACCGGCAAATTAAAACGCTCAATTAAACGACACCATCTTGATTGGAAAGCGCAGCATTTCAGTCAAGCTGTGGAAGGACCAAACACCAGCAGAAGACAGCTCATATCTCCGTCTCTGTAAGTCGTTTAAACTGTTTTCTGGAGCTTAATGACTCTTGACAGAAGAATGTTCCGTCCACACTGTTATGTTATAATTAAACACTGAAATGTGTGTATGAACTTGCTGTATTATATACTGGCATCGGTAACAGTAGCTGCGTTTGTGTGTGGCCACTAAAACTACCTATAAGCTCCTAGATATTATAGACTAAATTAATTAATCAAACAAACGTATTACTTAATGAAATAAAAATAAATAAAAAATGAGTGGATAAAAAGCAATACAAATATCAAACCGAACAACAGACCTTCCCGTAGTCTCAAAAAATCATCCCACATGGTAAATGTTTTATATACAACTATAGCGTATACGGACCATGTACAGTTTACTGTGAACTGTAGTATTTATTACAGTTTATCAGTTCACTTTAGATAATACTAAAGTATGCTTTAGCTTTCATTAACAAAGAGTTGTAAGTCTTATAATAAGTTACAGTATAATACACTACTCCTATAGCGTAGTTTAAAAACTATACACTAAAAACGCAGGGTTGTTTTTACCAAACATTGGGTCAAATATGGACAAACCTAACAGTTGGGTTAAAAAAGTCATTTAAGTTAAATAAAAAAAACTGATGGTTTTGTTTGTCCACATTTAATTTATTTTTGAGAGAGTATAGTATTTATTATAAATGACTGTAGTATTTTTATGTGTTTTTATATAGATTCCATAGAATACCAGGAGCACCTCCTATATAATATAACATTTCCCAATAGTTTCCCAATTTAATTGTTTTATAAGAGAATAAAGATATAAAGAATGGTAGGTCATTTATGCAGAAGTACCTTTTCATTTATACTTCATTTTGGTACTATTTAGTTTATTCTGTACCATATTTTTCAAATTAATGTGTACAACAAGAATTGCATGTCTTTCAAATGATTTGCAGTGTTGAACCTTATAGTCAGTATTGGCCTTTATAATCAAGCCAGAAGTGAAGTAGCTGCTTTGACTTTGACCTTTGTTAACTTCTTGACATTAAATTCTCTCTGGTTTGATCTGCTTCATGAATCGTGAGGCAGTTTTATTGCAAACATTGATATACTGACCTTACATTCAAACCTGAGACATCAATAGTCTGCATTTTCACTATGATAGCAGCCTATACTCATTTCATTCTTTTAAATGATATGGTAACATGTTATGGATAAAGTATATCCCCAAGCTTTTTATCGCAGATTAAAGCCTGACAGGCTTATTGGCAGCCCAATACAAAGCTTATTACATGGTTACTTGCCACAAAGCATATAAATTTGACACAAAACATTGTTCTGAGCCATAATAGTTTATTAATACTTCAATTAAATGCAAAGCTGACAGAACAAAAAGGACTGATGGTGTATACTACCTTGTATATTATTCAGTCAGAAGATGGCGCCAAACAGTCTAAAACACAAAGCTGACAGAAGTGGAACTGGCTAGATAAAGCATATACTACTAACCTACGTTTTATTCATTCACAAGACATATATATTTTGAGCATAGACAACAACTCATATTGTTGTACGCTGGTGTAAAACATTCTAACTGTAGATTCAAAAAAAGTGTAAATTGTTTTTAAACAAAAAAGTTTCAAGTCGGCGCCAATAGCCTTGTGGTTAAGTGTGCTGACATATAGCATCGAGGTGCTCACGACGACCTGAGTTTGATTTCCGACCTTTTCAGAACCTTTATCAATATATAAATCAATATATAGATCAAGCATTTCTTCACATTAGTAGTTTGGTTCTCTTTGTGAGGCCAAAACATTGATATAACTTTATATTATTAATAATAATAATAATAATAATAATAATCTTGGCGTCACGGTGGCGCAGTGGGTAGCACGTTCGCCTCACAGCAAGAAGGTCGCTGGTTCGAGCCTCGGCTGGGTCAGTTGGCGTTTCTGTGTGGAGTTTGCATGTTCTCCCCGTGTTCGCGTGGATTTCCTCCGGGTGCTCCGGTTTCCCCCACAAGTCCAAAGACATGCGGTATAGGTGAATTGAGTAAGCTAAATTGTCCATAGTGTATGTGTGTGAATGGGAGTGTATGGATGTTTCCCAGTGATGGGTTGCAGCTGGAAGGGCATCCACTGCGTAAAACATATGCTGGATAAGTTGGCGGTTCATTCCGCTGTGGCGACCCCAGATTAATAAAGGGACTAAGCCGAAAAGAAAATGAATGAATGAATGAATAATAATCTTAAATAATAATAACAATAATCTGTTAAACATTTAAACCTTTTATGACAGAACAGTCTAAACAATACTGTGATGGGCTAATATGAAAGGTCTGAGGGTTTTGGAACGACATGAGGAATTAATAACAGAATTAAAATTTTTGGGTAAACTAAACCTTTAATAAATCCTTAATAACTCCATATATGAAGATGATTGATTCCTATAAATAATAATAAAATTGGCTTTGTCATAATTACATCAAAAACACTGAAAATTGTGTTGAGCGAGACCAAAATGGTTTTAGAGCCACTGTTAAACAATACAACAGTATTAAAAAGATATTTCACCCAAAAATGAAAATTACCTCATTATTTACTGTGGTGTTAACTCTTTAAGAGTTTTTCTTCTTCTGTTTTTCTTCGTCTACACAAAAGAAGATATTTTAAAGAATGCTGGTTAATGGTACTCTTTGACATCCATAGGAGGATAAAAATGTATTGAAAGTTGATGGGTCCCAGCATTTCTCAAAATATCTTCTTTTGTGTTCAACAAATAGGTTTTGAATGAGTAAAGGGTAAGTAAATGATGACAGAATTTTCATTTATCATTTTCAACTATCCCGTTAAATAATGTTACAGTAAGTCTGAAATCAACACATCCAAAGCATATTTATTTTGCTGTAAGCTGAGTTGCTCTGCTCAACAGTAATCAATGAATAAACCTAGACTGGGCAAACACACACGTCTATAAACATGAAATCAATCCCTCCATCCAATGATGAACAGCTGTAAAAGGGGAAGAAAAGCATAATGGGAGGCTAATGGGATGGGTGAGTGATTGATCTGCATGCAGATGGGATTTTTGTGAGGTCTGAAGTCAAGCCATTAAAAACACTGAAAGAATGATGTTAGGAGAAAAAATATATATATATATATAAAACATAGACACTAACCCACCTCTGCTGTGTAACATTATGAGGTAATCACTAAAATCATTGTTGCATTATTAAACCCCCAGTTTTGTCCCCATTTGTAATTGCAGTTTCGGTGTTATTGACTGGACACATGTGACCTGTTTTCATACAGTACATGAAGACTCCACTGTAGCACATCTGCTATCCTGTTCTGGAGCATAATCTCTGTAAAGGTAAAAACACTGCTAATCCTGTTCCTAAAAGACATGTGGTTAAAAGTGATTTAGATTAATGGCAACTAATTGCACAATAGCCCTATTGTGAGTATCACAAAACTAACATCAATGTAACATGCAATAGGAGCTGTTTAAAATCCCTAGTGCACAAGTCAACAGCCTGTTTGTCATTTTTAATTATCCTTTTATCTGAGAAAGATCATCCAGCCAACCATGTATGGTTACTACTTTGACGTTGATT
Organism: Danio jaintianensis; assembly: GCA_903798115.1. NCBI lineage: Eukaryota > Metazoa > Chordata > Actinopteri > Cypriniformes > Danionidae > Danio > Danio jaintianensis. The sequence goes on from CAIGQV010019029.1 coordinate 435,938, forward strand.
ACAATGTGTATTGTTTTTAAGTCAGATGTTCAAAAGTTTTGTAATAACCCCAGTAACACTCAGTAGATTTTCTGTTGAGTGCCCTATATAAAGAGTTAAAGAAAACAATTGTTTTTGAATTAAAAAAGGGTAAATATATTAATTTAGAAAAATTTATTTATTACCATAAAAGCAACTTTGTGGATGGTACAATATTCAGTATACAAAATGGCACAGTTATGAATAATTGTGTACGTTTTAATTATTTAAAATATTAAAATAAATTTTGAGGTGCAAAAAATCACTTACACTTAAGGAGTCTTACGTTTTTGTAAAGTAATGGATTTTAATACATACAGTTATTTGCAGAGAAAGCATGTCAATGTGAGTAAAGTGAAAATTAAATGTAAGTATGAGTGAAATAACAAATATATTTATGTAAAAATGTAACTTATTCTCATCTGTACTTGTTCAAATATACAAAAGAATAAGTGATCATACCAAATTGTGAAACATTTTTAAATGCTTAACCTCAATCTGACAAATTAGAAAAACCTATTGATTTTAAGGAGAGTGGGAATGTATAATTATTTAAAATGGCAATAAATCAGTATGGCTGCACGGTGGCGCAATGGGTAGCACATTCGCCTCACAGCAAGAAGGTCGCTGATTCTAGCCTTGGCTGGGTCAGTTGGCGTTTCTGTGTGGAGTTTTGCATGTTCTCCCCGTGTTTGCGTGGGTTTCCTCCAGGTGCTCCGGTTTCCCTCACAAGTCCAAAGACATGCGGTATAGGTGAATTGGGTAAGCTAAATTGTCTGTAGTGCATGTATGTGAATGAGTGTGTGTGTGGATGTTTCCCAGTGATGGTTGCAGCTGGAAGGGCATCCGCTGCGTAAAATATATGCTGGATAAGTTGGCGGTTCATTCCGCTGTGGCGACCCCAGATTAATAAAGGGACTAAGCCGAAAAGAAAATGAATGAATGAATGAATAAATCAGTATTTGAAAAATATACAAATAAATTGTATTTATTAGCTTTTATTGTTTAAATAAATAGTTAATCTAAAAAATGTAGTTGTCATCATTTACTCATTCTCCACTTGTTCCAAACCTGTTTGAGTTTCTTTCGTCTGGTGAGCACAAATGAAGACATAATGAAGAATGTTAAAAAAACATAAAACAGCTACTGACTTCCATAGTATTTTTTTGCTCCTATGTCAATGACAGTTTGTTTGTTTTTTCTTCTTCAGAATATTGTGTTTTGTTTTCAACAGAAGGAAGAAATTCATGAAAGTTTAAAACCACTTGAGTATAAGTAAATGATGTGGAAATGTTCCTTTTTGGGTGAACTGTCCCTTTAATTCTTAATGCTTTTATCAATACAGCAGTACAACCACACATTTTCAGTTCATGTTCTGATGTCAGTGCAAAAAAATAAAAGCCACACTACTCGAAAACTACTCTTAAAAAAAAATAAATAAATAAATTACTGACAACATCCCAAGAGGTAACTCCTCATTATTGTCCCGGGACTGTTTCAGATGTTCAGGACAGCAGATTAAAACCCATTTTCCTGATAGCGATCCACAACCTGTCCTGTGGGTTGTTGTCCATGTAAGCCAAAAAACCCATCCAAGTTGAAATCACTCTTTCTGACAAGAGACAAATTGCTTGCCAGGACGGGGCAGTACAGTGAACCCCGTGTGCTTCTTAATCTCCATCCAAACAAGATTCTCTCCAGACGTCTGACAAGTGTGTTAGGACTCTTTAAAGGCCATTTCTCTGGGACTGCTTGTTAATAAGGGTCGTCCTGCTGCTTGGCTGAATTAGATGTACATGTTTGATCTCACAGCAGGAAATGTTAAAGGACTTCCTGTGTGTTTGAACCGACTAATTAGTGAAGATTTCAGTTAAACATGTTAATTTAGGGTTCATGGGGGGGGGGATATATATATATATATTTTATATCTCAATATTTATGTAATGAAGCAGAATAAAGAGCTGATCATGGAAACAGGAGCCCATGTTCATTCACTGGAAATGGTAATGAGAGATTTCAAAATGATATGTCTTTTTTAATGACAAGATTATTTCTTTTTTTTTTTTGCTATGAAAGAAGGCATCACATAATTGCATCTTTTTAAGCTATCATTCTTAGTTAGTCTGAAAAATTACACAGTTGTCTTAATTTTTTAGTTTAATCAAATTAACCTTGATTATTTTTAACTCAACATTAAACTGACTTAAAACAGCTTGTATAACCTGAAAGATATGTTAGAAACATAATTGACAGTTTAGTTGGTAATAATAAACATAAAAACATATGTTAACATTACTTTTTGTCGATCATATCATTTTTATAGTGTAGTTAGTTTATGAAATGAAATATTCGTCAACGATGAGTCAAATTGATCAAAAGCAACAAATTGGCAGTAAGACAGTAATAAATGACATAATATAGATATAACATGAAATGATATATAACATAAAATATATATTAAAACCAGTGTAATATTTCACATTAATAGTAATTTTACTGTAAAAACTATACATAATTAAATTTTAATTTTAACACCATGATGGTATTATTATTATTATTATTATTATTGTAAAACAATCTGATTATTTGCAATCAGAAAAAAATGTTTAGATTTTGGTTTAGCTTTGTACATGTTTTGTTGTTTTTTTTCTTGTAAATTAAATCTAGTCTGCATGTTTCAAATGGTAATGTGGATTATTTCTGGTGTCAGCATCATACGGTCTGATGGCTCTCTGGCTCCGTTCTGGATGAGTTTGCATTTAGCCTAATGTGTTGATTACCAGCTCCATCAGTCCCATTAAAGAGCTCCACTTTACCACTTTAGCATCTCACAACACATGCTATAATTATTCTTCATTATTGCACTCTTTCATAAAATAAAAATAAGTACAAATATCAACAAAATTATGTAAATGTGACAAGTTACAACACGTTTACTTAATGACTTTATTGCTTTACAAAATGAACTTATAATAGATGCTAATTAACTGTGTGTTGAACAAACTGTCCTTTAGGTGGAGCTGTGATACAGGACAGTTTTTCTGTCTGTAAATTATAATGATGAAAAATAAAGCTTTTTATTTTGAGAATGAGAGTGTGTTCAATTGCTGATTGCTTTAACCTGACCTACAGTTTGTCTTTTTCTATTGGATAATTTGGACAGTTTCTTGAACACAGTTGCTACATATTAAGGGGACATTATGTGCTTAAGGTTTGCTAAAGTATTGTCAAAATCCTGAGGGGAAAAAAAGTCCAAATAAATAAATAGTTTATATCATAATATAATTAACAGATTAAGGTTTCATTAATTGTTAACTAAGGATGAACAATACTTGTACAGCATGTATTTATCATAGTTTAACATTTACTAATTGATTATTAAAATACAAAGTTGTGCTTGTTAACCTTAGGTAATGCACTGTGAGTTAACAATGAACATTACAATTACAATATTTATTACAATATTGTAATAAATGTATTATAATATAATATAATATAATATAATATAATGTAATATAATATAATATAAACTGGATGTCCTCATATAACATGCATGCAGAATGTGTATTTCTCATCTGTATAAATTAGGTATTAAGTTTCTGAAGGCAGTACATCTAAATGACCAATTAACTAATTAAATATAAATGACGGAGCTCCAGTGCTGCTCACCGTCATCCATTCAGTGCCTCAGCAGTGGCTCTTCTACATGTGGTGGGCTGGAAACAAGACATTTTAATAATGACCAGAGGGCAGATGTTACTGTGCTAATAACTAAACATTGACCCGCTCAGTATAGTGCATTAGTAACCGATCACTTTTATTTTTATTTATTTAGAACGCTGGTTCTGTGTATTTCCTATTCAGTAATTTTTTTTTATAATCTGTTAAATGCCAAGAACCAGGAATCACAAAACTGCTAAATTTAATTTGAAGCAAATAAATCAATTAAATCAAACAAAATAAATCAATCGAAAAAATAAGCTCATGCTCACTGAAAATATGTGCCTCAGCTAACTTAAAATATAGTGTTCCATTGCATGTTTATAATAGCGTTTCTTTGCATGTTTCAGATGACTAATCCACAAATCTAGCACCCTCTAGTGGATTTGTCATCTGAAACATGCAAAGAAACGTACTCGGAGCAATGTATTTATAATGTGTTTTGTTATAGGCGTCATACTGTAACATACAGTAGAATTCATTTTTACCTAGAAACTGCAATTAAAAGTATGTTTAAGTACTTAAGTGCTCAGTTTTATGCTTTCAAAAAAAAAACAGTGGTTTCACAAAAATGTAAGCTGAAGCATGCATTTCCAATCAGTCTATGTTGTAATGAATTTATGAAAATTGACAAAAAGGCAAGGGTACAATACTGAGTACTTACTGGCTTTAGTGAGGGGAAAAAAGTTAATTCCATTGATGCATTGTTAGTGACAATCAAATTAAAAATAGCTTATAAAACTATTTTGGTTGTATCTTTAGAAATATGTATTACATATTATATGTGTATAGAAATATTCAAGTAATTTAGTTGTGTCTGTGCTTCGTTGGATTGGGCAAAGCTAAATATCCCCTTTAGAGCACATTGCTTACTGCAACTCTCCGATTGGTGGAATTTTTCATAGAGCATCATGGGTAATGCAGTTTTTCAGACAAATGTTCTAAGTTCATGATTCATGTAAACACAGCTCACTGTGAATAGCTAGCTTTATTAATGGTTAGTTTAGGTTCAAGTGGTATTTGTAATAAAGGCTGTTTGTCAAGAAAAAGTTAAGCCCCGAATCGATTCAAGCGAGAATGGCAATGTATTTTGAAAATCGCAGAATGGATTTTTCACCACAGTTCTAGTCAAAATGGTGTAACTACAAAAATTCTTGGAGTAGCAGAAGCAGCCGTTCTGATGGCTTGATGGACATTCATGTTTGTTTCAGCACTATGCTTTCTGTCTCCTTGTTTACAGACGCAGGAGTGTTTGTGGGCGGTTGCTCTGCATGTAAATTGTGTCTTCATGTCACAGTATGAAGTCAGACTCAGAAATGTAGGCCATGCTTTAGATGATTCATACCAGAACTCTCAGTGTTCTGCCCACTGAATCGCTCCTTTCAGTAAAACAACATAAACCTCTGCTGCAACAAACAAACATGCTGCTATTTCCAGACATGCAGCAATCATTCTGTGGCACTATGCGAAAATATCAGCAGATAATATTTATTGTTTGTTGTCGTATTTGAGACTGAAAGTCTACAGGCACAGGATGTTTGTCCACTGTAAGAACATTGTGTAAGTGTTGTACTATCTGAATCTGCATCTTCTGGTCATGTTCTCATGCATTAAATGTCATTTAAACCTCATTACACATTCAGGTCTGATTTGAGCCAGAAGAGATGCATAAAAATGAGAAAGGAAAAAAAAGTATATTTTTAGTGAGGGAGCAAAACTTTGGAACAGCTTTAAGACCCTCGAAATACATACAATTTTTTTTTTTTTACATTTTTTTAAAGGTTGCTTGGATCACCTGACACAGGCATGTTTGTTGTCATAAGGTGTCAAAAATATTTTGAGTTTAAGTATTCATTCATTCATTTTCCTTCGGCTGAGTCCCTTATTTATCAGGGGTCACCACAGTGGAATGAACCGCCAAGTTAAACTATCTATAAAGTTATTTATTGGTGTCAAAAAAGTGCCACACTTTTTAGGACAGAATTTTTATTTTATCGGTAAAGTAAAATGTATTTATTTAATTTAAAAACAGGTTTGTGTGTGCATGTTTGTTTGTATCCATTTGTGGTTCATGTCATATTCAATTTCAAAGAATCTTGTGTAAAGGCAAATAATATACAAACATTTTAAAGAGTTTCCAGATAATATATATATATATATATATATATATATATATATATATATATATATATATATATTATTTATTAATTTTTTCAGTTTAAATGTTAAGATCAAAAAAGATGTGTGAATTCATACCAAGGGTGATATATGAAAAGAGATTTTATTTAAAAAAATCAATTTACAATATGCTAAATATCAGAGACTGCAACTGTAATAATAAATAAATGACTGACGTGTTGAGCATTTTTTTTGAGCATTTATCCCCAGCTTAAAAATAGTGAAAACATTGCCAGACCAAAAAATAAATACATAAATACATAAAATAAATAGTTTGAATGGTTAGAAAATTCAACTTTGCCAACACAGGAAAATAAATATATTTTAAATATGCTTTATGCTTTAAATATAAATATTTCACTTTCCCCCCTCTAATGATATGATTTTTTTTCCTAAAGCAGCCTGATCTGGAATAAATGTATGCATAATGGAAAAAAATAGCAATAAACAATATAAAGGGAGGGTGAGAGAGAAAAACAGACCAAAGTGGGCAACAAATTCGTTTAGTGACCCACTTTAACTGTTTGCTGTCAGCTCTTGGAAATTATAACAGCCTCATTTCACTGTGTCAATAAACATGTTTTTTGATTCACTCTTTACCTCTGTGATATTTCTAGGTAGCCGTTTTCTGAAAACCCTCAGAATGAGTCATTCTCCGAACAACATTAATTAAAAATCTGTTCTGTGAATAACTATAATAGCCATAATGCATGCGTATATACATGCGCCTTAACGCATTGTCCAATGTCACAGTGAAAACATCAGCAGCTATTAATAACAGCCTGCTGAAGGCATCACCACACCAAAGGAATATCTCTGTTGCTATGGAGTCCGGAGTTGATGACATCACAGAGCAATATGAAAGAAATATGAAAATATGAAAAAAAGGCTGCTGGTTACTCCAAAAGAGGTGATACCAAAAACTAGTTTTAAACAAAAAATGTGTGTTTGTGGAAATGGCACGCATTAAATTTGTTTGGGTATATATAGATAAAACAAAACACTTATGTCCGGTTCAATGTGCAATTTGCACACTCAAGAGTCTTGCCTCAATGCTATCTATTAATCAAATTAATGCTTTACAACATGGGTAATTGCATGAGAAGGTCACTAATGGAAAATGTAATGCCGCTGGTCTCCTACGCTCAACAGAGAACACAGAGCGCTCAATGGATTCAACAATTAGACACACTCATGCGCTAAAGACATTAGCATCAATCAGTTTACAGTACAGCTTCCTCCAACAGGGCTTATATAACTTCTTTTGTGTGAGAATTAAAGGGATAGTTTAAAAAAAAAATACAAAATATGAGCAACACAAAAAAAGACATTTTGAAGAATGTGCAACCTGCTTTTTTCCACACAGTGAGAGCGCATGACAAAACTACCTTATGCAGTGCGTTGTATTCTGTTTTATGAATTCGTATAGTTAGTAGATGCTCATAATCAGATTACAAATGATTCACGCTATATCATAATTTGTTTTTCATTCATTCATTTTCCTTTGGCTTAGTCCCTTTATTTATCAGGGGTCGCCACAGTGCAATGAACCGCCAACTTATCCAGCATATGTTTTACGCAGCGAATACCCTTCCAGCCACAGCCCAGTACTGGGAAACGCCCATACACTCTCATATTCACACTCATACACTACGGCCAATTTAGTTTACTCAATTCACATATAGCGCATGTCTTTGGACTGTGGGGGAAACTGGTGCACCCAGAGGAAACCCATGCGAACATGGGGAGAGCATGCAAACTCCACACAGAAACGCCAACTGACCCAGCCGGGGCTCGAACCAGCAACCTTTATGCTGTGAAGCGACAGTGCTAACCACTGAGCCAACTCACAAACTCTCAGTAATTCCCTGATATAAGTGAAAAAGTGTGTGTGCACGTCCGTGCGTGCGTGTGAAAAATGAATCTGTAATCAACATTGTAGTTATTATCCAATGCGTTTAAACCTGTTTGAGTTTCTTTCTTCTGGTGAACACAAAGATATACTGAAAAATGTTGGAAACCACTGACCATTGACTTCTGTAGTATTTGTTTTTCCTGTTATGGAAGTCACTGGTTACAGGTTTTTAACATTCTTCTATATTTCAACAGAAAAAAATTTACTCATAAAGGTTTGGAAACATTTGAGGGTGGTAGTAAATAATGAGTGTATTTTCATTTTTGTGTGAACTGTTCCTTTAAATGTGGAGAATCCCATTTGATGTCAATTATGAACATTATTGGTTTTCACTAATGGTACTTTAAATATTCCTGACAGCGCTTCAAATTAAAAGCTTGGCTTAGTTTAAGAAATTCTAACAGAAATTTATTACTGCTGCAGAGCAGAATGTACATCTCAAAGTAATAATAATAAAAGTAGATGAAAAAACTAAAATATTTTATGAATGGAAAATTTCGTATGAATTTGTAAAATGTGAATTTAATAAAATCTAATTTTATTATTATTATTATTTTTTAAAGAAAACATTATGGTTCATCCCTAAACAAAACCCCACTGGGGCTGGAACAGATTTTTTATTTCTGGTTGAAATGTCCCTTTAAATAATTATAGAGCATTGTAATGTTTCTTTTTGTAGTAGTGCTTTTTTTTCTTCTTAGACCACTAGACGTGAATGTCATTATTCTAGTGTGTGATTGTGAAACAAAGGTAAGGCAGGTGTTATTCATTTTGTGCTAAATAAGGTGCCTGACAGTGACATTGTGTACAGGGCTGGAACAACACTGATAAGGCACTTTATCACTGAGCAACACACACACACACACACACACACACACACACACACACACACACACA
>CAIGQV010019029.1:444675-473287 GCA_903798115.1 Danio jaintianensis
CACACACACACACACACACACACACACACACACACACACACACACACGAAAAAAGTACCACTATAATGCATTCTTTGTTCTCTTTTGCTACATCAGTTGTTCGCTTCAGTCTCATTTGTGCTAGAGACTTTGACAGCAATGCAGCTACTCTATCAAACTGCTACATCATTGTCTTAGCCACACCCCTTTATGACATCACTCATTTTTGTCAACTAAAAATACAATATAAACGATTAATCTTTTCTTGTCTTGTTCTTCCTCCACAGACTCTCAATCTTTCTTCGGGTCAGAGATGACGTCCAGACTGCTATATTTATATGACGATTTGCCGTCTGTGGAGGAAGAACAAGACAAGAAAAGATTGAGAGTCTGTGGAGGTGGCAGACTGAAGCTTACAGAGAGCTGAAAATATTCAAGTGAGCACACAAACTAAAATATAGATCAAAATTAGACAAAAACCTACTATTTCCTACATTTCGCAGTCACTGTTTATAGTCCAGTGTGAATTTATTGTAACAGGAGTAAGAGTTACATATATTCTGAAGCACAGTATAAAAAACTTAAATGGAATATTTGAAAAACAGCAGTAAAATTATACAAAAAGTGAATTAACCCATTGCCTTTTAAAGCAAGTAGTTGACTTTCCTTTTTTTTTTTTTTTATTGAGAAAACCTGTTGCTTTTAAAGTGATTAGTTGACTTTACTTAAAAAATGAGTAAATGTTGCTTTAAAGCAATCAGTTGATTATCATTATTTTTTAAAATGTTGATTGTAAAGTTATTGGTTGACTTTTAAATCGATTACTTGACTTCACTTAAAAAAGTGAGTAAGCTTGTTGCCTTAAAATTAAGTAAATGAACCATATGCATAATTATAAAAATTAAGTCAACTTAACAGTTCCAAGTTACAATGGGTTTACTTTTTAAAGTTACTAATCACATTTTAATGTGTGGAGAACATTTTCAGTTTTAGTTGTTAGTCTGTATGTGGTGATAAATTCCTTAATCATGTGACAAGTCCTGTTTATCTAGCTCTCAGACCACAAGGAAAATTTCCAGTCATTAATCTTTCCACATCTGTGATTTCTAGATTATTGCATCTTTACAATATCACTAAGTCATGGTTCATATATATCATAATCATATTATATATCACATATATTTCACTAGATGTTTTGCTATTGGCTCAATCTTTTTGGAGCTTCTCTAAAAAGCACTTTGTGTTTTTAGCCCCGTTTATTGCACATTTGGTTTAATGGCACTGGCATCTGAAGTCCGCTTTATATTTCTGGCCTAAGTTTGAATTTCATAAAAATACTTATTGCTTTTTTTCTGAGGGTATAATGATGATGATGATGATGATGAAAATAATAATAATAATAATAATGTTTAAACAGCTGGCAGGCTGAGGCGAGCATCACTTTAGTTGGCATGAAATGGAAATTTTGTTCGCCTTTTGTTCCACTTTGTGCTGCATATCACAACGTGAAAAGATTCTTGAATAAGAAAAATGTGTAAAGGATGCATGTATGATTCTGTCTATTGGGAATTGACTGGATTTATGGATGTGCAATTGTATGTTCGTAATGGGCTGGGACCACTTAAATTCAGTTTCACTGAATTAATAGTTATGGGTTTAAGTAACTTCTACTGGCAGTTCTTCAAAATATTAAATAAAAATATTTTAATTTGGACCATAAAATTTACAACTGATCAAAATAACAAAAAAACAGACATATTCATTTTTAGGCAGCACCAATCCAATGTTTTGATTTCAGAAGAGCCAAGAAAGCAGTAATTTGTGGCACTTATTTTTGTCATTGTCACCGACATGTCTATACAGTATAGCTGTTTTCTATATGTTGTAGGACTGGCTTGGGATATATATATATATATATATATATACATACATGCCAGGATTTGTGGATTATTCCCTGGAGTAGTTTGTACTCTTTGGTGTTTCCATTTGCTCAGCTATGGATCCAGCAGCTACAAGTGGTAGCATGATGCTTTTACTAAAAACAGGGTTGGAAAATACCATCCTGAGTCTTATCGGAGGCAACAGGGGGCTTTAATTGTGTGAAGCTTATATTAGCACACTGCTTTCATTACAGTTATTTTCTTGGAAGTAAGTGAACCAGTCGTAATGTTAACCAACAGCCAGCTATTTGGAAATTATTTTAGCCAACTTTCATTCAAGTTTGGCTCCATTCTGGTCTGAAACACCCACCTTTTTTAATGATTCAATCAGTTCCTGATGGAAAAAAGTTCCATTGTATATTTTGCAGTAACTGGGAGATTCGATTTACAAAGTGAAATAGATTGTAAATGATATTTTATGACAACTGCTAAGATTGTAAATTTGCTTTTGAAAGCACTATTGGTTGCATGAGCGGCGCTACAAACGCCTGCTAGCATTTTGCTTAGACGGCTTTTCTTTAGGAGAAACAATTAATACTTCATTACCTGCGACTCGTTTGTGTTCTGACCACATGTGCTTGGTTGTGTACTATATTAATAAAGTGTTTAGTCTTTTAAAAACACTGTTGTAATACACTGAGCCACTAAACATTGTTCTTATGACGCTTTTCTACAGGAGGAAAGCACGAATTACCTCCAAACACTTCAAATATAGTCTGTGCTAGTAAATGCAAGACTATTTATGAAATCCAGGCATAACACTGTACGACAACGCTTCAGATGACTGTTCTAGAGCCTACAGCTAATCAATCTGTCTGATTCTGGAGTGCTTTACAGGTCTAAAGAAAATTATAAATGATAAATTATCTTAAATAAAACCTAGACCTAGCTGTCACTCAAGTGGCCACACCCTTAATTATGCAGACTTAATATAACTTAATATAAACGAAACGGATGAGTTATAAAAAAATTCACCCCCCTCACAGTTGTCATGAAGGGTAATATTAGCTATATGAACCAAAACCATCTTTTGTACCAGGCTGTAAACATGTTTTTATCAGCTGTAAAATCAGCCAATTTACCATTGCAGTCAGAGAACATCTGGACTTCCTGGAGCCAGCCCCCAAAGGCGAGTCGATGAATTGCAGTTTCACTTACTTCCGTAATGGCTTCACGAGGGAGAGCGGGAGGTTGCCGCTTGGTTCAAGTGGAATGTGCATCTGAATCGTACAACTAAATGTACCCTAAGTAAACATATTTCAGATTCACAAAAATGTAGATGGATTTGTCATCTGAAATGTGCTATGAGTACTTGCACATTTGTACCTCAGATTGTAGATCAACTATTTTACATTTTGCAAAAAGCCTGGGCTGAATGCTTTACTGTCTGCATTGACAATTGCCTTGAAACCCTAAAGTGTTCATACATTTTTGTGTGTGTGTTTGTTTTTCTTGTGTGCGTTACATCAACTTTCAATACAGTACCTCTCCTGGCCTGCAGAGTCCATTCATATGCAATCTCTAGTCATGAGTTAAAGCCCATCTAAATGTCTTCACATTCTTTCAAGTGAGCATGATTTCTTTTTCTGTAGTTTGCAAATGTTCTGCTACGTTTTGTTTGATGGCCTCAATGTACAGTTGGCACCTTGTGCATAAACAGATTACTGCATAAAAAATGCATACAATGCAATCATATAGTTACAAAAATGTGCATATTGTTCTGATGATGAAATTCGAGTCACACAATGCACGCTGACCCTCATGTACACATTTAGGATGAAGTGAGCTTTGCGCTCAATTATACTATTTTGAATTTAAAAGATACTTTCATTTTGGCCATGCATTTACAAAGCAACAAACATAATTCTGATTCTAGATATGAGAACAAAGTTCTGCACATTTTGCAGGCAGTTTTGTATATTAATAATAATGTGCTGATATATGAAACATCACACATGTCACTCTTAAACAAAGCAGTTAATTCACAACTCTAATTTGAACAAAAGCTAAATTTGCATTGGGAACTTTTTCATTGTTACATGAAACTCCCCATTTTATGGATTCCTATTCAAATGACTGGATTTAACCCATTAAATGTCCCAAATCTCTGTTTAATATGTCCCTTACTGCAAGGCACTCTCCCAAATTATTTTTATGCTCTTTACTGAGAACATATAATCATATTTTAATTGCCTTTACTATTGAAAGCCTACTTGTAAAATAAGGAGATTATACAAAAACTTAAAAGTAATATTGCACAAATGAATATGAGTTAGCCACTGCTTTAACCAAAATAAAAAAAAGATCTACAAATTGTCATGATATTGCATCGACCATCCTTAAGTCAGTGAAAAGATGGGAACAAGTAAATGTCAACAAACCAAGCTCAGGAAGTAAATGCCTTTTATTAGCAAAATAAGAGAAATGAGTGTACAAATGTTCCCCCATTATGGAGAACACATAGACAGAGGTGGCAGTTTTCTTCAAAATCAATCAACAGTATCGCTTGCCTCAAATGTCTCTTTGTAGACATTGTCATATTGTTTGTTTGTTTTTTTTGTTTTTCTCCTCCGTGAAATCTCGGTCCCTTCGTCTCTCAATAGTGCATCATTTTCCCAGCAGTAAGCCATTAAGATGGCGGCCGGCGTCTGATGACAGATGCTCGAGTCCTGTGTTTGTAACATCTCAAAATCTGACAGCCAAACAGGATTCCTCTCCATCTCACATGGCTGTTGTTTGGTCTACTTTTGTTGCCATTGAGACCTGGAGGTTTGGACCACCGCGCACTGCATTAACCATCAGCTTTCTTTACAACGCTGTATTAATATTATTTAATATTTATATATATATTATATATATACAGACGCAAACAGATACACATACACACACACATACACTCTCTCACACATTCTCACATTCGATGCATATGAGGATTTGTGCTCTCAGATTAGTAACATCCAGTATGAACTTTTTTAACGTTGGAGAGATATTCAGCAGGCAAACCCAAGCTAATGGACAAAGACTGCAGAAACGCATGCGAAGGCACAAGAACCAACAAACTGGATCGAGTAGCACAATCTTCCTCTCTCCTCGTAGCAACAACCAAAAAAAAAGTAAAATTTACAAGAAAAGGGAAACTTCTCTGATGCAAGACAGCAAAAGTAAAAAGAAATACTTTGTTTAAACGAAAGAAACTCGTGTCACGGGGGAAATGAACAACATGGCCGCGACAGCAAGGACTGTACGAACATTCGACACAATTCATTTTTAAATGCTACTTTTTCAATTTTTTTCAAAGACGAAAACCATAAATAAAGCTGACAAAAGTGGCGTAATGTACAGCACTGGTCCAAGACCAGTTATCTCCATACTTAGTTTTGCAATCTTCCTCCAACAAAATGCACATCAAAACTGGCTTCAGTTGCGCCTAGAAAAAAAAAAAAAAAAAAAAAGTGTTACTTAAACAATTCACATATTATTCAAACAACTACTTTCTATTTCTTTTTCACAGAACATTTAACATCACAATTTAATTACACTCAACAGGATGGAAAAAAATTAATTTAATTAAATTTTCTTTCCCTTTTGTTTCTTCCTTTTAAATATATACAAATTCCTCAGTCAACAAATTTTTTTAGTTTCACTGATTCATTTCAATTATACCAAGTAATCTATTTCTATAGCAAGAAATGGCTAATTGCTGCTGTTCTTTTCTGTCTGTAGTATGCATTTAATGTATTAATTTTATTTTGTATTTTTTTGCTGTACAATTTTTTTGTTATGATTGGACTCCAATAAGATTTAAAAAGTCCTATATACTTACCAAGACAAAAAAAAGTTTAAAAATACAGTCAAAACAGTAGTGATCTAAAATCATATTACTGCATTTACAAATATTTATTTATATTTATTATATATATAAATATATATAGATATTTATTATATTTAAAATATGTATATATAATTTTTTATTCCTGTAATCTCCATGTTGGATATGTTACATGATCATTCAGAAATTTGTAGATTTTGCTTCTTGAGAAACATTTCATATTATTATAAATGTTCAAATTGTTGATTGTGCTGCTGAATATCTTTCTGGAAACTCTTTATTTATTTGTTGTATATTTTGTAAATTTCCAAAGAACATAATTTATTTTAAACAGAAATCTTTTGTGACATTATAAATGTCTTTTAATGTAACTAGTGATTTTACTCCCAGCAAAATATAAGTATTGCTTTCACTAAAACAAACAAACAGCAGTGAAGTTAAAAAAGCCCACTTTTAAGTTGCAGTCTCATCCTACAGTACACCCGCTCCACAAACATTTATTTATATTTTCATCAGATGCCCACGCTCACATTGACAGAACTCCAATTATTAACCCATTTAAACAACTCCAGAAATCCCCTTTAAACATGCGCTCATCCTATAAATATTTATTCCAATCTGGCTTCAGGGCAAAGATGTGACTTTACCCACAAGCCAGCATGAAGATTGATTTTGTAGCTCATAAATGCACTCGTGAAGCAGATCCTCACCAGACACAAGCTTCTAGAAGAGTCCGCAGTCCTTTAGGTTGTTCTTGATAATGACGTCGGTCACCGCGTCAAACACAAACTGCACGTTCTTGGTGTCGGTGGCACAGGTGAAGTGAGTGTAAATCTCCTTTGTGTCTTTCCGCTTGTTCAGATCCTCAAACTGACACTGAATGTAGGCCGCAGCTTCCTCGTATGTGTTTGAGCCTGTCGGATGAACAGGAAAACATTTTCGGGAAATGATGTAGGGATCATGTCACTTTAAGATCAAATAACTATTGGAAACAATGCGATATATGCAGAATTTGTTTTGTTTTTGCAGTTGTAATGATTATGCTGTTGATTAGACTTTTTTTTTTCCTTAAGAACATTCCTGAAACATTCAATTTTAACCCAAAGTTTGAATGGTTATTGAGAAACTAGAAATGACCCAGTTATCTATCTAAATTAAATTCGAAAATTGTAAGTTTCAGCAGTGTTTTCACATGTTTTGATTAATAGTTTACTGTGCTTTAAATGCTTTGTGAGTTAGATATGTGAAATATATAAATTAAAATTATATTAAAAAGGCTTTCCAAAATGCAAGCTGTTAGTCATATAACATTGTGATAATCATTTTAAAGTATAGCATATTTTAGAGGATAACATTTCTAAAGTTATATAACTGTAGTGATATTAGCAAGTTTTTTTTAATATGGGGTTGAAATAATACACTGAAACAAAAACAAACTGAAACATTGACTTGAAATAAGCAATACAAGAACTAAAGCACATGATATATGTAATAATACAATGACAAAGTTTCTATCCATCTATAATAACTAATGAAAAAAGAGAAGAAAAAAATACTAGAATTCTTAATTAAATTGAAATATAAAAATATATTTTTTAAAATAAATTATCTAAGTTATAGGTTATGTAAAATTTTAGTAATATCTTAGTTGTCTAAAAATAACAGATTATCTTTGATAAATAGATAAAATGTATCAATTCACACTTCAGAATCAATGATTTAACATTTACTGTGTATACTATTAAAGTATTTAAATAATTGAAATTAACTTTCAGTTGTATATTTTATTAGTTTACAATAATTTATTTATATATATATATATATATATATAATATTTCCTTGAACATGGAATGAGTGAGAAATGTGCGGGTCTGACCTGCGTACTCAGGGTAGCAGATGGTGAGTGGACTCTTCTTGATCTTCTCCTCAAACAGATCCTTCTTGTTGAGGAACAGGATGATAGAGGTGTCCGTGAACCACTTGTTGTTGCAGATGCTGTCAAACAGCTTCATGCTCTCATGCATTCGGTTCTGCAGAGGCAAAAATCAGTTGATTAACCATAAGAAACAAGGACAGAAAGAGATGCTGTCAACTGAGCATCTTAGTTTGGGAAGTCTAACTGCATATCAAACAACAGTTAACATTAACCAACAATAAGTAAAAAGTATCATGTATCATCAATATCATTTATCATGTTCTGTTCTGTTTATTAGTTTTAATTTGCTCATTTGTTCATTACTGACTGTGCACTTGTCTTGAGTTTTACCTAAATAATAAATTTAAATATTTGTATTGTATATTTGCTGATGGGGTTAATGTTTTAACATTATATGCTTTATAAGTCAGGCTAATATTTTCTTCTCAAATATTGGAATTTATTAGCATGCTACATTACATAATTTATTAGAATATTATAGATCAAACTATGAATAAATATTTACAATTTAAAACATATTTTAATTTACTCATATTTTTATGAAACGCATTTGAGGTTTGAACTCTTGCAAATGAAGAAATGAATACACGTCATTATAATTAATGCTTTGGAAATCTTTCATAGTAGTATTGAAAATGGTATAGAGTATCGATAAATAACATACTGAAGTGGAAATATTAGTAAACTCAATAATCATTTAATGAAAGCAGGGTTTATATTGAGTTTTGTGTTGTCCATCTCAAAAGCCTTAATGTATGGATCATAGACTGCGGTGCAGACGTGCTTTAGCCTCTGCCATTTACCATCAAACCAATCAATACCTCCTTGCGAACACTTAATAAATTACAACTCTGAGTGAATCGATATCACGCTGACATGGATTATATGATAAATGCAGGAATTGGTTTTCTTGTTAGGCTTAATTTACCCCTCATTCAACCGATACCCGATAACCGATACGCTTTTTGAATGCAGTAGTTGTAATAAATTGAGTAAAACAGCATGTACTGTATAGCTGAATTTTTACAAGGAAATAGTACTATAATGTTGAAATCCAAAGGAGTAAATTTAACACTTGCATTTTCAATTCACTCCAAAACAGAAAATAACGCTAGAAAAAGTTGAATTTTAATGTAGAACTGCTTTGCCAGCTTGTAATTTTGTATTTAATTATTTAAAAAATAATAATAGTAATAGCAAATAGTCTCATACCATCTCTTCATCCTCAGCCAGCACCAGGTCATAGTCACTCAGTGCCACACAGAAGATGATGGCAGTCACACCTTCAAAACAGTGGATCCACTTTTTCCTCTCTGACCTTTGGCCTCCGACATCAAACATCCTAAAATGCATTTAAAAATGGTTAATAAATTCCTGCAACTCCAAGTAACACTAGTGTAACACCTTACAGAGGCAGCTTTCTGTGGCTACAGACAGAAACAGTTTTTTTCATGCATCTGCCAGTTTTGAGCTTGTCTTTTGGCTTTTTTTTTCAGCCTAATGTAAAAAAAAAAAAAAAGTAAGAATTGTATCAATTTGTGACTGTATATATAAATTACAATCCATATTTTAAAGGCTGTTTCTCAAAATGAGTGTTTTCTCCTTCACTGATCAAAACTTATCCATTTTAGCAGCTATTACACAATCCAAACTACAGTTTTATTCATATCTGTATTCATAAGGCTTTTACAGAGGGATTTGTTCATACATGCTTGATTATATACATTTTATTTTACAAAGATTTATGAAATATTTTTCTTCTGGTTGTTGGCAGTATTTTCTGAATTATGCAGTGGTAAAAAAAACAACCAGATCCCATCTGTAAATTGTCCAAAAAAATACAAATTAAATACAATTTTGAACCCAAATTCATCCAATGTCCAGGTATTTGTGGTAGAATATGCAAATCAGCACATATTAATTACATAATTCATCGTTAGCATATTTAAATGACATTTCAGAAAGGTTGAAATTAAAAAAAGCAGTCAACTGGGATATTATGACACTGAAATGATGACCCAGTTTACCTTGACTAAAATAAACCACAGAAGTTCTGTTTTTACACTACATAGATTTCTGTGCAGCACATAAATCTGTGTTTCTTACATGAAACACCTAGGAGACTTGACACATCTGATTTAAGCCGTTGTATTGAGCTGAAGACTAGTCTAAAAAGTCTACATCTAAATATGGGCAAAGAAATTGATGATGCATGCTTCCTCTTCCTGTCTGAATCAGAGTGCAAACCAGTTCAAGACTGACACTTCTCTCTTTGTCTTTCTCTGCTTCTCTTTTCTAACACTCTTGCACATGATTGCAGTCACAGTCTCTGCATGCTAATCCCATGATTCATACTTTACACCAAACTTTAAGTACTTTCTGATGCTGCAATCCATGGATATCTGAATACATGTCATATTAAGTGTAGTAAAGCTAATACAATATGACTGTAGTGTGAGTTTAACAGAAATATGTCATGTTTACCCACAAAATACAATGAAACAATTAATGAACAATATCATTTAAATTACAAATAAGCTAAATGATTCTACAAAATGTTCATTACTGAAATGTAAATTTTCCAGTACATTTATTTTTTGTTACTCTTTTTTTTTTTTTTTGAATAACCATATATTGAATTCATACATTAAAAAAATTATAATTGTAGAGTTGAAAGCAAAATTATTAGCCTTCCTGTTTCTTTTCAAATATTTCCCATGTGCTGTTTTAACAGAATTTTTTTAAACAAAATCATTTTAATCAATAATTTATTATGTCATCATGACAAAAGAGAAAATATTTTATTACATAGTACATAATATTTTATTAGTATTCAGCATAAAGTGCAATTTAAAGGCTTAACTAGGTTAAGTAGGTTAACTAGGCAAGTTCGGTTAATTAGGCAAGTCATTGGTCAACAGTAGATTGTTCTGCAGCTAATTGAAAAAAATAATCTTAAGGAAGTTAACAATATTCACCCTACAATTATTTTAAAAAGTAAAACTAAGCCAAACTAAAATAAGACTTTCTCCAGAAGACAAAAATATAAAAAATGTACATCCTCTGTTAAACATAACTTCGCAAACAAATTTCACAAAAGGGCTAATAATTTTGCCTTCAACTGTATGTAATATGTAATACATTTATAAATCACTATTGTCAAAATAGGACTTCTCATTTTTGGGCCAATATATCAGTAATATTTCCTCACTATTGTAGGAGAACAGAAAAAGTGTTCTTAATTGTGATTAATGGTCCTAACACATTCAGTTTTTTTCAGATGTGTATATATATATATATTTTTTTTTTTTACTAATGATTTAATGATGAAATGATACGATCTTTGGCAATGTGAAGTGCTCACTTGAAGTGCAGGTCTTTGAAAGTGAAGTGTGTCTCCACAATGCCTGTGGTTTTCACTCGGGTCCTGAGCACATCCTGTTGAGTGGGTATGTACGTGGCCTGTGATATTCTGTCCAGATCATTCAGGTAGCTGTGGAAATAAAGCAGGAGTGAAGTGGTTAGCTCCAGTCCAGTTAAACAGCGCGAGTGAGTCAGTCGGTTACTTTTGGTGGTATTTAATCTCTTGACCAACAGGTCTGGACCGGGCCCCTCACGAGACGAGGCAGACCTGAGAACAGGATTTACAGTTACAATCCGCTCTAATCTCCTTCTGCTAAAACAGCTTTTTATACACATAACTCTGCTCCAACAATTGCACAAGAGTCAGCAGGGCCGTTTCCTGAAAAACAAACAATGAGCCGTAACGTCTGCCAACTGCCCACTTCATGTGACTGAAAATAGTGGCTACGCTTCAGCTGGCTATTTGGGTAATGCTTAATAACAGCTTAAACAAAAGATAATGCACATTGCGCACTCACAAATATACAAATCAGGTATCGAACACACACACACATGCAAACACACACACACTGTACGCACAACTTTACATAAAAGCTCTGATCCCAAACCTAGTGCACTCCCTTTCTAGACAACATTCTATCCATATTAGCCATTTCTGACATAAAACGGTTGGCAAAGTCCTTGTTAGACAGTTCATTTTTGCTGAATAATAAGACATTCAGTTGGTTCATTAACAGAGAAGACAAATCCCAGCATGCATTGAAACAAAATTAAATAAATAAATTACATGAAAGATGTTGTGTTTCAGTATTTAAAGTAGTATCATTCAGTAACAGAAATAACAGGTAATTTGTTATATTTATATTATTATTAAATATAATAATAATAATAATAATAATAATAACAACAACAATAATGGGCGACGCGGTGGCGCAGTGGGTAGCACGTTCGCCTCACAGCAAGAAGGTCGCTGGTTCGAGCCTCGGCTGGGTCAGTTGGCATTTCTGTGTGGAGTTTGCATGTTCTCCCCGTGTTCGCGTGGGTTTCCTCCGGGTGCTCCGGTTTCCCCCACAAGTCCAAAGACATGCGCTATAGGTGAATTGGGTAAGCTAAAATTGTCCGTAGTGTATGTGTGTGAATGGGTGCGTGTGGATGTTTCCCAGTGATGGGTTGCGGCTGGAAGGGCATCCGCTGCATAAAACATATGCTGGATAAGTTGGCGGTTCGTCCCGCTGTGGCGACCCCAGATTAATAAAGGGACTAAGCCGAAAAGAAAATGAATGAATGAATGACAACAATAATAATAATAATACTTATACTTAATAAATAGTACTTAATAATAATAATACTTATTATTATTATTATTATTATTATTATTATTATTATTATTATTAGCAGTAGTAGTAATATTAAATATAATTATAATCATTATCATAATTTTCCAGAAATTATTCAATTTGTAAATACCAGACATTTATTTATCAAGTAAAATGTGTTTCATAAATATTCATATATTCTCAGTGCATATTTTATTTTTGAAATTTGTAGTGCTTTTTTGGATCTGCCATTCAACCATGTCAGACGTGATATATAATTAACAGTAATATAAAAAAAAAACTTTCATATGAATTTGTAATCATATATCATCATATTTGAATTATGTAATCAATTTATCAAGTGTAATCTTTGAGTTATTTTGTTGCTTTATATTATTAAAAATAGAGAAGAAAAATGATGCTAGGATAGAGACTAGATTCTAAACATGCAACAGAACTAGAAATTTGAAAACTGAATAGACTTTTGAAAAAGAAATAAAACAAGAATTTAATTGGTTCTACATATCAACATTGGCACAACAAAACATGTAGCTCTTTCCAAATCAAGTTCTAGTCAATTCTGATGCTTTCTTTCAAGGCAGCTGCATTTGTAGATAGTAAACAGTCAACAGCCAAATTAGTTTTGGATCAGAGCTAGGAAAACTCAAACACACACACACATACAAGATAACATTGGCATTACTATTTGATTAAACGAAACTGGAATGTCTGAGCACACTACGCAATTATTATCTGTAATTGCTATCTTTAAGCAACAGCTTTTGCAACATGAAACCAGAACATGCACGAACACATATTTGCATTCTTCAACTGTAACACACACCTTCATTTGTGTATTTTTCTCATGTGGCAATCCACACTGTACTGTTTGTGTGTGGCTAGTTTTGGACATTATTTTGGTTTTGCTTTTCAAGATTTTCAAGTCAAGGGTAACGGCATGTTCTAGCAGCACAGTAAGCAGGCAGCAAATATTGACAAGCTCACTCAAGGCTCAAACAGACAGAGACAGAGATCTCAGTCTACAGGATAAAGCTGTTTGAACTTGCTGTTTTGGCAGTGGCTGACGTTCAGTGAACAGAAAACAGAAGGGGGAATGAACGCTTGAGCACCCAAAAAGGTGAACAGGCAGGGAGAGAGGAAGGGAGGATGGTATGTGGGGTAGAGAGATAGAGAAAAATAAATAATGACTGTAGAGGACAAAAACAAAAACATTATGAAGTGATTCATTGCCATCCTAACTGGGTGAAATGTGAATTGGGTACTCGGAGAGCAAAATACTGTGTGATGTGATAAATTCACAGTGGTGAAATACATAATTGTATTAAGTAGCACTAAAACACTGCTGGGCTGTCAGGGTTAACATGACCAACGAATTGAACAGAATATTTGTGCACCATATTTGAAATAGCAGCAGAAGATAATGTTACATAATTACAATGCGCTGCAGAATCATGTTATTTTGCCTTGTATTCTCCATCTATAGAAACTACGGCCTGCTGCATGAACACACTGAATTCCCTGTTTACTGCTGATGTACTGTAGGTTTGTATTTGGTACTTCCACATTTGTGCTTCTGAATAAGATGAGACATATCCAGTGACGTCATGTGGTGGCTCTTGAGCTGGTAGAAAAACAAAGCAGTTTGCCAGATGCACCAGCTCTGAACTGTCAATAGCACTGGCTCCAGACTAGCAACTTGTGGAAATGGGGTAAAAGTGAAACTTTTATGGTTTTTGGCGTTCTTTCCATATCTATGTTTGTTTTTTTTTGTTTTTCTTCACATTTTTGCAGCTGTTTACAACATACTGGCTTCTTTATACACCAAAGAAACTTTTAGTCTTTGAAGTATTGCATCCGAGAGCAATGTACTAAGAATATTCATTGACTTTTATTGAAAGCCTGATTTGCCAGTGGTGAAATAACCCTTGGTGATGATGATGTGTAAGGTAAATGCAGAGGACATATGAGAGAAAGACTAGAAAACTTGAATGGTTAGAGGAAGACAGATACTTACTATGCTGCAGAGTCATTGAGCTGGTACTCTCTGGATCGACTGAAGCAGGCCTGCACCCCTCCATCTTTCCACAAGCGCTTTATCACTCCAGCCAGTTCTGCTGTCATGAAACCCTCCTCAGCGCTGCCCGCCAACACAAACAACTGCCTGGCATCATCCTGACACACAGAGAGAGCAGAACACATTTACATTTTGCATACAACCATTGTCAAATACTCAATACTGCATCCATTTTTTTTTTACATTTTAATATCTTGATTCTGGTATGGTATCACAGATCTGAAAATGGGTCTTTATTGAAAATCACAATCCAAATATTGTTTTAAAAAATAATTTAAACAATTAATTGGGAGGAAAATAGATAATCAATTGAAATTTGATCTCAGCTTTCATTAGGTCAAATACAATTGAGTGCTCAAGATAAATAAAAGGAAAAATCTATTCAAATTAACTATAAAAATGGTTGGAAAAAGAATTTGAAATGTAATAATTACTTTTAATTGATAAAAATAATAAGCAATAACATATTTCCTTTCACCATATGTGTGCACATTTAATCATTATTTTCAAAAAGGTTATACTTTTTTGTTTTTCAAGGTTAAAAGTGTTTTTAAGAAAAATGCTGAATTAATTATTGAGTGCAGTTTTGAAGGTGGTTGAACTGGATGAACTTAAAAGGTCAAAACTACTTTCTTTTCAAAAGCTCCATCCTTTTAATACAGATTTATTTTTCTTCATTATGATATCAAGACAGCTGTATAACCCTGACCTTTTACAGAATTTTTGTAAGACATTATTGCCATCATATGCTAAAAGACAAAACACAGCAAAATGAAAATAGCCTGTGGGCGACACGACGCACACCACCAGACGACCAATTCTGTGACTCACCGCTCGTGCTGCGTCTCCGAAATCAATCTTGAGTCGCCCCATGGCACGAATGATGGCGATGATGGACTGAATCGTGTTGCTGTAGACAACAGCTTTGTACTGTTTGCACTCCTCCTCCGAGTAACCAGCCTCATGGATGATTCTATATGAGGAGATACGAAAAACCTATGAATGATGTACACCATAAAATGTAATTAAAGCAGAAAAGAAAAACAAAACACTTACTTCATTTGTTTGACTATCGTACTCTTCCCAGACTCCCCAGCACCTGTCAAAGAGCGGTTGCGTAAGAGTTAGCTTATCAGTCTACAAACAATGCAATTACCACCACAAGTGTCTAGACTTAATGAATTTCAAGAACAACATCTACTGTGATAACGTATTCACTGGTATGAGACCCTGAAGACACAAAACGGAAAAAAGAAAAAAAAGCTTCTGACAGTTTCAGTTTTGCTCTTTGTTTCTGAAAAGCTCCTGCGTGAATTTTTAAAACCCTGAAGAGCAATGCACACAACAGCTGCCTCTTTAGTCCTGGAAATACAAGATCTAAGAGACTGAACATTGTCGTACATAATCGTTCTAACACTATTTCATTATTGCGTATGAATATTTCTGCTAAAACGCTTATCGTCATTTTATTCCAAGCACGTATGGCTTTCTATGTTTTATTAATAAGCTGTGGAAGTGGACATTCACAGTCCAATACATTTTCATCGTTTTGAAATGATCAGCATGGACATTGCGCAAAGTATCTCATTTTGTATTCCATGTGGGGGTAAAAAAAAATGTCATATGGGTCGAAATTGGCTAAGTAAATAAAATGAGT
The DNA here is from genome assembly GCA_903798115.1 of Danio jaintianensis. Classification (NCBI taxonomy): domain Eukaryota; kingdom Metazoa; phylum Chordata; class Actinopteri; order Cypriniformes; family Danionidae; genus Danio; species Danio jaintianensis. The sequence continues at coordinate 460,791 of CAIGQV010019029.1, forward strand.
AGTAGATCAAATCATCAGACCCCACTGAAGTGTAGTAATTCCGCATTCACAAATGTGCACTGCTGGTAAACCCTGTCAGCTACTGATTGGTTTAATAACGGCTTTAATATAGAATCCAATTTAACCAGCTTAACTACTGGGTTATCATTCCCTAGCGCTCAGAAAGCTGTGTACATGCTGTCTTGATCTATCTGGAAAACTCCAGGGACCTCAGTGCATTTGTCATACTGTTCAGATGGATTTAAGGGCAATTCATACAGTACCAAGGACATCGCTTTAAAAATGAATCTAAATTTGAAAGGATAAAGTTCACATCAACAACTGTAATATTAACAACAAAAAGAAACAACCATAAACTATAAATACGAGCGGATGAATGATGTAAACACGAACAGCCAATCAAAATCTATCCTCCTTTAAAGAGCATTTAAAGTGACAGGCAACAAAACTGCATCACGTTATTTATAATAAACAGGAAGATAATGTGGACACTGCTATATTTTTGTTTTGTTTCCAATGCTTTTTTTGAACTATATTACAACTACTGCGAAAAAACAGGTCGACTTGAGCATTTTGGCGTTTTTATGGTCACCTCTTGTGACACAATGCACGATTTTTTTGTTGATTTGGTCTATTTTGTGTGCTCCAAGGTTCAGATGGCAGCATTCACAGTTTTTCAAATGAACTGCACTAACAATTGCGGCATGGTTTGTTTTAATTGAAGCAAATCTGCCAAGCGTGATCACGTCCTCATGATGCATTCAAGTCATGTCAGATTTATCACATTTGCAACTGTACTTCCATGAATGCCACCACACTCGTTTTTAAAAAGACTTTGAAAATTTTTGGGTGTCAACAAGAAACACTGCTGAATTGATGGATGAACGGATGCACACTTTTTAATGTGATAGTATTGTAATATAACAATAAATAAGTATTTTATATGATAACTTAAAGTGGCTTCATGAATTATTTTTTTAAATGTTAAAAATGCACACACAGCTGATACAAATTCTTTGCTATTCATTTTCAATGAGCAAAGTTAGCAAACCCTGCCCTGTATTTTCTTGTATTTTATCAAAAGAAGGTACACTGCCATCACATCTTTTATGAATGTGACTTGAACACATTGGATGTCATAATTATGACTTTCCAATTCATAAGTACGAACTTCCAGGCCATGAATGCAGCATTAGGCTTCTCTATGTCTGTAAATAATTTCTGACCAATAGCAGACTGAAGAATTTGGTTGCTTGAGTACAAAAATGTCATATTTCAGCTGTAAAAATGGACTTTTAGTGCACTACTCTTTAAAGCAGAAGATATTTGCTATGCTTTCTGATATCTTTGCTCATAATATGGTAATTTTACCCATTTAAATGTCAAGGTGCTTTGAACAGAACTCAGTTTGTACTGGACAATGTGAACAGTTCTTTATACACGTTTAGAGCATATAATTATGTGAATTTAAGTGTGCATGCTTTCCCAAAGGCTTAGTGCCCGATCAAAGACCAGCATCTGATAAGCTTATTATGGGTAACAATGGAAACCATGACTGAGTGGATGGTGACCGATGAACTTCTAACATGCTGAAATATTACAATTTTCCATTTCAGCTCCAATAAAATCAATTTAAGTACAGGAGGGTAATTGAACAACTACAACACGGAATACAATAGCACATTAAATCAATTTACATATTGTGTTTTTCATTGTTCTTCCATCCTTCACACTACACACACAAACACACAGTCAGCATTTGAAGTGGATGAAAAATGTTTTTCAAAATTGTCCTAAGACAAGAATGGGTGTTGTTCAGTAGATTTAGTACAACTTTGTGGAAAGTTTTGATCCACTTCTAATGTCGACTAATGTATATATTTCCAGCACTGGATTTATACTAATTGAACTACTTAATAATTTAATTTCTTTTTGTGAATTTCATTGTATGATTCAGACTTTTTTCGCCCATGATAACAAGACAGGTGTATCACCTGATGTTCTAGACACATAAAAAGTTCATCATCCTTCACAGACAGAATTATTTTTGTATAATTTATATATTGCTTTTTATAATTCCATTTTTATCATTGTAATTTTTATTTTCCTATATAGTTTCTTTTTATTGTATTAATTAAAACTTAATTATTTCTTGGGTTGTTTCAAAATACAAAAGTGATTTAAAACTCTTTTGCATTAACAACATTGATCATTTAAAGTGAACTTATCCAAACTGCCTTTCAAAAAATAAATGACTAGATGGTAAAAATGAGGGCTGTGACCCTCATTGACCCGTATGTTTTGTTCCCTCTTATCAGAATGTAAAATCAGCTCCTGCCACGGGACACAAAACAGACGTTTAATTTCCATCCCACTGTTTTTAAGCTCTAAAACATTATTACACCTGTAACGGAAGAATTCCGACAGGCTGTGGAGGAATATTAAAACCACTGAATCGGAAAATAGAGGTGTGTGTGTGTGTTTATAACAAGAAACTTGCTAGAAACAGCCCTCCAGGGCTAATGCAACCTGGGAGAAATCTTAATAAAGCAATGGACAAACACAGAGAACGTGCCACTAGAGAAACAAGGTGCGAGCTGTTTTCTGTTCCTGAAAATGAACTGTGGAGGAGCTTGGAGCAGTAGCACAATTACACTCATCTAGCTTTTGTCCAATCTCACACACACATACGCATGCATTCACACACGCGCATGCTCTAGTCCTGTCTCTCGTCACATTGCCATAGCAACCGGCCCTGTTTCTGAGGACATGCTGCCAAAACGGGCTCTGATACCTGATGGGCGCGTGCCAGGGAAAAGCAGCTCTGCAGTGTATGGCTCATATGCATGCGTTCCAGTAATGCATGATAATCCCTATTTGTCATAGTAACTCGCTCTCGGCATCCTGCTGATTGTGCGCATGAAGAGTGTGTCATTTTACTGTGGCAGACAAAGCTCTTCTTTCTGATTGTCGCTTCTGGCGGTCCATGTCAAGTCTTTGTATGGTCAAGGGTGTGGATGCAAATACGAGTCATTACTGGTTAGAAGTGTAGTGATTTGTTGACAGACGTACTTTAAACAGTCTTGCGTGGAACTGTCATTTGTGAATAGCTTATTTGATTATAGCTGTGTTGACGATGTAAAAATTTCAAATGAGAGGGAGCATTAAAAAGGTTCAACTTTAGAATAACTAGCACTTGGTTTGTCATTTACTTGTAGCTGCATGGTACTAAAAAAGGACTACAGGACACAATTATGCTATTTTAAAGGGATAGCTCACCCAATAATGAAAGCGTACTCACTATTTATTCCAAACCTTCCAAACACAAAATAAGATATTTGAAGAATGTTAGAAACCGTTTGGCATCCATTGTAGGAAAAACAAATACTATGGAAGTCAATGGTTACAGGTTTCCAGCTTTCTTCAAAATATATTCTCGTGTTCAACAGAAGAAAGAAAATCATAAAGGTTTGGATCCACTTATATGGGTGAATAAATGGTGAGTAAACGAGGTGGGTAAGGGTGAGTAAATGAAGTTTAATCTTTTTAAAGGTTTCCAATTTTGATTTTGAAGCCCAACAATTGGTTTATATGATTAAAGTCAATAAATACTTTAATTTCTTTAAATTTACTTTCTCGTAATCTCTATCCTCGAATATTCTCAAATGATTCATTCTATCTAAACTCCTCTTTTCTACAGGCCTACTTTGCTCTGATTGGTCAGTTGGTGAAATCTGATGTTATTAGTCTACTACCTACAGCACATGTCAGAAAATATAACACCCATTACCATTTCTAAATTTCAGGCTTCCTTTTGTCCTCAGCAATTGTACACGCATCAGGACAGAGATGTTTGTGCTGTGATTTAGCTAACATAATATGTGGTACATAATTAAATGTAAAACTGCAGCTGTTTATTTCTAATAAATCAACATTAGCAAGAGTAGATTCAGTCAGAAATGAACAAAAATTTCAACCAAAAGGTGCAAAAATGACAACTACTATTACTGAAAGTTTGTATAAAGTTATTATAAAAATGTTTTGTCTCAACTATAAATGCTTCTTTGATAAAACAGTGTTTAAAAGTGCACAAACACAATCACAGCCAATCAGCAATAAAGGGTGTCTAGTAACTATAAGAGATATTAAAATAGACTGAGGGCATATTTGTTTTGGTGCTTTCAAATATCAAAATAATCTGATAAGATTCGTTTAGTCTGCTTTTAAGGACGGGTCAGAGTAAGGCTGGCATTGTACAAATGTGTTACGTAGATCGTTTAAAACTAAAATCAGTTTGTTTTAACAAACAGTACCTTTAATTGTTGTGCAGTCTGATCTTTATCATTTTACAGACCTTTTACATTCACAAACAGCTACAAACTGCATGGTATTATTTGAAAAGGGATAATAAAGGCGACTTTAAAAACAAAGATCAACCGATTAATCAGCTGGTCTGATGTAAACACTTAGAATTTTGTGCACTGAATAAGCCGAGTGCAATAAAACACCCAACAAGACACACTTAACACACAACTTGAAACCTTACAAATTAGGTAAAAGATGTGACACTGTGTGAAAACTTGCTGATACGGCAAACTGAGGCGTGATAAACAAATCCAAAACTGCTGGAATTCAACTGGATCTTTAAAAAACACAAAGAAGCAAAACCACATGTATTTGATATGAAAGTTGGAGACAAGAAGACTTTGTAAAGACAAAATCTAACTCCACACCCAAGCATTTTCACAAAATGTGTCCACAATGTGCTTCTGGTCGATCCCAATTAATAGTGCGTGTACTTAATGGATCAATATTAAGATCTAGTCATTTACAATCTAAGCTGCTGTGGAAGCTATTCAGAAAACCATTTAAATAGTTTTAGTATTTGTATATTCTGTCTTCTATGTTTTAAATAAACTTATTTCAGTTAACTCAACAGTGCTAAATATTATTACTGGTTTTAATAAAAATCTGGTTAATTTAGACGTCACTATTTTCTGCTGTGGAGCCACAGGCATCTGATGTTCTTTACCTCACAGATATATAATGTTACATAAAGTAATGCTTTATGTATTAATTTGTTTACCAGCATGTATTTAATTAGACCTTGACCAATTTACTTTGACTCAGCAGTGAATGTCGAATATAATGTGTAAAACATTTATTCTGACATAAACTGCTTATTAATTTTTCTCTTGAATTTATTATATTACTTCAAATAACATCTGTGTCGATGGTGTATGATGAAGGCTGGTTTGCCTTTTTTGATTAAGAAGAAAAATATGAGCTTTCTTCCATTTTTATTTATTTTTATTAATATGCATAAACTGCATTTTACCTCAGGCATCATTAAAAGTGCATCTGCTCTTTTCAGGTCATGTGTGATTATGCAAGCCACTTAGCATGGAGAAAGATCACAAGTGTATTATTGTCTTTTGATTTATTCCTCTAATCAAACATTTTATGAATCATCTTAATGATTGATAGCAGCAGGACTATTTCCATCTACAAAGCTTCTTTGAGACTTGACATGTTGACCGTTTTCTTTTTTTTTTACTGACCTCAGGGGAAACATCTCCCCATTTTTGTACAGTTTGTAACCGATAACAGAGTTACATCACTATCCTATCTGTGAAACACAACTCCAGCATGTCTCAACACATCCACACCATGTGACAACTCTAATGCAATGCCTTGTCGCACTGCCCGCTCTTATTAGATTACGGCAAACACAAGCTCCGTATTATATTACACACTTCAAGCCCTTCTAATGAACCTCGCATGCACATGCATCTTGTTTTTGCAGGTGAGCAATCTGTTAGCAATTCAATTCAGAATATATAATGGCCATTTCTCAGATGAAGTGTGTATTTTCTGTCATCAGTTGAATGTGTTTTTGACCACCTTTGAATGTGGACTGACAAAAATAATAAATGCTAATATCAGGTGTAAACAGGACCTTTTGGGTCAGTTGCTCTATTGGATTTTTCTATGATTTGAATACGAAATGTGTCTATCAATTTTTAAATGAGTTAAAAAGTAAAATTATTTAACTTTAGTTTTGTTGAAGTTGCATCATAATTTTAGCATTAAAAATTAGTTGAACATTAATGTTATTAGGGCGACGCGGTGGCGCAGTGGGTAGCACGTTCGCCTCACAGCAAGAAGGTCGCTGGTTCGAGCCTCGGCTGGGTCAGTTGGTGTTTCTGTGTGGAGTTTGCATGTTCTCCCCGTGTTCGCGTGGGTTTCCTCCGGGTGCTCCGGTTTCCCCCACAAGTCCAAAGACATGCGCTATAGGGGAATTGATGAACTAAATTGTCCGTAGTGTATGCGTGTGAATGAGTGTGTATGAATGTTTCCCAGAGATGGGTTGCAGCTGAAGGGCATCCGCTGCGTAGAACATATGCTGGATAAGTTGGCGGTTCATTCCGCTGTGGAGACCCCAGATTAATAAAGGGACTAAGCCGAAAAGAAAATGAATGAATGAATGAATGAATGAATGAATTAATGTTATTAAATGTATTCAGTGTTTATGATTTTATATTCTTGAAGTAAAAACTTTTAGAAAAATATACCTTGTAATTATTATTTTTTTAATTTAACTGATAAATTCTACAGGGGAAAAACAGGTTATTCCTAATTTCTTCAATAAGTACAAATAAAATAAAATGGTAAAAAATGTTGAACAAAAATTGTAAAAATGGGTAAAAAGTTATGAAATGGTAGAACAAAAATGGGGAAGAAATGGTACAAATGGTAGAGCAAAATAAACAAAAATGTATATAATTTTACAGTAAAATTACGTTAGATTTACCATTTTTAGAAGTAAAAGAGTGTGTCATTCTATAATTCACAGCAAATTCCCTGAATGACACTTCACACTTCATATTTCATTCAAATAATTAGTTTATGTATATTTGGGTTTCATGTTCGTTTTTATTGTTTAATATATATTATTGTTTCAAACTTTTTTCTATTATTTAAGGCTCGTAACATGACTCTTACTAAGATTACCATGATGCTGTTTTGAGTTTGTGTGTGAAAACTCAGGGAACTTTGGCTCTTTTTTTTTTTTTTTTTTTTTTTTTTTTACAGCTTGTAGAAAACCAGTTAACCATCTATTTTTAATGGTGATTTTTAAACAATTCATTCAAAGTTTTAAAACGGATTTAACATTAGTGTGTGCTAATGCATTTACCATTTTTATTATTTATTTATTCTGTAAATTAGTTATGCTGTTAAATTGACAGGTTTTTGTGTAAATTTTTGTGTAAAGTTAGTTTTTTTCCCTTTAGTCTATAATTCTTTTTTAAATGTTAAATTATATAAATATATGAGAGCCATTGATCGAAAAACAAGTAGCCCCACCTCCAAACTCTCACCAATGGTCCAGTCGGAAGAAGTGAACTGTTTAAACAAACAGAGCAGTGTTTTGAAAGCACAACAGACACACATTATTTACATTCTTTACAAGTCAACCCACAAATAACTCACTTATGACCGTGTCTGCACATCGTACAAGGAAAATAAATATTAAATCCAAAAGCACAGTCAACAGTAGCTACTCTACATCTTGCAGTAACTCTTCTATGTAAACATTCGACCTGGCATGGACATAGATGAGCAGACACCTGTAATTTAGAGACTCTTTCAGGAGGAGGAGTAGAGAGGACACATTATTTTAATTATATCTCACCAGTGAGGTTTGAAGCCCGGAGGGACTTATCAATGTACCCATATAGACATAGAAACACACAGACGCATTGACAAGAACGTTTCTGAAACAAAGAGTCTCTTAGATGACCCGAGATGAACACTTTGTTCCTCTGCAACCCAATAAAATCATGATGTGCACACTAATTCAGGCACATAAACTCTTAATGATGATTAACAATCTCATTTGGTATTCCCCAAACATCTTCTAATGAATCCACGTCTGACAAAACACACTGAGTCATCAAACAGCTGATGCTTTTTTTATTTCGCTTTCACAGGGTTTTGAATTGATTAACCTTAAAGCTAAACGTGATTTGAGTTAAACTGGATATTTAAGAAGAAAAAAATGTAGGATGGGACTCAATTAGGTCCAGAATTGAACAGAAAGTCATTTACAGAGACTGGATTACCTACAGCTATAGCCTAGAATGTCTAAATGGGATTCTGTGTACTGTAATTAATCACAGTTTTCTGCAATCAATCATGTTAGGAGCGATCAATCGCTATTAATCACACCTAATGCTGAAACTTGTGATCATAAATATAAAGATGTCCTGAGTCAATCTCAAGGGTCGATACTAGGGCAGAGGGGCCGCATTTATGTTTCAACTGATTGGTATCAACTCTCTTATGCCAGATCCATTATTTTACAACATCTGTCATGCAGGTCCCATTCACTAGTGGGAAGTGCATTTTCAGCCACAAATGAAAGGAAAAGAAACACACTTGTGTGGATATCCTGACATAGGTGACTCCCTAAAATGATTCAAATGTATTTTATGTTCTATAAGTACACATATTTTATAAGTGGTTCTACATAGTTGTACATGATACAAAATATGATCAATGCTAATATCACAGATATGGATACCATTTAATTAATCAGTAAATTACTAGTGAGTTTTAACTTTAAAATGATAAAATAAATATAAAATTAATATTTATTCTTACAGTTTTTGATGCTTTTAATGAAAAAAAAAATGAAACTATTAATTACTATCTTACAACAATATCATTAAAGCTGTGCAGTATTTATTTATTTTTATTTTTTTACGTGTCAAGGAGTACACATCACTCTCAGATATTGTGTATTTTCTCAGTCCCAGAAAATAGCCATTTGCTCTTGGTAAACATTATTTTAGTTTAAATTAAGTAAAAATGAATGGTATCTGAGGCTGTCTGTCACTAATTTCCTTTAAAACAACCCTTTTGTGCTTGGCAAAAGAAATGAAATTAACATGAGAGTGGGTAAATAGTGACGAACTTTTATTTTATTTTTTTTGTTTTATGTGAACTAGGGCTGCATGATATTGAGTAAAAACTGACAGTGCAAATATCTTTTATATATTGCGATATCAAAACAATTCCACCAGGTGACCTGAATAACTCTATGTGGAAACAAATCACTGTTTCACAGTGATTGAGGTGTTTTTTTAGGGGAGTACATCGGCATAAAATATAATACATAAATTGCAAGTATAGATAAATACAATAGAACCAAGATGCAAATGAAATAAACCTTGCGTTATATTTGGAGATTCAGGTACAGCGATAATTAAATGTAAAAGAACACTGCAGCACTGTCGTCACTGTAAAAATGTCATATAATTAATATCACTAAAAAGCTAAGAATGCTACTCTTTTTAATTTAAACATGCTTATATTTACACAGAAACAGGCCTTAAACCAACATGCAAATGGTAAAAATTCTATCTGTTATAACACTTTACAATTAATCCACAAATCACGTGTTGTACTTGGTCACATTTGATCTCTACTTGACATTGCACATTCTGCAGTGTCACTATCCTATACACTTTTTACAATCAAATTTGCAGACTCTAAATGACATTACAGCAATGCCACAGGTGCAGAACACCCATATGGTGTAGTACTTTGTGATGGTAATTTATTGAAGTGCACTGTGAACTTTCACTTTGGATGACGTCACTGGAATGTGAACGGTGTGCACATCGAAGCCACTTTAAAAACCCTCAAAGCATAACGTGCTGAAAGACCTCTGTGCTTTGACTCATCCCCACACACAACAGCTCAAAAACACCACTATACGCTAACCAAAGCCAAATGATCAAGTCAAAAAAGCTTTTTTTCATGACTGATATATTACACACTAAACACTCTCCTCAATTCCTTGTGTTTTTCATTAACATTTAATCCTACCGGTCACAATTTTTCTTAATCCTGGAAGCTCTAGAAGTATTGTTGGGCAAGAAATTCAACTTTAAAAAAATTGATTGTGTTGATTAAAATGTATCAATGTCACATGATCATTTTACATTCTTCCCGCTTGGACATATAAGGTGTCTCAAATTGCATACTTATTCACTATTTTACACCATTTTGTAGTTTGAATAGTGTGTATATAGAACTTTAAAAACCCGGATGATGAACTTATTTAACCAGTAAACAGAAATGTGGAATATTGAACATTTTATGCACTCAATGATCAGCTCTGCTCACGTAATGGAAGAGAGATGTCAGAGCTAAAGTTGCATTACTTTTTATTATTTATTTTAGACTACGTATGCAAAATTCTCCTACGACTAGACTATTATGCCACCTATTATGGTGAATGTGGTTATACTTATGACCTAATTTGACCAACAAAATATAAAAGGCGATATGAAGATTGTGTATTAAGGAGGTCTGAGGAGTAAAATGGATATTGTCAAATTGCAAGAAACAATTTGGTAATAAACATGATAAAGAAGTTGGCACAGATGTCCTAGTGGTCAGTGTGTCAACATATAGTGCAACTGAGCTGCGGGTGTCCCGAGTTCAAGTCCTGGCTCATGGACCTTTATTTGTCCCATCCTCCCTCTCTCTCCAACTTAACTTCCTGTCAATATACTGTCCTATCATAATAAAGACAAAAAAGACAAAAATAAATAAAAACTAGAAAAGGAGGTATTCAAAGGGTAAAGCTTCAGTCAGTGTGTGTAAGTGCTCAACAGAGAGATGGTCTGAGGTTTACAGACATTAGTGCTGCTACATTAGGCTCAGTCAGTTAGTTTTCATCCCCACAGATCCACACACACACACACACACACACACACACACACACACACACACACACACACACACACACACACACACACACACACACACACACCTCTGCTGAGACCAGCTGTCCAGCAATCAGTTGTGTTATTATCACACACAAGCCTCAGGTTATGATCTGCAATACACCACACCCTGACCTCTGTTATGCACAAACATCAGAGATTTCCTGACAAAAGCTGATACAAAGACCTCATGGAAATAAACCCAAAACGCCACATGTAAAAAAAAAAAAAAAAAAGTTTAAAAAAAGGGAGACTTTAACAATTAATCGGAAAACCTTGGAGCATACATTTTCACCCCAAAACTGTATTAATTTGGCTATTTAACAGATCAAACAAAAGTGTGTTTTTCAAAAATTTTGCCTAAATAAATTGCTCAGGTTTCAACAAATTTGTGTAAATTTAATCTGGTGACATTTTATAACTGACTAAAACATTATCCTGCTTATCACATAGACACTTGCCTAATATGTAGACAATATTAATTTAGTTATTTAATTGGTTTAGAAATCCAAAGACAAGGGATTAATCTATATATGCAGTGCTGAGCATAAATGAGTACACCCCATTTTGAAAATGAATATTTTTATCAATTTATCAGTGAATATGTTACATATTTTGATGCATATGAACAAAACAGATTTATTAAACGGATATATTTATTAAAATGATATTTTAGTCATCGAACATCTTTAGAAATGGAAAGATAATACATTTAAATTCATGCAACATATTGCAAACAAAATTACAAACTACAAATTTTCAACAAAATCTTATATATTTTGTGTTTCTTTAGATTTTTGCTCTTTTTAAAAGGTTTATTTACTATTTTTTCCCCTAACATATAAATTTGGGCTACTAATTTTGGACTGTTATCGTAAGTTATTTTGTTACATTAGCTCCAGATTTGGCTTTAGAACTGACTAATCTAATGTATATTCAAAAATATAATATTGTAAAGCATCATAGAGAAAATATGAATTTAAATGAGAGATTTGTGAGGGGTGTACTCATATATGCTGAACACTGTATTCACTGTATATTGGCAAATAAAATAAACTGTAAATATAAAATTATAATTAAATCTAAATTCTAATTGAATTAGTTTGTTTAGTTAAAAGAAAGTGTACAATTCGGCTGAAATTTTAAGCTGAAAACAGGCAATATTGAGGATATTTGAAAATATGTTTGGTATTTGGTACTGGTATTGTAAATGCATAACAAATCAATAAATATATCCATTCACCATCAACCACTTTTAAATCTCAATATGGACATTTACATTACAAGAAAATCATCTTTACTTCAACATACGTCTCTTGGAATATGTTGCATCTGTATGATGAATTACTTTCACATATATCTACAATATTGCCCTCTAAAAAATCTAATATCTGGCTTTGAAAAATACAAAACGCCTCCCTTTTTTCAAATGGATTTCAAATATTATTGGATTTTATCGCTTATTGAAATGCTCATATTACAGCCAAACATTCATCACATTGAGCGCTTGCATCAGCGGGTGAGTGTTTTGGCTACTAAATCACCAGTGCCTGATCCAGGTTAGTTTGAGACGCACACATTAAGTCACTAAAGCCTCCATGTGCTGGTCATTTCAGCAAACCAAAGAGCCACTCCATATTTAATGATCTGTGTGTGTGTGTGTGTGTGTGTGTGTGTGTGTGTGTGTGTGTGTGT
>CAIGQV010019029.1:473297-487955 GCA_903798115.1 Danio jaintianensis
GTGTGTGTGTGTGTGTGTGTGTGTGTGTGTGTGTGTGTGTGTGTGTGCGCGCGCGCGCGTGTGTGTTTGTGTGTCTTCCAGCAGACTCTATTGGTGCCGCTGCTGTTATGGGTAATTTGAACACATTGAGTTTGTGGGTCTGCGTGCGTCTGCGTGTTGCCTAGAGACGAGTGGCAGTATTTGAGATAGCATCTAGCTAACATCTCAGCGGCGGGTACTGAGGTCAAGATGACTGCGGACATTATGACTTCAAAAAAAAGACACCCAGGGAGAAACACCCGGCATGAATGAGCACATCTTCTGTGAATTCATATTTATATAAATTTGTACGTTCAAATTAACAATATATAGTGGTGCATACATTTCTTTTTTACAAAACAGTTTAAATAAACAGTTAAGATAGATAAAAGTGATGGTCATCTAACATCCTCGGAATGCAAAAAAAAGTATTTAAATGTGCTACAAAAACAATTACACGGAGGAATTAAAAGCTTTTATCTTTAAATACATCACAATACTAATGTCTGAATTTGCTGTATGTACGAAAAAAGTTGTTTCGTTCAATTAAATTTGCTTCTACTATGCCACCCTGTGTGATGGTCATAAATGGCCTTTCAATGAACTGTTTTAAAAGACTGAACTAGCTTTTCATAAAAATAAATAATTTATGAATAAATCAAGGTTGGAGAAATAGTTATGGATTGAGTTGAATAGATACAGTGTACCTTTGTAGATATAGGGCAGAATTAAACTAATTCAGGGTTTAAATATTTACTCGTATGTATCTCACTGTAAAGTTGTTTAGATTTAGATTTATTTTAATTTTATACAGTTGTTTTATTACATTTAGAATTATTACATAATTTAACATTTATTGTAAATATATAAAAATAACATTAACAATATATTAGCAGACTAGCACTTCACCTCCTTTTTATCTATATATATATTGGCACAGAAAAAAAATATCAGTTGTATATCTGTGCAAATGTGTTTTGTATGTGAATTATTTTAATTCATTCATTCATTTTCTTTTCGGTTTAGTCCCTTTATTAATCTGGGATTGCCACAGCGGAATGAACCGCCAACTTATCCAGCAAATTTTTTACGCCAATTCACCTATAGTGCTTGTCTTTAGACTTGTGGGGGAAACCGGAGCACCCAAAGGAAACAGAAATGCCAACTGACCCAGCCGAGGCTCGAACCAGCGACCTTCTTGCTGTGAGGCGACAGCGCTACCCACTGCACCACCCGAATTATTTAAATATTAATATAAAATCTATTAAGCCAAAAAAAGTCCAAAAAGAAAATATATATAATAGTATTTTTATGAATTATTTTATTTACATTAGGTCTGAAACAAATGTTCTATACATAAAAAATATTATTTTAATATTATTTATTATTTTCAAAATGTTAACTCAACCTTTACATTTATCGTTTATTATTTTTAAATATACTATACCACATAGTGTTTTTACACAGTTAACAATAATTTTTATTTAAAAAAAAAGTTATTTAATTTTTTTGAGATGTAAATGCTATATTTTCAAAATTAACTCAAACTGTATATTCACTGTAAAAAATGTTCCGTTCCACACAATTGAGTTGTGTTGGGACAACATGAAGGACTTAATTTAACTTATTAGTTTTTACAAATTTAAGTGGATTGAACATAAAAAATCAAGTTGTCCAGAAAAACTCAAACATTGTGTTGATTCAGCTCATTTTAAACATAAGTTTGAACAAACAGCAAACATCATTTTTTGAGTGTTCAGAATTTTATATTTACTTTTTTAATACTTAATGTCCTAAATGTTTCCATTGTAAGCTTTAAAAAAATACATGAATAAATGTAAAATATTGTCAAATTATTTTATATTTACTCCTGTATATTTTTCAAATTCAGACTTTAACTCTTTGTAGTCAAAGATAAATCTCATGTATGTTAACTAGATATATAATTTTCACATATCTAATTTCATATGTCATATAATATCAAATATTGTATAAAAAATCATTAAAGTGGCTTGAATGCCTCACAATAATTCACAATAAATTACAATAATTCTAGGCATTGCATAGTTATGGGTAGAGTTTAGTTTAGTCTTGACTTCATCTATCATGAACCAGAGCATGCTGAAAATCTCAAATATTATTTATCTAATCTATCATACATTTACGTGTTTGTTAGCGGAAACACAGTTACATCGTGATCAAATGTACATCATTTCACAATGACAGCAGAATGAAGCAACAGGTCGCCATCATCAAACCCCTCCTACATAAAATAGCATCATCAGCACAGCAGCTCATCAGCAACAGAACAGACCCTTCAAAAGATGCATTTCTGCTCATTTAAAGCTCTTCTTTTGCTTTCCAGCGTATCACTGTGTGTGTGTGGGTTTGTTTTCCGTGCATTGCGACAGTTCTCTTTCACAGATGTTACTTCAGGCCAGTTTATTGGGACAATCAATATTTTCAGCTTCAGTCCAAATGTTCTGCTTTAATTGATAGTGCATAATAGACCATTTTTTAATTGACATTTTGTTTAAAAAAAAATCAGATACAACCTTTTTAGTAGGATAATTATATGTGTATTCATAAGATAATATAATTTAGCCTACATGTAAATTATAATATAGAGTCAGACAAAAACAGTATTGCAAAACAAAGCATGGTTTTGTGATGATTAGCTGGCTAAAATCACATCCTGTTGCTTCCTTTCTTTGTGTAAAAATTCAGAGAAAGCCTTGTCAATTTAATATTTATGTATATTTTTGTTTTTAATATTCTCATCTCTTTACCGCTGTTACTGTGTGCCAGTTTATTGGGACAATCAATAGGCTTCTGTTTTCAGTTCAAATATTCATCTTTAATTAGTAGTGTATTATAATGTACTCGTGAAAAGCTGAAATGTTGAACACTTCCACAGGTATAAAGTTATGAGATATAAAAAAGCAATAAAAGCCCCAAAGTAACTGGTTGACTAACGGGTGGCCATCAAAAGACCAACAATGCCCTACAAACTTTCCGTTACAGTTTTGATGATAGTAACAACAATGTAACACTCTTTCAGCTACCGTGTAACACAGTTGTAACAAAGAAACAGCGCAGTTTAGGCCTCTCGTTTATGTTTAATTGTTTCTTACCAAGCAGCAGGAGTTTGACCTCTCTGGCCGCTTTCTCTCCGTCATCTCTCAGGTTTCTGTCGATCATTTTACTCCTCTCCACCGCCGCTTTATCCTCCGTGCTTAACGTACAGCCCATCCTTCACGACGATCCGAACCGTTCAATGAAACGCACAGTATTCAACATGCACCAGCTCCCTCTCCGGAAAACCACACGCCCTTCTTTGAGAAAAAAAAAGCAACAGCCGAGCGCTAAAGAATGTCTTGAAAACCAAAAGACGGAGCTTAACGTCTGGCCCTTGCTTTGTTCGACAAAGACTAGTCCTTTAGCCGCCCTTTTTTAACCGTAAATCCCGTTTATGGGATGAAAAAAGGATCCGTGAAAACGTAGCGATCCGTTCCCCCAGCTCTTCAGTGTCCACGGGCTCGCGCGGTTTCCTGTTCTCGTGCATGAGCAGGCAGGCGCGTTCGCGATGAGAGGCGGGGGCGCGCGCTCAGCATCATCGGCTGTAGGACATGAATGATGCAGGGCGACGTGGTCTGTTTGTGTGCACACTGTGAATGAACGATGCTTCATTTTACCGGGTTTATCCTAGTCTTAAAAATATTTAGTATGTCTAAACTTGAATGGCATTAACTAAAAAAGGCTGAATGTAAAAAGTTAAAGAATTATTTCACTTGCAAACTGAATGCTCTCCTCATTCTTTTCATTCAAGATAGTAATTTCTTTCTTTCTTCAGTTTTTTTTAACCACACAATCTTGAATTCCAGAGCTGGGACCAAACAAAGTTTAGTTTTTAACGAAAATTAGTTTTGATATGACTCTTGTTTCTCGGATGTGATCAGGTAAAGCCCTTTGATGCTGTATTTAAACTTTTTTTTTTTTTTTTTTTTTTCTCAATCTATTTATTTATTTTCTTTTTTTCTGGAAGTAAACTAATCTATTACACATCTTTTGTTTTATTCATTGATATCTTATTTACAGTTATGTGCTTATTATATTAATCCTACAAAGCCAACAGTATCATAGTGCAAGAAACTTTGTTTAAAACCTTGATCAAAATTTAATCAAAATTACACAATATTTTTTAACAAAGTTATTTAGATTTCATTTTAAACATATCCACTCTCTGGTTGTGTTATGTGTGCCTTTGTGGTGAAATCTGTAATGATTTTTATATAGTAATTATTAAGTAATGAAAAACGTGTGTGTTTTTTAAGAGCAATGAAACAGATTTTTTGATGTGTAAAGTGAGCCTGTAGTGTGGCGATGTATAACTATATATTTACAATATATACTATAATTAGTGTATTTGCAAATATATGCTGCCTTGTGATGTCATATATGCCACTTTTAAAATCTGGACTTTACTAGAACTATGTTAAGCTGCTTTGACACAATCTACATTGTGAAAAGCGCTATATAAATAAACTTGACTTGACTTGACTTTTATCTAAACAATCCATTTTTAGAGCTTGATTAAATAAATGCTTTGCTTATATCGAGACAATTTTAAGCTATGAAACTTGCAGGATTTTTAATGGTACAAAAAACTCATATGTCAGGAGATCAATGCAAATTTGAGATCTTATGTCATGACCCACTTTTGTACTTGTGATGCAGAGAGCTCAGGTTTAAGTCCAGTGAAGCATGGTTCACGAAAATCACAAAAGAGATAAAAGCAATGTAATATCACGGTAATACGATGTGGTCACTTACTCTTACGTTTGCTTTTGAAAGCACTATTGGTTGGGTATGGAAGGGTTTAGATCAGTGGTTTTCAGATGATCTGAGCAACAAACCCCTCTTTCACCTGGATGTGTACAAGAGAATGTGTATCTGAAACATACAACAAAATGTACCCAAAGCAATGTATTTCACATTTTTCAAAATGTGGACAGCGCCCACCTGTGGATTAAACATCTGAATTGTGCAACAAAACGTACCCGGAGCAACGTATTTTAGGTTTTGCAAAAGAATTCAGTGTGAGGCATGTATTTTTAATTAACCTGGGTTGTGATTTTGATATGCTAAAAGGCAATCCGTGTCCAAATTCCCCATTCCTAAACAATTTCTCCTTTAACTTGCATTGTACCAACGACTAGTTTAAAAGCGTTCTACTATAACAAAAATATAAGCACTCCTGTTAACCTGCACACATGGACTAATCATATCTTTAGCTCCACTGACACTGTAAAATATTAAAAGCACTTTAAACTGAATAACAGAACATTGGCAAAACAGATTTAACAAATGATCCAGTGTGAGTTTATTTTCTGGCAGGCATTAAAGCTTTCTATTTAAAGTGTGTTTAGTGTAGTAAAGTATAGCCAATCACAAATGAAATTTGTCTTTTTGCATGAATTTGAGGCTACAGTTTGTTCAGAATTTAATTCCACTGATTGTCATTGTGATAACCATTAATACACCGATCACCGCTTGCCATTGTGTAGAGTTTACTACAGTGTTAGTTGTGTTTACTCAGTAAAAGTGAATCTAGAGCTGGGTCTAATTAGCATATTCATGGTTCTGCATTTAATGAAGTAAGGGTGTAAAGTTACACACAAGCTATTTTAAGACATGATGAGATTATTTTCATGAGAAAATGTTTAAAAATGTTAAATATTTTGGCTATGAAACATTAGTTTTTATACATTTGTAACTGCAGGATGACCTTTTAACTGTTTTGTAAAAATGAACATGTATGAAATGAATATGATACAATATTTTAGTTGTGCATCTCCCAATCATCATTTTGCAATCTATTACTGTATATATCTTACCCCCTTATAAAAAGCTTGAATAAAGTCAAACATATGATATTTTGTTGGTAGATATGGACATGTAAATCGTATTGATATGTAAGCTCAAATTTTTAGCTTTCTGTTTAACCATATACAGAACATAATGATTCAATATCTGCACCAAACTAGTTTTTTTAGTTCAGTTTAAGCATCTGCATAAACTCTGTGTTTTTTTAAATAGGGTGAACATTTAAATTACAAATGTTCTACAATCAGACGTCAAGATTTGCTTCAGGAAACAGAAGAAGAGTCACAATCAGCAAACTTACCAAGGTAACATAATCTAAACATGGCAACTAAATCAACAACAACAGTGTAAATAAAAGCGGCAAATGGTCAAACAATGCAGTCATATTAATTATTCATGCTACAGTGCATGCTGGGAAGAAGGCGAGTGGGACTGAATTACTAAACCCTTTTTGTAGGCCTCTTCGAGTCAGTCCATTTAAACAAACCTGCTCTTCTCTAAAAATCAGCGTATGGCTGCATGTACTGTATAATAACTACAGTTGATGAATAAAAAAAATTAAAAGTTAAAAAATGTCAGTTGAAAAACATCAAATGAATCTCCTTTCTACAGTCCACATCACCTTAGAAATTTAGTATATTTTATATTTTAAAAAAAAGTTATGTAATTAGTTTTGACTTCTGACTTTTAAAAATACATTTGTTAGTATCAATTATTGTAGACATTTGATGTCTGACATTTACAGTTGTGCAGTTTCAAATAGTAAAAAAGGTTAACTCAGTGTAAGTCTATTTCAATATAAATCTAATTAACATTACTCAGCCTAAATATGTTCTTGAATTTATGGTAGCACTTTATAATAAGGTTTCATCTGTTAACAGCATTAGTTGCTAATTATTAGTTAATAATATTTAGTTAATATTAATCATAATTAGCATTCTTGCATAAATGCTTTTCAATGTTTACCAATAACTAAGTTTAATAAATGCTGTGGAGATACATTGCTCATTATTAGTTCATGTTGCTTAATACATTTATGCTGACAAAGGACATCTTAGTGTAAAGTTTCTCTGAACTTATGCATGCATTTATTCATTATTTTATCTCTCTATGAGTTAAGGGCAGCACGGTGCAAGATATAAATGCACTGTCACCTCACAGCAAGATGGTCACTGGTTTGAGTGCCTGCTGGGCCAGTTGGCATTTCTGTGTGGAGTTTGCATGTTCTCCCCGTGTTGGCGTGGGTTTCCTCTGGGTGCTCCGGTTTCCCCACAGTCCAAAGACATGCGCTATAAGTGAATTGGATTAACTAAACTGGCCATAGGGCGTCACGGTGGCGCAGTGGGTAGCACGTTCGCCTCACAGCAAGAAGGTCGCTGGTTAGAGCCTCGGCTGGGTCAGTTGGCGTTTCTGTGTGGAGTTTGCATGTTCTCCCCGTGTTCGCGTGGGTTTCCTCCGGGTGCTCCGGCTTCCCCCACAAGTCCAAAAACATGTGGTATAGGTGAATTGGGTAGGATAAATTGTCCGTAGTGTATGTGTGTGAATGAGTGTGTGTATGGATGTTTCCCAGTGGCTTGCAGCTGGAAGGGCATCCGCTGCGTGAAACATATGCTGGATAAGTTGGCGGTTCATTCTGCTGTGGCGACCCCAGATTAATAAAGGGACTAAGCCGAAAAGAAAATGAATGAATGAAACTGGCCATAGTGTATGAGTGTGTGTGAATGAGTGTGTACTGGGTTGCAGCTGGAAGGGCATCCGCTGTGTAACACATATGCTGGAATAGTTGGCGGTTCATTCCGCTGTGGTGACCTTTGATAAATCAGATACTAAGCCGAAGGAAAATGAACGAATGAATGTATGAGTTAACAATATAGCACATGTTTTTCACACATTTGTGACTCATTTCAGAATTGTAGGTACATTTCAAACCATTTCCATTCATTTTTCTTGAACTGGAATGATATATATCAAATGAAAAATTTACAATAAACTGAAACCATTATCTGATTCTGTTACTAATTATTTAACGTTATTAAACAACAATAAAACTGTAACAGAGTTGACTGTAACAGAGTAGACATTTTCCGCTTTAGCCCAAGATGCTAACCTCAAACCAGACCTAAATGGCATGTCTAAAACAGAATTTTATGTATTTCATCATATTCTTGTTTTTACAAAATGAATGAGATTTTGTGAAATTTCACAATATCAGAGTTGACAAATAATTAATCTACTATTAATGTATACCCTAAACATTTTGCACAATTTAATGAGAGAAGAATTGGGGCATGCCTTAGCGCCTTCCAGAGTTTTCCACCAGAGGAAGTGACATCACTTGGAGCAAGTCAAATCCTCTATCTGTGCCTTACAGATTTCTACACATTTTATAACCAATGTAACAGAGTTGACCAAAACGTAGGAATAGACCCAAAATGTATATTTTATTATTGAAATAACACAGAAAACAGATGTTTCATGCAAATCTTTAAGCCAGTAGAGTAGAATTTCAATTAATTATTTCATGATAATTGAAGCTGAATGTATGATTCAGGAGGCAGAGACCATCAAAAACGTGTACACTGCAAAAAAAAAAGTTGATTGTTGAGTTCTACACAATCGATTTGTGTTGCGACAACATGAAAAATTTAAGTTAACTTATTTGCTTTTACAAATTTAAGTGGGTTGAACATAAAACCAAATCAACCCTCAAGAACTGTGTTGTTTCAGCTCATTTTAAATAAGTAGTTTAAACAAACATCATTTGAGTCTATGGGAGTCTTTTAATTGAATATATTCAAGACAAAATGTCCCTAAATACACATACAAACATTATTTTTAGGTAACTTGATATGATTTATTATTTTATTACTGTTATTTCATTTATTAATTTATAATTTGTTATTATTTCTGAACTGTTTGATCACATTTTTATATAAGAGATGCAAAACGTAGTCATAAATTGAATCATCCATGTAAGTGCGTGTGTGTCTGTGTGTATACACACGTCTGTTTATACATGAATGATTCTAGAATTGTTCCTATATATGTATATTTTTACAGTGTCTCTTTCAGATGGTTCGTTAGATCATTAAAGCTCCTTTAAGAACGTTTATGAAGCATTCACTGAAAGTTTGTCCTTCGGTCAAACAAAAACAATGTTTTTTCTATGGCATTGTTGGAAAAGATTTATCATAAAGGCTGTTGCTCTGTTTTATGATCTCAGTGTGCACTTGTGTTGTGTCAGGTTGATGTGTTTGTCCAAGACTCATCCCAGATGCCGGGGTCACAGCAGACCATGTGTTTGAAGGTCAGATGAGCTGTGACTGTAACACCAACACTGCTGAAAAACCTGCAAAGCTTGCAGAAACAGCCTCAAAAATCATTACACTCTCACTTCTCAGCCAAAGGTCAGGCTTTCAGTATGCCGGCTGACTGTGAAGTCAAAGTAGATAAATTAGGCAATGACCCCAGACCTTACAGTTGTTTGAGGTGACTGGATAAAATGTCAGCTTTGAGCATTTGCATTGGATCTCGAAGGGTTACAACAGTTTAACCACACTCTGCATACGAGCTGCAATATTCTTGTATAACATGCAAATGTGTGGTGTGTGAATGTATGCTAAGGAGTAGAATATTTTTAATATATTTATCAACATACAACATAATAGACCATAAGATACACATACAACTATACAAACACTACAGAATACAATAAGATTTAAAAAAAAATTAATAATAATTTTATGAAAAAAATAATGTTATGAGTGTTTTTTCACTTTCAATTTCGGTGTTTCATTTTAAAATATGTTTTTTTTAATTCGCCACAGTTTTTAACTCAAATCTGTGTATCATAAAAAAATAACTTTTTTAATGTGCTAAAATTCAATTTTTAATGGTTTGGTTTGTATTGTAGTGTAGAAATATTGAAGTTTAACGAGTTAGAATAACTACAAATAAATGCTTAAACTGCCAATAGTATTATTACAAATGTTAAAATTATTGGTTACATTTTAGTTTGGAAGGAATACTATCACTAGTTTACATAACAAAACCAAAATAATGCTTTGCACATAACTATGAATCTGAATCATAAATCATGAATCATTCAGAGAAACTGTGAATTTTCAATATTTATAACTTAATGTTGGGAAGCACTCTGGACATCAGAATTTTTATTGTTAATCTGTACACAGAATTACTGAAGACAGACAGTCTGTGATTTAACTGCGTAATTCTGAATATAATTAGAACAAATTCTAACTACCTAGGAAAATTAGTGCAAGTCGCTTCCTTTAAAACTTAGCTGTAGCTTCTAACTGAACCCACATAATTGAACACTGCCCTCTAGTGTCCGCTACACGAACTGTACTGTTGTCTTGACACCTTCTAAATGAGTAACCATATAATGTAAAACGAGCTTATTCCAAACTACTGCAAATATAATACAGAAAAGATTAATTAATTATCTTCCTCATTTGATTTTATGTTTTATTTTAATTTCTTACAACCAGAGCAGTGGATTTAAACTGTTCCAATACATGTGTGCTCCCAGAAATTACTTAACAAACCATATTAAAGTAACCACAATTATTAAACTTATGTCTTAATCCAATCTGACATGTTGTCCACAGCATCATGACACACACATACAGTCTGCAGTGTAGACTGCAAACCACTGAACACTAGAGGACAGTACAAGCTAAAACATTACTACTCAACACTACTAGATAATGTGGAAATATAACATACGCACGCACATTAGACGTGTTTGAGAGAGGGAGTTCAATATGATATTTAAGAGTTAAGTGTATTCCCTTAATGCACGGCAGTAATAGCCAATAAAATAACTACCCTTGAACTTTTTTATTGGTTTATTAGTTAATATGTCAATTATCTGAGCTATGTTTTTATACTGAAATCTTAAACGTCAGAGTAAGGTAAGGTAACTTTGATTTGCAGTATTATCATCAGGTGTCTAGGACATCATAACACAACACATAATAAGACAAAAACATCATATTAAAAAACAACAACAAAAAAATACAATGTCAGACTAGCTGCCTTCATTACTGCTATTTAAATATTGTATTGATCGTTGTATAAAAGAACAATTTATCCTGCCTTTGATACCTGAGGCAAGCAGAATCATTGCCCTGATGGCAATAATTCAAATGCGGAGCTGAGAGGATGTGTTGAATCCGCCATGATTCTTCCTGCTTTTCTTATCATTCTCTCTGTATCATTCTGTTGTTGTATGTTACTACAACATTCTTATCATGTTCATTGCGCAATGGTTACATTTTTTTTTTCTTGCCTTCACTGCATACTGTATTCTGTTTTGTAGATTCTATGCTATTCTATTCTGTTTAAAAATAATATATTCTCTTTTCCCCTTTACATGGTCCTAATTGGTCCTGATTGGTCAATTAGGACACTCGGGGATTGGATATTCTATTCTATTCTATTCTATTCTATTCTATGTTCTTCTTGTTGCTTTTCATACATAACCATAAATTACTGATTTTGATTTGTCAGTGGTCTGATATTCTATTCTGTTCTGATTTTTGTTTTATTATAATTTTTCATATATAGTTGTGAATGTCAGATTCTGATTTGTCAGAGAAATCCATGGTCTAATATTCTATTCTATTCTATTAATTCTTTTTTGTTTTTGTTCACGCATGGCTTTGAATGTCTAATTCTGAATGGAGAATGACCTTTTATTTTAGTCAATTCAATTCTATTCTGTGTGTTCTTGTGAATGCTTTAGGGTGATTAGTCAGTTTGGGCACTCAGTGATTTTTCTGTTCTATTCTAATTTACATTTTTATGTTCTGCATTGTTCTTTTGCTGAATCAAATTAACTTTACAACCCCTTTCTACTTGCAAGACTTAAAACATCAGATTTAAAACTCATTAATCTAAAATGAAGTTGAAAGTTTATTCAATGATATGTAACAAATGATGTCATAACCTAATTGTATTGTGTGTGTGTGTGTGTGTGCGCGTGTGTGTGTGTGTGTCTGTGTGTGTGCGTGCGTGTGTGTGTGTATTTTTATATATGGCTATCCAAATGCTATATTTAGATTGCCAATTCTATTCTATTGTATTCTAATCTGGTTGTATATGTCCTATTTGTTCAAGTGTTATTTTTAATAGTGTGACTGTCCTAAATGCTTGATTCTGATTGGTCAGCTTGCAGTGATTTGTCATTGTTTACCTTTATAGTAAATCTAGTTAGTGCTAAATATATTAGATAATATTAATTTTCAAGTAATATTTAGGCTAAAGTTAATCTATTAATAGCCTATCAATGTAAATACAAATTCTAATTTATTTCTTTACTTTACTTTTCTTTTTCTTTTCGACTCTGGCACTTAAATCATCCACGTCGACGTCAAACAGATATTTCAAAGTCACTTTTAACTCGAAACACTTTTCAGCATCGGCGGTCTCCTGATAGTGACATTGGCCTTGGCTTCTGATTGCCGTGTGTTACGCGCCCGCTCCCCGCCCAGCAGTGCGTTATCGCGCGCAGATAACTCCGTCCTAACGAGGGTCTCCGGGTGTTATATACGGCAATGCAGTCTCCAGATCTCCTCCTCTACAACCTTCGATCCCTGGCACTTACATAATTCTACAGGACGAACTCATGCTGGCACCTGCCGCGCCGCCGGTCAGTGTTGGTCCAGGCTGCGGCTCGCCATCATGACCTGCTGCGATCAGCGGTGCGCGCTCATCACCGGGGCCGTGCTGGGCGCCCTGATTGCCGTGCTTGGCGGAATCCTCATCCCGGTGGGCGACATGATTATTAAAAACACCGTCCATAAGGTAAGCCGTCGTCTTTTCATATCAATATTCGGCGCACACGCGTTTGCAGATGCTCCAGACAGACACACATGAAGTTGCTGTGGAGGAATATTGTGAATAATTTAGATTTGACCAATGTAGGGTACAACGTACTACTATTAATGATACATGAGGTCAAATAAAATGGGGTTTTTGGGTCAAGGGCGTGTTTTGTATTTATGAAATTGGAGTTTTGTAATCAATAAATTCCATATAATTCAAGTTATCAGTTGTTTTAATGTTTAGGTTTTACTGAAAAGCTTTTAAAATGTCTAAAATAAGTTGTGATTGTTAGCTAGTGTTTTAGATTTCAGGTATTTAAACATTATAGGTTCTTGACGTAGCTCACAGTGTCAAGGTCAATGTTAAAAGAGCTGGGTTTTAATTCTAAGACAAAAGCAGTGGAAAGGTTGAATGCATTGTGCCTGTGCAAAAACGTGACTGGAAATAACCTAATGTGGAGAAATATTTAGTGGATTGAGACAATTTGCCCCAGTCTCCAACATTTCACAATATAAAAAGTAGATTAAAGTGTGTATAGAATATCTGAATCTGAATGTGTGTTATTTCTCTAAAGGAAACAGTGCTGGAAAATGGGACTTTAGCATTTGACACCTGGACATCTGTAGACATATCGATGTACAGGCAGTTCTGGATATTTAATGTGGAGAATCCCAATGAGGTTTTAAGTGAAGGGTCCAAACCTGTGCTGGTGCAGAAAGGGCCGTACACATACAGGTAATATTTCTAGCCTTATAGATGGATATTCATTTTCATGGAAATAAACCATTTGTCTCATGAACTGCCTGAAAAAGCCAAAAGAAACAACATTTCACTTAAGTGTACAGTAGGTCATATAGACCTCTGAGAAGTTTTGTAAAGTTTTGTCATGCTGTTGCTTTTTTTAGCATTGTATATTGATTAGCACAAGTTTGATGATTCTTATCAAATCTAAGGCAAATGTTATACATACATGTTATACAAGGGAAATTTATTTTTTGCACTGGAGGAACTTTTTCATAGATCCCATAATATGCATACTGTATATAAACATGTTGTCATCAATTCACTAGCGTCATGATCATAGTCCAAAATATGTTTGAATGGGTCTGACATTTCTGTTATTTATGCTAACTATGACTTTTCACTGCTACATAATGATATAACCGGTAACACACCAACTAATGTGTGTTTTTCATGTGGTTTTAAGCCACTAAATGGTCCTCTACTGTTTTATAACAAGGTCTTATTCTTTCTGTTATCCTCCAGGGTACGTTACATCCCCAAAACAAATATCACCTTCAATGACAACAACACTGTGTCCTTTGTGCTGCCGGCAGAAGCCACCTTTGAGCCTAGCATGTCAGTAGGATCCGAGGAGGACGTGTTCACGTCGCTCAACCTTGCTGTCGCAGTATGTACTTCAAAAATATTTCATGCCGTTGCATTCATCCTTTCAGTTTGTTTACTCGCTCATTTTCAGTTAATGTGATAAATAGATTTCCTCCTCAAGACTGGAGTAATGGCTGCTGAAATTCTGCTTTGTCATCACCAAAAGAAAAACAACACATTTTAAAAAATGGCAAAAATGACGCAGATAATAGATATTAGTAAATATGTATTTTACAGTATTGCTGTTTTGTGTTTTTTTTTTCTTTTCAACAACATCCTTTAAACAATAATGTGCATATATATTTTAAAGTGTGTGTGTGTCAACATTTGAAGTGAATCAAAAAGGTTTTTCAAAAGATAGGGCATCGTTCAGTAGTTCTAGGACAAAAATATCTGTAAATTAGTAGTTATTTTGTGATTCATGTTTTTTTTTTTCTGTTTATTTATGCTTTTTAAATTGCATTATTTTTTTCCAGCAATAAATAAAAATCTATATATATATATAATCGGAAG
>CAIGQV010019029.1:488355-499304 GCA_903798115.1 Danio jaintianensis
TATATATATATATATATATATATATATATATATATATATATATATACCACATTTTTAAACTGCAGAGTTGAATTTTCAACATCAAAAGTAGACAGAGCAAAGGTCAAGGTCTCATAATTGGATCACAAAATGCAGAAACTGTTAATTAACAGATATTTTTTTACAGTGTACACATCTTAAAACTGCTGACCTGTGGTGGCACTGATAACATTGCTTCAGCACTGACTGACAGCTGTGAAGCAAGTCAGTTAAAGTTTGTGAAATTAAAAGATAATCACAGATATCAACATTTTATCTGTCAACTATCAGCACAACACTTGAGCATGCATGTTAATGCATAACCAACTGTTATATAATCCTAATGTTCATTTAATGTTATAGCTTGTAATTACATGTTACGATCCATCAGATAAAGGTGCTGTTGAGGTAATATGTATATAACTAAACTTTCCTTGTGGTTTTATTAGGTAGATAATTTAAGGACAGATTGCTGTTCCATACTGATGCTATGGTTGACTTGAACCTTGATTTCTTTTTTTGCAGGGGGTTTACCGTTTGCTTGGTCCTAAACTGGCAGATTGGCTTATACAAAAATCCAATTCCTCACTCTTCCAGAACAGGACTGTTAAGGAACTATTGTGGGGCTACAAAGACCCAATGTTGAACAGCTTGATTGGAGCTTTTTATCCAGTAAGGACACTTAATGGTTTTTATTTACTAAGTAAGCAACTCATAGCAACATGAGTGAAGAAATATAAAGAACCACTACAGATATATTGTAAGCAATATCATTTGCCAATTTGGACAAGACCTAAGTTGACACATATGTAAATATATAAGGAAATGCCTCAAAGACGAAGGGGATTTCAATTTAACATAATAAAAGTATAAGTCTTTAATTTTTTCCCTATAAAATGACTGGAATATCTTTTTTTTACAATGACCTACAGAAGACACCTACTAAAATATTAATCAATGTAACAATAGTTTATATACAAAAAACTAGTCACTTATTTAAAGGGATAGGTCACCCAAAATAGAATATTCTGTCGTCATTTACTTGTCACAATCCAGTTTGAGTTTCTTTCTGGATGGTCACTTATTATTTTATATATTCTAATAAGGACAAGTAAGATTTTTTTTTTTTACATAAATATATTATTCTGAATGATTGAAAAATATTCATCCACATTTTGATTTTATATAGCTATTTGAAACATTAAATTACACACTTTAATTACATTTCATCTAAGTACTGTGTATTTGAAATCCCTTTTGTAAATTTTATTTGATCCAGACATCAAAATGGGACATCTCATCTTTAGCCCAAGTAAGAATGTACAGGTTAAAGGGCTGTTCACACCAAGAATGATAACTATAGAGATATGATTGATAATTTTGTCACCTGTTGCAATAATTGCACAACCTCTTTAAAGCAGGATGGATTCAGATTTATGAATTGTGTAGAACCTGAATAATACTAAAAGTGATTCCAAGGATATAGTTCCTCTGTGTTGTTAACATTATAGTTGTGTGAACAGGCCTTAAAGGGACAGTTCACCCAAAAATTAAAATATCCTTGCCATTTACATACACTCAAGTGGATCTAAACTTTTATGAAGTTCTTTCTTCTGCTGAACACAAAACAAGATATAATGAAGAGTTTTGGATAAAAAGCAGCCATTGACATCCATAGTAGAACAAAAAAATACTATGGAAGTCTATGGCTGCTTTTTCCCAACATTTTTAAGGATATCTTCTTTTGTGTTCAACCAGGAAAAAAACAACCTCAAACAGGTCTGAAATAATGAATGATGAGTAAAGGATTTTTCATTTTTGGAACTATCACTTTAAGAACCCATTATGTTATTTAATGTGAGATAATAAGAGCTAGCATCAAAGCTAACACAATACTTTCTCCTAAATTATAAACATTTCAACTGAATTTTAAATTTAAAATGTGTTCCCTGTTGTTGCTGGTCCTTTTGTTGTGCTTTTTGTGTTCTAACTTCATGATAAATCTTAGCTGTTTTTTGTTTTCTTCTTTTAGTATAATGGCACCACGGATGGACCCTACACTGTTTTCACAGGCAAAGATGATATCAATAAAGTAGCCACGATTGAACGCTGGCAAGGTGAAACGTAAGTATCTGTAGCATGGAACGTGTAACATTTACATGATTTTTTGGGTTGAAGATTGTTGTTGTATAAAAAATGTAAAGCTTAATGGCATAGTTGGCATAATGGCACCCAAACAAACCCAAATATTTATATAAATGCAGTTAATTGACTCAGCCTCAGACCATCCAAGATGTAGCTGATATTTTTATTAAGTAGTTTAAGTATTAAGTATTACATTTTATTCAGTAGATCATTAAAGTCCATACACAAAAAACACGTGAAATATGTGGGACACATTTGGAACATGTGAAACGTGTTTAATCTGGAACATTTTGAAATGTTTTTAGAACACATGTTGTTGACACATGAAAATTACACTTATTTCCTATTTAAGTGCATTTGATGCTTGTGGTTTATCTGTAAGAGCTTTTAATAAAAAATGTATATACTGTTTTTGTATATACTGTGTTAATTAGATTTATGTCTTCAACCCATAATTAGCAAAACCTAAACTAACCATACCATCAAAACACTTATGGTTGTACAGATCACTGAATTACTGGAAAGACCCTTATTGTGACAAGATAAACGGATCAGGTAAGTTTACCTCTAATATATTACATTAATATTGAATTAATTGTGAAATGTCATTGCTGTTGATGTGCAAATAGTTATATTATATGTCTTCTGTCCTAGAGCTATTTAAATAGCTTTGTGCAGGGCTCATTTCTGGTTTATTTATTCATAGTTTTCATCTGATTTAATTATAAATCATCCAACGAAATCGAGGACCTTCAGCAATTTCTACAAAGTCACAATTTGTTCTGATATTTCTGCTGTAATGGGCTTCATAATTAATATTTTTCACATTATTTAACTGTTATTTACGTTTGTGTTCCTATGTCAACAGATGGTTCCTCTTTCCACCCATTCCTGGACAAGAAAGAACCTCTATACTTCTTTTCTCCTGATATCTGCAGGTATTTATCATTCATTTGCTAGTAATCAATACAAAAAGTAACTAAAATGTGGATAAAAATGAAAAACACCATAGCGTATGATCAAATGCATCAGACTTTCTCTCAAAACAAACTTCTCTCTCAGAACTACTTAAATAGTATGTCACTAATCTAGATATTTTTTAGTGGATTGAATTTTCAAAACTATTTTATATACTGTAGATGTCTTAATTGAGTTGTTATATTTTTTGGTTGACATCTATGGACTGATGTTTGACAAATGTCCAAATCCTGGACTCATTGTGAAGAATATCTACTGATTTTCCTACTGATTTATCACTTAACTAATGACATTTCTTTTTGTGAAACATTTAGCTTTGAAAACAGCTGTTTCAGGCATTTTTATGTACACTAAACAACAATTTCTTTAATAAAGTGCTTCATGGATATACATTTTAAAGTTCACTAAGTGTCCAAAAGCGTCCAAAAACTTTGAGGCCGTCTTGAAACTCCACTCATCAGCAATGTTATCATTACCTACTGATTAAAGTCCTGTTTTTCCATGAGTGTTAGTAAAATTTTATCTCTGCGCATCCGATTAGATTTTATCTGGGTTACTGATCAGATACAGTAAGTGGCGGTTTCACGTGTCCACTTTCTTGTTTAGTCATTACCAGCAGAGGTCAGGCAGATCCTGTTCTTCTGCAGGGTCAAAGATGTCATAAAAGCCAACATTTATGCACTTTTATCATAATAATCATCTGTGACTGTTCAGCCATAACTGCTGGAAATCAAAGCTATAGACAAAGCTTGACTGTTTTTCATTTAGTCACATGATAGGTGTTAAAAATATATTACAGAGACCATGTGGATTTTGAAGTTTTTCCTCATGTTATCACTCATGCATATGTAATGGAATTAGAATTTAGCCA
This sequence comes from Danio jaintianensis, assembly GCA_903798115.1. Classification (NCBI taxonomy): domain Eukaryota; kingdom Metazoa; phylum Chordata; class Actinopteri; order Cypriniformes; family Danionidae; genus Danio; species Danio jaintianensis. The sequence goes on from CAIGQV010019029.1 coordinate 492,368, forward strand.
CTTAACATAGTTAAACATATAAATTTCATTGATTTCTTTGCAAAAAAGAAGGAAGATAAATATGGCATTTATTATAAAATTTTAAGTAATTATTTAAATTATATTATATTATATTTTTGGAAAATATTATATTAGAATGAGATTATATTGTTATGTTTTATTATATAAGGAAAATAATAAAAGGATCTTTAATTCTCATAAAATTATATTATATTATTATAATTTTGTCCTTATAATATTATAAAATAAAGCAATAAAATCAAATATAATATAGTAATATAATATAGTTTATATTATATTACTATATTATTCTATTATATATCGTTTTTTATTTTATTTATTTATTTTAAAATATGCTCTCATTCACAAATTATTATATTATATTATATTGTTATATTTTTTATATAAGAAAAAAATAATAAAAATACACTCTAATTTACAAAAAATATTTGGGATCATTGTTTTTTATGGTCAAAATTAATGTTGTATTATTATTATTATTATTATTATTATTATTATTATTATTATTATTACTGAAGATTCATGAAAAAAATGTCACCAAAAATATTAAGCAGCACAACTGTTTTTAACATTGATAATTATAATAAATATTCATTGATGTTATAATGCTAAAACTGGAGTAATTACTGTGGGAAATAAATCAGGAATAAATTACAATTTAGAATATATTGTCAGAAATCAGCTATTTCGCACTGTAATAATATTTCCCAATTTTTAACTATTTTTAATAAAATAAACAGCATTGGTTAACATTTAAGATTCTTCTTTCAGCGATTTTAAAGATAGATTTAAAATATATATATAATTAGTTTCATGATGCATCTTTTGCAACACATACATTTACAATACATATTGTGCTTTTCCTCCAGGTCAATATCTGCTGAATACGAGGCCACTGTGAACCTAAAGGGAATCGATGTGTATCGGTACTTGCTGCCTGTTAATGCTCTGGCTGCTCCAGTTTCCAACCCAGATAACATGTGCTACTGTACAGACCATGAGCTCACCAGAAACTGCACCTTAGCTGGACTTCTTGACATTACTTCCTGTAAAGGTCAGTGTTTTGTGCCTCTTAATGCTATAGTTCACCCAAAGGTAAAATTCTGTCAACAATTACTCATCCTCCCCTTGTATCAGATGTGTTTGAGTTTCTTTTCTTCTGCCTAAAACTTAAGAAGATATACTGAAAAATGTTGGGGGAAAAAGCAGCCACTGACTTTTGTGTTCCTACTAACGTCCTTCAGAATATCTGCTTTTGTGTTCAAAAGAAGAAAGAAATTTGTCTACGTTTATAACCACTTGAGAGTGGGTAAGTGGTGAGGAATTTTTCAGGTGAACTGTCCCTTTCAAAGAGAGCTTTTGCTATAGTAAATTTGATGCACATTTGTTTTTATTTGATGCCAGAGTTTGAGTTATTTTGATAATATGAACACTTTTTCCTGAATTGGAAGCACACACACAGTACAAACCGTAACCTAACCAAAACAAAAAGGGTCCAGTGCTGTTTGCTTCTACTGTAAATGCAGTCATAGTACAGTCATGGTCAAAAGTTTTGAGAATTACATAAATATTGGAAATTGGAAAAGTTGCTGCTTAAGTTTTTATAATAGCAATTTGCATATACTCCAGAATGTTATGAAGAGTGATCAGATGAATTGCATAGTCCTTCTTTGCCATGAAAATGAACCTAATCCTGAAAAAAACTTTCCACTGCATTTCATTGCTGTCATTAAAGGACCTGCTGAGATCATTTCAGTAATCGTCTTGTTAACTCAGGTGAGAATGTTGACGAGCACAAGGCTGGAGATCATTATGTCAGGCTGATTGGGTTTGAATGGCAGACTTGACATGTTAAATGGAGGGTGATGCTTGAAATCCTTGTTCTTCCATTGTTAACCATGGTGTCCTGCAAAGAAACGCGTGCAGCCATCATTGCGTTGCATAAAAATGGCTTCACAGGCAAGGATATTGTGGCTACTAAGATTGCACCTAAATCAACAATTTATAGGATCATCAAGAACTTCAAGGAAAGAGGTTCAATTCTTGTTACGAAGGCTTCAGGGGGTCCAAGAAAGTCCAGCAAGCGCCAGGATTGTCTCCTAAAGAGGATTCAGCTGCAGGATCGGAGTGTCACCAGTGCAGAGCTTGCTCAGGAATGGCAGCAGGCAGGTGTGAGCGCATCTGCACGCACAGTGAGGCGAAGACTTTTGGAAGATGGCCTGGTGTCAAGAAGGGCAGCAAAGAAGCCACTTCTCTCCAAAAAAACCATCAGTGACAGATTGATCTTCTGCAAAAAGTATGGCGAATGGACTGCTGAGGACTGGGGCAAAGTCATATTCTCAGATGAAGCCCCTTTCCGATTGTTTGGGGCATCTGGAAAAAGGCTTGTCCGGAGAAGAAAAGGTGAGCGCTACCATCAGTCCTGTGTCATGCCAACAGTAAAGCATCCTGAGACCATTCATGTGTGGGATTGCTTCTCATCCAAGGGAGTGGGCTCACTCACAATTTTGCCCCAAAAAAAAGCCATGAATAAAGAATGGTACCAAAACACCCTCCAAAAGCAACTTCTTCCAACAATCCAACAACAGTTTGGTGAAGAACAATGCGTTTTCCAGCATGATGGAGCACCGTGCCATAAGGCAAAAGTGATATCTATGTGGCTCTGGGACCAAAATGTTGAAATTTTGGGTCCATGGCCTGGAAACTCCCCAGAGCTTTATCCCATTGAGAACTTGTGGTCAATCCTCAAGAGGCGGGTGGACAAACAAAAACCCACTAATTCTGACAAACTCCAAGAAGTGATTATGAAAGAATGGGTTGCTATCAGTCAGGATTTGGCCCAGAAGTTGATTGAGAGCATGCCCAGTCGAATTGCAGAGGTCCTGAAAAAGAAGGGCCAACACTGCGAATACTGACTCTTTGCATAAATGTCATGTAATTGTCGATAAAAGCCTTTGAAAAGTATGAAGTGCTTGTAATTATATTTCAGTACATCACAGAAACAACTGAAACAAAGATCTAAAAGCAGTTTAGCAGCAAACTTTGTGAAAACTAATATTTGTGTCATTCTTAAAACTTTTGGCCACGACTGTATAATTGCAAGCAGATGTGAAAGCACCTTATTGAATGCATTAGTCTTTTTTGGTTGTTGTTCAACATCATTTGTGAATTTGCCCACAGGAACTCCAGTCTTCATCTCTCTGCCGCACTTCCTCTATGCCAGTATTGAGCTCCAACAGGGGGTGATTGGAATGAACCCCAACTTAGATGAACACTCCATATTTCTGGATGTAGAACCGGTGAGGAAACTACTTTATTTTGCATGCGTGTGCTGTTTTAATGGTTCATTCATCTACAGAACTCAAATTAAGATATTTTAGATTAAATCTGAGAGCTCTCATTCTCTGTAGACAAAAACAACCCTGAGATGTTCAAAGCCCAGAAATGAACCCAAAAACATTCTCAAAACAGTTTTGAATGTTTTGAGAATGTTTTTGGTTTCTTTTCTGGACTTTGAATGTCCTGGGACTGTTTCTGTCTATAGAGGATAAGGGAGCACTTAGATTTCATCTAAATTATTTTAATTGGAACAATATGAAAGTGAGTAATTAATGGCAGAATTTTCATTTTTAAGGTAATACACTGCAGGTCAATAGAGTAAAAACAATCATTAGTAATAGTTATCAACACTTCTCCATGTAAATGATTTCAAACAGTTTTTGTATTATGAGATTTTTTATCTTATGTAAAAAATGATGTATTTTAATCAAATATGTTCATACATTTCTAGCACAAACATCTGAACATTGGATAAAGTTTGTTGCAATCTTTTGTTATCATTGCATTATTCAGAAAAGGCTTCAGACAGGAGATATAAACATATTTTTAGTTTTATATATAATAAAATGTTTTATACAATCAAGCATATTATTTTGAGCCATGAACACTTCAGAATATAGATGAATAAATCATGGATTTAAAAGCTGAAAACCATTTTGAGAAAATAAAACAGTCTTTGCAAAAATATGTATTGTAGTTAATGTATACAGACACAAATTAAAGAAGTGTGACAAAGGAAACAATCAAAAGTGTATTTTGGACTGAAATAAGCCCAGGTGCTTTGACAGGTGCATTAAGAAAAAACTTGAAAGAAGGAAGCGTTAAGATATGATTATGACTGTACGTCTTGATATTTGTAGATTACAGGTTTCACTCTGAGATTTTCAAAAAGGCTTCAGGTCAACATGATGTACGGCCCGTCCGACGTTATTGTGTATGTAAAGCAATATCACACATTGTCATGAATGCACATGCACTTTGCTGAATTCATGCATGCACAACCTAACTAGATGTATTGTGCCTTTTTTCCCCTCACAGACTTCTGAACAAAATCAAGGAGGACACAATTATACCTATTTTATGGTTGAATGAGGTGAGTGAGTGTTAATAATGTAAATGAAAACGTGTCATTTCAATGATATATTCTAATTTTGTTTAAATAATTGTGCACGATTAAAACATTTGAGCTAATACAGTAGTAAATAATTAACATGGTTTTGAAATGGCTTACCAAGGCTGCATTTATTATATCAAAATTACAGCATATTGTGAAATGATTTTAAATATTTATTCAATTAAAATGATAGCTTTCTGGTTGATTATATTTTTTAATGTTTACATTTACATTAACAGTTGTACAAACAAGAACAAAATATCAGAAAAAAGTATATTTATGTAGGATTTATTTTATTTTTACGACAGTTATACAAGAAAAGAGAATATATCTGAAAAAATAAATGAATAATAACAGTTCAAATGATTCTATTTTACAAAAGCTATTTTAGTCTGAATTCTCTGCAGCCATTATTCTAGTCTTTAGTGTTACATGATCCTTCAGAAATCATTTTAAAATGTTAATAACTTTTCCTATAATTAATGTTGAAAACTATTTTTGTCAAAACCCAGATGCACTACCATTCAAAGTTTGCTGAAAGATAAAAAATAAATGAATGCCTTTATTTAAAAAGGGAACCTTTAGCATTGCATTAACATTTAATCATTTCTATTTTTCACTTTTTATTCATCAAATAATTTAGCTAAAAAGTCAGTTCTTACACACTGTATTCAACAATGATAATATTAAGAATCATTATTAACTACTCAGCACCAATAAGGTTACTTAAGGCTTTTCCAGTACCGCGTATAAGAATGTAAATATATACTACTTAAAATTAGAGCTATTAAGGTTGAACCAGGGATAAACTTCTGTTATATGTACATGGCAGATTCAATTAATAAAGTTAGCAAAATCATATATGATAAGATAGTTCACCCAAAACTGAAAATTGTCATCATTTACTCACCTGTCACATACCCATTTCAGTTTTTTTCTTGCACACAAATAAAAATATTTTAAAGAGTGCTGAAAACCGCCATTGATTTCCATGGTATTTGTTTTTCCTACTACGGAAGTCAATGGTTACAGGTTTCTTCAAAATGTCTTATTTCAGGTTCAGCAGAAAAGGTATGGAAGCACTTGAGGTTGAGTGAATTGAAAGTAAATATTCATTTTTGGGTGAACTATCGCTTTAAATCAAATATACAATATATGCAAATGAGATGCATACATTACATTTGCCAATTATACACTGTGGTTCGTATTGGGATTTAATCTCGTTTCTATTGTCAGACTCAACAAAATCATCAAGATAAAACAAGTTGACTAAGTTTAGATCTGTTATCTCTGCTTTAAATAAGTACTTTAGACCCGTTGGGACCAACAAAGTAATTCTGAAATCTTACATCTGATATATGAGGAGAATTATTACAGTCCATAAACGGCTAATCTCACACATGCCTGACCTCGGATTGTTTCACCACAGCAGGATGACTGTAAAATGTTTTATTGTTTCTTTGTGTTAGACGGCCGTTCTGGACGATGAGACGGCCGAGATGTTCAAGAATGAGCTGATTTCCAGGATGGACATGCTGGAGGGCTTACAGATCGGACTTTTAGTAGCTGGTTCGGCCATATTTCTGGGCTGTATGATCGGTTTGATTGTGGTGTGCTCAAAACCGTCGAAAACGAATCTTTCTATGGTTAAATAAAGGGAGGGATTCTCGTTGCTGAGTGGGAATTGTATAGTGTAACTGTAATCTGAGCTCAGAATATGGCAATTCTATTTATATAATTTATAGACTCTGCATTTTTGTGGAGAGCAATGATTTCTTTGTGTATTTGCTTGATATTGTATCAAGTCATACTTTAACCAGTTATCAGGGCAAATATTCTGCCATTTTGTGGTCTTACTGTGGTTAATTTCAATGTGAAATAGTTTTGTATGTCCACACAATTTCAGTAAAACAAAGAACTGTGAAACTTGGACCGGTTGCTGTTTTCTGTTTTCTTTTTCCATAGTTGTTGTCCTTTATTCAAATATCAAGTTCTGCTTTTCCGTGCACCAAGAACAATCACCAGGCTGAAGAAGAGAGAAACAGATTGGAATGGATTTCTCTGTAAATCCACTGATTTATTTTTTCACTTTCCAATGGCTCAGAATGGGAGGGTTTGTAGAACAAGAGGCCTGTGGTTGAGTGAAACACAAGGGTTTGTTTAATATGAGAGCAGGACTGGGAGCCAGCCATGTCTCTGCTTTATGAATTATAAAATGCCACTGGTCATCTCTGAATGCGGCTTTTCTGCTCTGGTTTGAGCCATGGGTTTTGAAATGGGAAAGGCCAGAGCTTTTTACTGTACTTGGTGGCACTGCTAACAAAATAATATATATAACAAAATATCTAAGGTGTGCAGTTTAAAAAAAAAATATATATATATATATATATATATATATATCATTAACATTCACAGGAAATACTTTTTTTTTTTTTTTTTTTTTTTTTTTTTTTTTTTTTTTTT
>CAIGQV010019029.1:499404-513800 GCA_903798115.1 Danio jaintianensis
ATTTTTTTTTTTTTTTTTTTTTTTTTTTTTTTTTTTGCTGTAGCATAATGCTTGAAAAATATTGTTAATCCAAATGCTTTGGAAATGGCAGAAAATGCCAAAATACTAAAGTCTGCAAAATGCAGTGAAAAGCTATTTTGGCATTAAAAAATTATTTAGGCATTTCTAGAGGTCTGGAGGTTTTAGAGCTACACAAAAAAATCTAATATTGAAGCTATATAATGATAATAACAGTTTAGAATTAATTACAATTTATTGTTCATAATAATTACTTAAATTACCATTATTGTAATAATGGTAATTTCTTCAATGAAAGACATTTATTAATAGCCACTAATATCAGCTGTCTTAAACAGTAATTACTTTGACTTCATGAAGTCAATATTGACCACTGTGCTTTGATACTGGTAACCGTATGATGTTAAAACATGCTTGTTTCCTATTCTCGCGATAACTATGCATATCACCTGTAGGCACGAGTTCATCATCAGTCCTTTTAATTATAAACAGCATTTAACTGAGTGAAGCTAATCTTAAAACTGGCTGGAGCAGCTCCTGTGATGGACAGCGACTGTCTGATTGGACCTAAAATACATCTCATGTGTACGTGCAATTTAATCGACTAATATAGTTCTCAGGTGACACAGGGAAGACAGTACATTCCGTTCATGTCATGTCGGAAATAACTGGTAAAACTCGAAAATAGAAGTTGTATTTGCTATTTATTGAATTTCCTCCTTATATTTTCTGTCATATATCTATTTTAGGCAACACGAAGTAGGCCTGCATAAACACCTTCAGAACGAAAACGTCTCCTTTGAAACCTATTAAAAGTAAATATAACGTTAACTAAATATTTCATCCCAGTGCCATTGAAGGAAAAGGCCATACTTTCTTTGTTAATAAGTTTCAATTTCAATTTACAGATTTCAAAATCAAAAAAATTATGATTTGTTAATAAATGAATAGATGTGTTAATAAATTGTTATTATTATGTGGGTGTACTTATATGCATAAGAGTTGTTTTGTATGTGTGTATTGAGAAATGGATATATGTGTGTGATTGTCAGTTATCATCAGGGCTGATGCTGGTAAAGAAATCTGTGTTATTAAAAGTGGTATTTATAAAAATGTTATATGTAAATTATTAAAGTATTACTCTTAATACTGTTTTAATATACTTTTTTTAATGACCCGAAGGCTAAAGATTTTTTTTTACTGCAAAGGATATTCATTTAATATAAATAATACTCAGTACATCCATGAACCAGTTATCCGACTGAGAGTTCCTGACACATGTAACAGTTTGAAGTTGTTTAATGCAGTTGTTCAGGCTTATATCATTAATAAATAGGTATACACAAATCGAGACATTTAATAAAATAAAATTATCATTAACATTCACAGGGAATACAGCATATTTGCTATAAAATAATATTAAAACATTATTATATTGTTACTCAAAATGCTCTTTGAAGAGGGCAGAAAATGCCACAGAAAAAAAGGAAAAAAAAAACTTCTGCAAAATGTAGATTCAGTCAAAAAGTTTGGCATTAAAATAAAATAAATTCTGACATCAGTGGGGAAAAACAATCTAAATGTGAATGAAAGAAAAGTCTTGAAAAACTGAAGTGAGACTGAATTTCTCTTTTGTTTTGTTTTTTAGAGCTTTTAACCTATTTACATGATTAAAATACAAAAAAAAAATAAAACATAAGTTACATAGACAGAGTACTCCCAAACTGAAGGCTGTACAATGCTATACATCATCTAAAATGAGTGACAATCACATTACAAATGTGCACAAACCAGAATACATTAACAAGACATTCATTCTCATCGTCGTCAAACATGTGCAGGAATAACAAATAAACAATATGCATGATCACAAGCCTCACTGAGCCTATTCTTAAGTGATCCAAACACTATGGCACTGCTGGGGCTTAAGGACTTTACAAATAATCTTTATTTTGGTTCAGCATACCATTTTAATAAGAGGAAAACATGCACTTACTCTCACATTTTATACCATTAGTGTGAACATTTTGACTTTTTATCTCATGTCGTTCTTTTCTTTCAGGAAACACAAAAGGAGATGTTTTGAAGAATGTTCATACTGCTGTTTCCATCTGTACTCATCTATAAAGCATAGAACATGTACCGTATGACTTACATCGCAAGTTCTATGTGTTTGAAAGGTCGTGAGGGTGAGAAAATGATGACAAAGTGTCATTTGTGTGGGTGAACTATCCATAAACAGCTACATATTTGGAATTAATGAGGTTTTCTGAGGCAAAATACTGGGAAAACTACACAACAGTACAGTTTTATGGGCACCTGTCTGGTACAGTTTGAAACTGTTCTCCAAACTATCTACTCGCCCTCTCTTTTCCCGAATGAACATCTGTAGTGCAGCTGGCCTGATGTACTTTGGTCTACGCGTCACGTTTCCAAGAAATATTCCCATTCTGTGACCATAAATAATGAATTTGCTCAAAAACAAGCTTTTGCTCTGCATGATATGAGCTCCAGTTTGCAAAATTATCAATACAGTCATCATCCTGATGTGGGGAGGCCAAAGATGCTCTGATTACTGTGTATATTCCATGCCATTTTGAAATTCATGTAGAGTAGTAGGTAGTAAAATAGAGTTGTTTGTTACATTTAAAGGAAAATTTAAAACAAAAAGTCAAATTTGAGTCACACTTTATTTTAAGGTACAATTGTTGCTATTAACAAACCATTCTATGGGTTTTAGCTCAATAAACATATTTTGCTGCTTATATTAGTTATTGTAGTTGGGTTTAGGTATTAGGATGTAGAATAAGATCATGTAGAATATGTACTTTATAAGTACTAATAAGCAGCCATTAAAAAAAAATAAGCAGGTAATAAACCAATAGTTAATAGTGAGAATTGGCACTTAGTGTAAAGTGTTACCAAAATTTGTTGCTGTAAACATGAATTTTGCTGAAAGTAAAAGTAAAACTGAAAGTAAAATTTGTTGCTTTTAGTTTTTTTCTTAGAGCTTAGAAGTTTATGCTAATGTTTGTGATGTATGTAAGTTACATACTTAACCAAGAAGTCCAAATGGAACTTTTGTGGCTCTTAGCCAATGTTTCTTTATAATATTTGTGGACCTGTAACAAAAAGAACACTGTGATATTCTCATGAAGTTATTTTCAAAAATGAGTTTAAAAGGCCCCAAAACACTGCTAGTGTAGTGTACATACTGTAAATGTAAGGCCAAAAGCAAAATACACTGATCCTGATGTTATGCAATTATTAATTAGAAACCAAAACCAATATGTTGAGGGTGTTATTGTCTCTATCTGTTATTTGTGAGGCTAAAGCATGTTTACTCCTCTAAGTTGACAAAATAAACTTTTGACATTTAAAATTGTATTTCTCTCACAGAAAAAATGATGACACATCTTGCACTTAAAGGTGTATCCACATTTCTGTCCAATCAGATGCTCTCTAGACTGAGACTGTCCTTATTGTTAATACTTGACTGGTATTAGAAAGTATCATATCACTCCTTAATTATGACGAAATAAACTTTTAATAGATACATTTAAAATTGTATTTCTCTCCCAGAAAAACAACACAAAAATAAGATGAATTTTAGTTTAAAAAAAAAGGAAAAGAAAAAAAAGATGACTGATTTTGCCAGATCAGATGCTCTCTAGAATGAGACTGTCCTTTTTGTTAATACTTGACAAGTATTGGAAAGTATCATATAAACATTTAATCAGGTTACTGGCTAAAAATAAAGATGAGTCTTTCAAAATGTCCAACTTCCTGTTTAAATATGAAATGCATCAACATGGAAAAGAAACCCATGCTCGTCAAACCATTTCACTGGGTCTTGAAGGACTTTACTTTATGGTTTGTTCTGAAATGTTGCGTCCACATACATTGACTGAAGCACTACTGTATGACACATGGCATCTGATTTTATGCAGCATGAAACACAAATTAAGTGCCTCTATGTGTGTTTGAGTCTCTGTTCGATTCTGTCCGATTTTCTTTTGACCTTTTGCCACTGTGTTTGTTTTTGATTGAGCACCTGCCTTTGAGAATCCTAGATGTGCGCACATTTCTGTTTCTTGAGTCTCTGTTCCTCATCTATATACGACTGCTGTACAGGAAGCACTTGAGATGCTTTGAGCTTGAAGAAGATGAAAAAAAAGCCAGAAAATCTCCTCCTTTATTTCCCTCTCGAGTTCTCTCCTAACACATGTCTTTATTCCTCTATCATCCCTCCATCCACTTTTAGTCCTTCACTAAGTGATTTCGGCGGTTCCTGCTCTTCCTGTGGTCCAGCAGGGGTTTGAGTTTGCCCAGATCTCCTCTCATGGGGCTCTGTATGCTCTGCAGACTCTGCATCTGCTTGCGTTCTTTGCAGTATTGATGCATGGCAAGTGTCTCGGCTGGGCTGAAGGCCGACACCAGGGCTTTGGGGTGTAGATTGGCTGCCCAGCCCCAGGGAGACTGCTGTTTACTGCTGAGGGCGCTGACCAGAGCCTCGCTCAACACCTGGAGACGGATCTTAGCCAGCGTGCGCTTGAAGCTGTTCTCTGTGGCCAGACAGTAGTAGAGACCCTGGTCTGAGGAATGAACGGAGCGGATGAGCAAACCGTGATTGGTGGACACTACACGATCACTCAGCTTCACCTGCACACAGACACACAGAGGAAAGACTCTAAGTGAATACAGAAATATTTGAAAATAGAAGGACAAGATTCAGATGTTTTCAGATTTATAGTTAGAACCGATGAAATGTATCTGCTTGTATATTATTTTATTGTATACATCTAAAATATAATTTAGGCAAATATATAAAAATATTTGTTATTGAAAGTATTTTTTAAACACGTTGGTTATTTAAACATATAAATAATCTAATAAATCTGTTTTGAATTATTAATATAATATAATATAATATAATATAGGCGACGCGGTGGCGCAGTGGGTAGCACGTTCGCCTCACAGCAAGAAGGTCGCTGGTTCGAGCCTCGGCTGGGTCAGTTGGCGTTTCTGTGTGGAGTTTGCATGTTCTCCCTGTGTTCGCGTGGGTTTCCTCCGGGTGCTCCGGTTTCCCCCACAAGTCCAAAGACATGCAGTATAGGTGAATTGGGTAAGCTAAAATTGTCCGTAGTGTATGCGTGTGAATGAGTGTGTATGGATGTTTCCCAGAGATGGGTTGCAGCTGGAAGGGCATCCGCTGCGTAGAACATATGCTGGATAAGTTGGCGGTTCATTCCGCTGTGGCGACCCCAGATTAATAAAGGGACTAAGCCGAAAAGAAAATGAATGAATGAATGAATAATATAATATAATATAATATAATATAATATCATTTTAATCAAATATTTCCTTGCACACAGTTTTATTTTATACATCTAAAATAACTTTTAGGCAAATATATAACAGTTTTTGTTATTTAAAGTATTTTATTAAACACATTGGTTATTTAAACATATAAATAATCTAATAAATCTGTTTTGAATTATTAATATAATATAATATAATAATTATTTTTTTATTTGTATATGATATACTTTTTTATGTAATATATTATTACCATAAGCAGAATTATATGAAATGGGAGTAAAGTTTTACATTTTAGTATAATATGCATTTGTTAATTGTTATAAAGGCATTATATTATATTGTTTTAGATTAGATTAGATTAGATTAGATTAGATTAGATTAGATTAGATTAGATTATATATGCTACATTATTCCAAAATACAATAGCAGATATAAAAAAATTAGCTCATTATATGACAAATTATCTTTATTTTATTGTAACCCACATCTTCATAAGACAGGAGATTTGCATTTACTGTTTATAATCTCTAGGTTGCTATTTGAGGATAACAAACACTTGATAATATTTAACTGACAACAATAGTGAGCATCACTGATATTGAGGATCACTGTTTGTATGTTACATTGTGTCAATTTGGACAGGTTTGTCTGACCTCTTTTCTGCGATCGTTGTCTCTCTGAATGAGCCATTTAACCGAGGCCTGGGGAGATTTCGGCTGACACTCCAGGAAGGTGGTGTTGTTTTTGACTCCATACTGAGTCATTTCAACTGCGTTCCTGTAGGCTGAAACAAGACATCAAGCGTTAGCCAGCTCTCTCACACACTTAGCGCATACTAATCAAACCATGTACTCACACTCTAACAACTGCAGATGAGTTCACAGAGTATACACTAAAATATAAGTCGTGTAATTGCATAAGTGCTCTGTACACTGGCCAATGATATCATGCATTCAGCATCTGTCTTGACAATATGCTACTTGTGTTTTGCAGCTGGGAAAATGCATCCACTGCTCGTTAAGATTGATATCTAATCAATCGGATGCATCCAAGTGTTGAACTGAGTCATCTGGATCACTGACAGTATCAGTGCCAATTGTATTCAAATTAGCAGGTGTTCTGGTCCCGTGACAGATTCGTCTTTCGCAAGGGCGGAGAAAATGAGACAAAATTGTGAGACAGAAGGAGAGAAAGAGAGAGAGAGAGAGATGTGTGAGGCCGCATCTTAATTTGCATTGGTTTAGCACTGCAAGTGTGTACATCAGTGGGAAAGTATACTGTATATGTATAGTATGTACACACATGTAGGTTTATAAAAATGTCATGGTAGTATTGGAAAAACTGCATCATGATATCATAAATTGACTTTGTTGTGTTTAGCATTAGCATTGGCTGCTCTCATGTCGGAATTAACATAATTGACTTGGATATTCTACTCGGAGCAGTTTGAAATTGTTAGTTTCTATGGCAACATTCGAAACGCCAAAATGTATCCATTTTTAGATATGTTGTTGATGAGCAAAATACTTAGTCACTAGATTGATTCACGTCTAGTCTTGGAAACGGTTTAAATATTTGTTCTAAACCAGACGTGACTTTCTAGCAACAAGCTTATATTTAGAAAGGAAACGGGAAATTAGGAACTGACAAACTGACATTGCTTAATAAAAATAAACATTTTAGGAACTCAACCAAATAAGTTTTACTTCCTGTTCAAATTAAAATGTAGGAGAACAACGGTGTAATTATTCTTTACAAATAAAGTTTATTATTATTATTATTATTATTATTATTTTGAAAAGTATATTCTGCTGCACAATATTAGTGTATTTCAGTCTCAATAAATGCTATCAAGTAAAACTATCTTATTTAAAAATGCTAACATTAAATGTTATTAAAATCATGACTAGTGCTTGAGCCTGCTTGAACCTGCCTGATTTTTGTCAAATGGTGGAGTTGGTACAAAGTTTTATGGTAGTGGCCACCTCGTAATTCTCTATGCAATAAAATCCCTGTGTACCTGAGTGCTCTTAGAACCATTCAGTAGAAAAGTGGCTAATGGATGTTGCTGTAGGTGACACAATTGTAAAGTTGCAAAAGCAAGTAAAAACTATATGCGAAATATCCCAAAACAAATATTGGACTTCTTCAAAGGGCTTTATCTGGCTGATGCTGCTTGCATGCACAGTAAGGAGTATCTCATAAAACTGAAAGGTACCAAGCTTATACAGACATCCATCACAAAACTATAAATGCACTTAAATAAAACACTATAACTATAAAACATGAACACAGCGTATTTCATTTCACACATTTGGAGAGCATTTACAAAATGCTTTGTTTTCCTTGACAAAAATGCAGTCTTAGTGTAGACGGATGGCCAAACGAGAGAAAACAAAAACAAATGAACATTAACCAAATGAAGTTACATTTACAATAAAAGTACGAAGGAATTGTCACAAATAATATGTCGTTTTTGAAATATAAATCAAAATATAGTCACAGTCTCAAAACTACTTGCTGAAAATGTCCCTTCTTGTCTCAGTACATAACTTTGTGATTTTTATTTGCTTAGCCGGAGTGTTAACATGCAGGTAGTTTTTACCTTTCAGATTGAACCCTCTGCACTGAGTCAGTGGATTTCCATGCATAATATCCTGCCTTCTGCTTCTCCTGCAATAACATTTACACAGGATTAATACAACATTTTTGCCACATATAAATTTTTTCCTTTAACTCTTACTTTCTCTCACTTTTTACCTGCATCACTTCCTAAATGTTTGAACACTTTTATTTTTTATAAAAAACAGTCTGTGTCACATTTTAGCTTCATTCATCTCAATTAACACAATTCAGCTGTCAGAGGTGCAGTGAAGTGAAATGTCTGTCTTTTCCATTTCATTACTCTTGTGTGATGGGTGTGCCTTCTGTCAATATTTTCCCTATCCAACACATCTGGAGTAACATCAAGACACACTGTTTGGCTAAGGTATCAGATTAGTTTTTAACATGTCCCCGTTTTGAAATAATCCTCCGTGTAAACACTCATGAATATGTAATGTGTGGGCTGCTCTGTTCGATTGACAGCCTGTACTGTAAGGGTGCTTCTGGATGGTTTCTGAAATGTTCCCACACAGTTGCCAGTGGGGATGCACAGAAATGAAAATTCTGGGTCGAAACTGAAAACTCTGGAAGCACTTGGCCGAAAACCAAAATGAAAAATACTTATTATTTGTTGAAATAATATAAAGTCATTTTGTGAGACTTTTAAAATGTAACTCAACATCTTAAAATACTGATTTAAAAAAAACACAAAAGCCACATGACCACATTTTATTGACAGTTAAATTGCAAATAGCACAAACAAGTAGGGCTGCTCGATTATCGAAAAAATCATAATCAGTTATATTCATTCATTCATTTTCTTTTCGGCTTAGTCCCTTTATTAATCTGGGGTCGCCACAGCGGGATGAACCGCCAACTTATCCAGCATATGTTTTATGCAGCGGATGCCCTTCCAGCTGCAACCCATCACTGGGAAACATTCATACACACTCATTCACACACATACACTACGGACAATTTTAGCTTACCCAATTCACCTATACCGCATGTCTTTGGACTTGTGGGGGAAACCGGAGCACCCGGAGGAAACCCACGCGAACACGGGGAGAACATGCAATAATCAGTTATAAATAATCGTTATTATGATTTAGACCCAAAAATTCACGATTATGTTTTTTTTGGTCAAAATCATAATAACGATTATTTATAACTATTATCATTGGCTTTATTTGAATATTTACTAAGCGCCGCATTTTGACACATTTTTGCATGTATTTGTATTTTACATGATTTTACAGAGGGCGGCACAGTGGCTTAGTGGTTAGCACTGTCGCCTCACAGCAAGAAGGTCGCTGGTTCGAGTCCCGGCTGGGCCAGTTGGCATTTCTGTGTAGAGTTTGCATGTTCTCCCCGTGTTCACGTGGGTTTCCTCTGGGTGCTCTGTTTTCCCCCACAGTCCAAAGAAATGCGATATAGGTGAATTGAATAAACTAAATTGGCCGTAGTGTATGTGTGTGTGGTTGTGAATGAATGTGTATGGGTGTTTCCCAGTACTGGGTTGCAGCTGGAAGAGCATCTGCTGCGTAAAACATATGCTGGAATAGTTGGCGGTTCATGCTGTGGCAACCTTTGATACAGAGACTAAGCCGAAGGAAAATGAATGAATGAATAATTTTACAGATTTCCACACGAAATTGGGGATTGCGGAGAAAAGAATGCAGTGATTTGAAATAAAAGGAAGTGATATGGAGGAATGAAACTGGGCGGGATATGATGCAATGATCGCTTTACTTTGACTAATGTTTTTTCATTGAATTCTTGGAAATTGAAATTCGCTCTATAAACACATTGTTTGGCCAGTGTGTTTTCTCATATTTGTACCCCTGTGTAACAGGAGGTCATAGTTGAACAAGTTCTTGTTGTAGTCACCCAAGTGTACTAAAAAATGGTAAAATATCTATGAGAATATACATAAAGATTTTATTTAAAAAGAAATTGTTCATGTGATTTCTTAGGGGTCAATAAATGTCACACATATACAAATGAAAAAAATATATATTTGTTTTCTAATTAAACTGTGCTGTGTTTGAAATGAAGCTATGACAATAAAATCCTTTTTATAGCTTTTTTGCTTATATTTACCTAGGGTGCCAAAACTAGTGGATAGAGAGCACTGTATAATATAAATAGCTGCTGAGTTTTATCATCTGACTTGGGGAAAATCTTAAGCCAGAGCTCTTTTAAGTGTAATAGTGACAAAACAAATGTAATAATAATAATATGTAGGGCTTTGGGGTTTGTTCAAATCCCACGAATAATTTTTCAGCGCAGACTGTGTGTCACTGCATTATGACCAAATTAAACCATCGTTTATTTCTACCTACTGCTACTGAAATTTATGCCACCCTGAGAGTTGGTATGTGTGTATGTGTGTACCTCTTGCCAGTGGGATAGAATCTGGAACAGCTGAGACCGTCCCAGGCGCAGTATGGGTCCCGTGCTAAACAGCAGTCTGCACAAGCAGAGCCGTATGCGTTGCAACGGTGCAAAGACACTTGGGAGATCCCATGCTCAGAGCTAACATACAGCTGTTGCTGGAACACAAGCACGGCAGATATCACAAAAGCTATTCATTTAACTCATGGGAATGGAGACGAGATAATTACCCAGAATTAAAGCAACACCATTTACCACCACCCCCACTTACTATATGTGGCGCATAGTCACAAAATGCAACTAGATAAAAGAGCTAGTAAATGTAGAAGAGTTACCTTTTTAGAGGAGATTCTTAGGTTGGTGATGGGTGACTGCGTCTGTATTTAGAAAGATGAAGAGGTTTTTAGTCAGAATATTTATCAAAATGTAAAAAATATATTCATTCATACAGCGTCAATTCAAGTGAATTAACCTTCAAAATAGCTTAAATTTCTAGCTTTTTGTCGAATAATTGTCCCTTTTAATGTAATGTGTTACTGTAAAATGTAAACATTTTAGACCATTATTTTAAGTCAGTTTAGTGCAACAGAAAAATACATCACTGACCCCTATAAATCTTCTATAAGGTTTTGTTTACATAACAACGTACAAATTTAAAATAAATTTTTTATTGTGTTTTTGAATAGCGTTGTTTGACGCTGTCAAAATGATTCCCATTCATATAGATAAATAAACATACTCTATTCTAGGCCGGTGGTTGGCAATGTCACTTTGGTACAGAAACATTATGCATCAGTGCACATTAAGTCCCATAGTTTTAGTCGTCAAGTACTTGTGAATGACTATAAACTGAAAATGCACAGTCACAATTTTTTCAATTTTTTTTTACAAAATACATTTTTATGCCCCCTAAAATGTAGGAATCTATGAAATTTTATGTTTTCCCCAAATTACATTTTTGATTTAATTTGTCTAGATTCCAGCTTTTTGTCCATTCTTATTTTTCTAGACAATCAAACAAGCATGTTCAATCACTTACATCCTGAAACCTATTAATTTTTAGAACAATTTCATAAGATTTTAACAAATTTAAATTTCTGATTTGTTTTATTTTCCTCTTTATGTTTAACACATCACGGATATCATAGAGCCCTACCATTCTCATGTAAAAAAGAAACACTTCCTAAAAATAACTAGATAATTCCATGTCCTGTTTCATTTAAATGTAGGACCTGGAGTTCCTGGTAGAAGAGATATTGTATCTCAATATATAGAATTCATTCATACAGCATCTATTCAGCATCTATTCCTGGTTAAATAAGTAAAATAAAAATGTCACAATATAGATTGAAAAATATAGAAATATAGAAAAAAATAGATTTTGCTACTTTTGCTACTTAAAAACAATCGATTAAATTATTAACTACCGGCCATATGCAGTTTTTTAAAGGTGATTTTCCTTTTCATTAACCGGGCATCCTTAGTCATGTCAATTAATATACAATAAAACCACAGTTTAAACGAAAAATTGGGTATTTGAAGTGGTTTTCAGTTTTTTATGTGCAAATTTTTAGCCCGTATAGAGATGCCAACTTAAATAGCCCACTGAGCTATGTGTGTGGTATTTCATGGTCAATAAATTGATTCACGATGCTAAACTATTTTGACGAATTCAAGCGGCTCAAAGCAGCTCACGAGAAACCTCAAGACGTAACCTTTTCCTCACCTCATGCATCTTTTTTTCCCATTAAAAATCTGCCTTCCCTTAAAATAACATAGAGTTCTAATAAATGCTTTGTGGCACTGCCAGCTCTGCTCCTGCAGTCTGCCCTCGAGATGCTTTGATGTCTGGTAAAAACTCAGACCTTAAACACTTCCAGCTCCTCCAGGATTAGATCCTCATCCAGAGAGCCGTTTGACGGCAGAACCACGACCTTCTGCACCGTGCCTTTATCTGGAAGAGGAATATCAGAACATCGGGAAAGTGTTGGACAGTCAGGAAAACAAAAACAACCTCAGTCATTTAGCCTGCATGGGTTTGCAGTGAACTTTCCATTGATCACACATTTTCTCTTTCAAACCTGTTGGCTTGGATGTGTATTTGGGCTGATTTTTGCATCAGTTAAGAGAAACAGAACTGAAAACCAGACATGTTACAAGCTCCACAGCTCCAATTGTTGCACCCCAAAAATTGCCTTAATTTTTTTTATAAACAAATAAACTTTTCTAGTCACTTCAACTTACATTGATTCAACTTAACTTAAAATATTAAGTTAAACTTTGTATAACTTAAAAACAATTGTTAAAACCTGATTAACTTATTAAAATGATTATTATAATTATATTATTAAATTATAATTAATTATCAGAATCAGAATCAGAATCAGAATCGGTTTTATTGCCAAGTGTGCTTACACACACAAGGAATTTGTTTTGGTTACAGACGCTTCCAGTGTACATAAAGTGACAAGTGACAACACAAAATAAATATGAGGAGAAAAATATATATAAAATACGACAAACATTAAACAGAGATGCAGTTAGACAATAGAGCTCTAGATGATGAATTGTTGTAAAGATTTGTTATAAATATACAAGTTTTACAAGTTATAAGGTGCTGTGTACAAATGCGTATGGAGAAAGTATTGCATTGTATACTGTTATAAGGTGCTGTGTACAAATGCGTAGGAGAAAGTATTGCATTGTATACTGTTATAAGGTGCTGTGTACAAATGCGTAGGAGAAAGTATTGCATTGTATACTGTTTTAAGGTGCTGTATACAAGTGTGTATGAAAAAGTATTGCACATGTTTATTGCACAGTAGGGTAATAATTAACTGTTCATGAGGTAGATGGCCTGAGGAAAGAAACTTTTCCTGTGTCTGGCTGTTTTTGTGCTCGGCGTTCTGTAGCGCCGGCCAGACGGTAACAGTTCAAACAGAAAGTGTGCTGGGTGTGAAGGGTCCAGAGTGATTTTGCGAGTCCTTTTACTCACCCTGGAAGAGTACAGTTCTTGAAGTGTAGGAAGGGTAGTGCCAGTGATTCGTTCAGCAGTAATTATAATTATTAAATAAGTAAAAGTAACAAAAACCATTTGATGTCATGACTTTTTGTAATATAATTTTTTAGCTGCTCATTTTAAAACAAACATCTTCATGTAATAATTTGGCACAAGGAATGCACGAGATATTCATTCATTCATTCATTTTCTTTTCGGCTTAGTCCCTTTATTAATCTGGGGTCGCCACAGCGGGATGAACCGCCAACTTATCCAGCATGTGTTTTACGCAGCGGATGCCCTTCCAGCTGCAACCCATCACTGGGAAACATTCATACACACTCATTCACACACATACACTACGGACAATTTTAGCTTACCCAATTCACCTATACTGCATGTCTTTGGACTTGTGGGGGAAACCGGAGCACCCGGAGGAAACCCACGCCAACACGGGGAGAACATGCAAACTCCACACAGAAATGCCAACTGACCCAGCTGAGGCTCGAACCAGCGACCTTCTTGCTGTGAGGCGAACGTGCTACCCACTGCGCCACCGCGTCGCCTTGCACGAGATATTGATTAAAACTATAACAATAAAGTTTACTAAACACAACATTAATTTTAATTCTGTTATAGCTATTTTTTCTGTTGATGTTAATGTGTTAACTAAATGCGTTTACTAATGGAACCTTATTGCAATGTGTACTTTATAATATTACTTGTACTTTATAAATCCATTTCTAGAGTATATTTGTATTCTATACATTTACATAGATTAAAGCCATACACAAAATGTAGAGAATATTTATTATACCTCTTTCAAAGGTGCTTCCCATTAAAAGGCTAGTTCACCCAAAAATGAAAATTACTCATGGAATAATATATAATTTACTCATGCTCCACTCTTTTTCTCAATCCTGTTTACGTTTTTTTTTTTTTTGTACTGAAGAATATTGGAAAAAACAATCATTGACTATTTTTCGTTCCTACTATGGATGTCATTGCCTTTCCCCAACATTCTTCAGAATATAATAATGATAACAATAATAAACTT
>CAIGQV010019029.1:513810-545953 GCA_903798115.1 Danio jaintianensis
GTGAACTATCCCTTTAAATTAACCCTTTTTTGCAGCACTTAAAAAATGATTTTGGCTGTTTGTTCAAACTACTTATTTAAAATGAGCTGTTTTTTAAAGGCTTATTTAAAATTTTGTTATTTAAGCTTGCCTTTGTCCACTTCTAGTTGCTAGTGTGTCCTGTCGTTATCCAGGCTTACTTGCCATTTACTGCATTATCTTGTCTATCCGTTCTTGATAATAGCATTTATTTGATTCTTGTTTTTGACTCTGTTTTTCTCTCTGCCCAGTTTGTGTTCGATTGCCTGTTATTTCCTTTTTTTTTTTGGGATCCGCCACTGCCAAAAGAATCAACACAATTCTTTTGGTTTTTTAGACAGCTTAATTGTTTTATGTTCAATCCATTTAAATTAGCAAAGAACAAATTAAGTTAACTTGATCTATTTGTGTTGGGACAACATGAAAGCATTATGTTGAACCCAGCTTTTTATTTTTTTTTTACATTGAGCTTATGTCAATATCACTATAATAAGGTATATTGTGTTAAAAGCGTCATCAATTACCGCAACAAAAGTGTCATAAGCCTAGTTCTGGATGGTTGCTAGGTGATTCCTGAAAAGAGCCCACTCTCTAGTCCCTGGATGACCCGTGGCCCTCCTTCAGTGTAAATCCTAAGGGCTCTTTCTGCCATCTGCCTGCTGAAAATTATTTACTGCATTTCTTCAGATGTCTTAAAGGCACAGCTCAGCTAAAAATGAAAAATCTGTCATCATTTACTCATCCTCCACTTGTTTTCAACCTGGTTGAGTTTCGTTCTTCTTTTGAAGATGTTTTGAAGAATGCTGAAGCCATTGACTTCCATAGTATTTTTATATTCTATATATATATTCTAGCTACCGGTTTCTAGCATTTCTCAGAATATCCTCTTTAGTGTTTTGGAATAACTTTTATGGTGAGTATATGATAAATAAATGTACATTTTAGGTGAACTCTCTCTTAAAGTGACGAGTTTGATACACAAGCCATTAAAGCTCGAGCTCTTTTTTTTATTTTACACCTCCTGATAGATATGTATATTTTAATGCTCATCAAAAGATAATAACAATGAGTAATTTTGCTCAAAGTCTGGAAATTCCCAATTTTAAAGGCCAAGATTTGCAAAAAACGAAACCCTGCCAAAGGAGCAGGCAGGCCGAGTCGCTCAACGCTTCTGGCTTTCCATCAGGAATTTTGATCGGCAAATACAAACAGCTGTGATTTTGAATTCTCTCCAAATGTCCCAATCCCCGTTCCCTAGTAACCGCTGAGCCTGAGTCTGCTGTCATGCGTCTGATTCTCCTCTCAGACAAACACACATGCATCCTTTTATTCCTGCATTCACATCCCAAGAGTTCATATCATGTCATGTTCCGCGACGCAGCAGGAATCATAATGTCTTCTATTTAACTGATGGCGAAGAGATGGAAAAAAAACAATGTTTATGGTAACGATAAGATGATAATGTGTGTGTGGCTTGTGTAGACTCAATGCCCCCTAGTGGTGGTCAATGACAGACATTTATATATCTGTCATCTATTATTGTTATAGTTCTGTAAATGTATTTTTGATTAAATTTTGATTAAATAGTGTTTAATGCACCTCAAAGAGTTGTACTACACAGTTGAACAATTGCTCCTTCTTTTTTATTAAATAAAACCAGCTCGTTTTAAACTTTTTGTTTGCAGTATTTAGGTGAGGCAATATCAATTCATTGAAAAAATAATTTTCAATAATCTAAATAATATTATTATTATTATTATTATTATTATTATTATTATTAATAATAATAATTTGATTAATAATAAAATAATAATAATAATAAATTTAATTTAATAAAAAATCTGTTTCAAAAACACATTTTATTTTTAAGTAATAGATCTATAAGTAGTAAATTCTTATATCTACCCAATAAATTATTTTCTGAAGTGTCAGTTTGTCATATAAATATCCAGCTTTTTAAGATTTGAATAATTTCTATGACTTTTCCAAGGTTTTTACTAGGTTCTTAATAAAAATGTATGTACTGATGGATGGATAATTTAATATACATGAGCACCACAAAGTAATATTTCAAAAGCAGTAACTTTAAAATGAAACTGGAAAAAATGATAAATATTAAAGTACTTATGTAAAATGTACAATAATGAGAAATATTGAGTTGGCTTTGTACAGTATTTTGCATTCAATGGTTTGGAAATATGTGGTTAAACAAAGTCGAGTGTGTGCTTGCTGCCATGATTTAACAAAGTACAGTATAAGTTTAAAGTTTAATAAATAAAGCATAATTCATACTGACAAATTACTTTCAGTAAAAACTTTCAGTAAAAACTTCTCCATCTTTCCTGACTTTTTTGTTTTTAGTAAACGCTATTTAGTCCATCATTAGGGTCAAAAAAAGTGAAGTGGGAGTTCTTTCCACAACTGAGGTAGTTGCTGAAACATATTGTGGAGAATTTGAGCTGTTTTCCATTCAGTGGTTGTATAGTCATTTATTTGTCTTGGGATTTGTGGTCATTTACCTGTGCCCAGGAACAGGACCTGGTAGTGCCCGTCCGCGGCTGGGACCTGATCCACCGCTATAGAGGTGTATTTGTAGTCGGCATGCGTTCGCACCACCAGGGGTTTCCTTCCCACCGGGTAGATAGGGTTAAACATGACGGGGTGATTCCTCACAAACGTCACCACATCATCTGGAAACTCTTTAGTGCTCTGGATGTGAGGGGTGAACGCACCACCGGGACACTGACAGGAGAAAAATGAGGAGATTAGATTATCATGCTAAAGCGGAAAACTGCTTATTCTGTGAAGATTTGTCACTTTAATTGGGTTACTACAGTTCGATGAAAAGTGAGTGAGTCTCTGTCTCGTTAAAGTCCCCATAAAAATGTAAAAGTACCATTTTTTTAAGTCTTTTAAATGGGAAACAGTAAACATGATTTTAATAATAAAAAAATACATTTAATAATATACAGTTCTAAAACTTTAATATTTAAAAATGCTCATTTCTAAAAAAAAAAACCCCACAAACTAAGCCTTTTAGACTGAGAAGAGAAGTCTACAAATTTAATGTAAAAACTTAAAAAATATATGTTGTATTATATTATAAAGTATTAATTAATTAATTAATTAATTAATTAAAATAATATTAATTAATTAAAATAATATTAATTAATAAATATTATTTATTAATTTATTAAGATAATAATTTATTCTATATAAAAATGTCCTTAAAATAATACAATCCTTTCTGACACAGTACTGACCAGAAAGTTTAATAATTTCATGTAGCCTATAATCTTAACTGACAAATGTGTAATAGTATTATGTTACTGAATAAATAATAATAATATTCTATATGATTTTCTAGCAGGATATTATTACAAATACTCTATAAAATAAATCAAATAAACCTCTAATAATTAAAGATCTATTGAAATCAAGTCTTTGATTGAATGCTTATAACATGTAATGCATAACATAGGGTGGTCATTGCACTTCGGGTGACTGCGAACTGTGATGCGATATTAATTACCAGCTCCAAAAACTTATCGGATATAAATATAAGTAGAATGATGATTATTATTTTTTCTCATACTCTAATTATTTGCCTTTTACTAAACTGTGTATAACACAAATATTTGCTCTGTTTAATAATGTCCTAAACTGACACTGTACCAGGCAGGACAGTAATATGTGTGAGTGACTCACAGTTCCCGGTCGTGGGTATGGGATGCGGCCCTGGAAAGCCACCCACTGGAAGTTGGGCCCTTCCCTGTGTGCAAACGGCCCATTGAAGACCGTCAGGATGTCGGCCATGTTGTACACACAGACAGCAGAGCCTCTGAACACAGAGCTAAACAGAAAAACAAAACAAATAGCTTTAAAGTCCCCCTGAAATATTTGTATTAATATGTTAGTCTTGAGCCCTATTTAGTCAGCAATTGTTTCTCATTAAGAACATCTGTAAGAGAAAAATCTCAATAGTTCTTCAGTACACATGTGCTTTCAATTGAAGATCAATTTGCAGTGGACGTCTGAGTTTGTGATTCTACAAACACGGAACTAGATGTCTCACATGTTTCACGTCTCAGTCAAGTAGGAAGGCATTAAAGCACATCCAAATGCAAATTCTGCTTCACTTCTTGTCTTGGGAGGTATCTTCTACTGATCCATTTTCAAAGGCAGCATAGACGTATCTTTTGCTGCCTTTGATGTCCCACAATCCTGTGCGTTCCATTTCTGAGAGTTGAGCTGAACATAAGCATGGCATCTCTAAGCACTGCTCGGGTATCATTATGTGTGTAAATGTAAATTTCTTGACCAATGTTTTCCACTTTTGATGGCATTAGCTGTGAGAAATTAGTATTGCAGTAAGCAACTATTCCCTTAGGTATCACCAAAGATCTCTCTGTTTAGTTGTACCTGATTAAATCCATTTTACAAGGTGTCTTAATGCATAAATCCTGCCTCCAGAGTTACCGCCTGCAGGGCAGCGAGGCAACAAGTGAGCACTGACAAGATCACCATGACAACAACCAATTACATTTGACTGTAACAACACAAAAAGGTTAACAGCTAAACAGAGTACATGGAAACAAACTTTCTAGCACAGTGTCCATTTTTAATGGATGAGATGCCTCAAAGTGCAATTGTATGGCGTGCTTCTGTGGCCAAAAAAGATTTAGAAAAGGACTTTTGGATTGTTCTCCTTTAGAAACTCAGAGATGACGACAATTAAATCACTATACAACCTTGTTGTTTGTCAGAAAATTGTAGGTAATTCAGCTTGGGATTTTTACCTGGGTGGTAAGAGAACAACACACACTATATTTGGACAGCTATAAAATCACCATCTACCCACTTTAATTGGTAAAAATCCCCTACGTCCCCCTGAAAAACAATTACCATAGGGCCTCTAGGTTAATTAATGCTATTGTGCTGCAAAACAAAGACAGAAATCTCATTTAGATAAGAATACAAAATTTGCAATTTTTAATTTTAATGACATCACCGGATACTTCCTTCTGACCAATCAAATGCTCTCTAGTATCTGTCTCTAGTATAAGACCTGCCCATACAAGACATGACTAAAACCAGTCACTCGTTCACATGAAGCCGAGTGTTCACAGTGAGACTTTGCTTAAACACTTGCATATACAGTATAAGAAAATAATACACAGTAGTGCTGCAGTGTTGATCTGAACTCCTCCATGTTTATTAGTCACAACACTGAGGGGAGGAAACACAAAAAAGCTGAGATGTTGACATTGCACACACACACACACACACGCACACACACACACACACACACACACGTTTGTTTTTGTGAAAAGTGGGTACATTACATAGGTTTCCATTGATTTTATACTGCACAAACCGTATTTTGTATTGGCCTAACCCCACCCTACCCCCTAAACCCAACCATCACAGGAAACAGTGTACAGCTTTACTCTCTGATTAAACCCATTCTGTGTGATTTATAAGCGTTTTGAGAAATGAGGACATCAGCTGTGTCCTCATATTTCACCTCCTTTTTGTAATACCTGTGTCATACCTATGTTATTATACAGATTTGTGTCCTGACATGTCACAAAAACACGTACACACACACACACACACACACACACACACGCACGCACGCACGCACGCACACACACACACACACACACGCACACACACACCATCAGCAGCATACAGACACCTTGAACTCATCGACTGACTGGCAGAGCAATGATATAAACTAAAGTCTATTGGCTATTCTTTAAAAAGGGGGAGAGGCTATGCCATATGCCCCGCCCTGTCTTCATGTTTTAATTGAAATTATGTCACACATTAAACGTGCACTTCAGGAAACCTTTAATATCACACTGAGACCTTTAATATCACGGAGGGAGTGCAGACAGTAAAAAGATGTCTTTGTGCTTACTTCCTGAGTGTTTAAAGATTAAAGGGATGATGTAACATGGTTAAACCAGAGATTCAGCCCACAGAGAAAGAAAAATCCCACATAAAGGAAAGAGGACACCACTTTGGTTACACTCTGGGATGAAGTGTGGTTTGGTTGAACGTTGATTTTGATCAGACAGAGTTTCTTTGTTTGATCACAAAACAAAGGGAATAATGATAAATAATCAAGAAGGGCAAGGACAAAAAAACAAAACAAAAAAACGTTGATGCTGTTTGAATTGGCCTCATTAGCAAAACCATACTCATTCAGTATGGTCAGAACATAAACTGCAGTTCAGAAACCTTGACCGAAATCTCACCCAATTCAACAACAGTGTCATTTTGGATACAAGTAAATGTCCTGAAATGACCCATACTGTAGGAAAGATCACAAATGAGATCTCATATGTGAAGAGATTTCTTCTAAAAAAAAACCAATATTGGATACTTGCAATGGCTTCTTAGATTTTTCTTTGCAAAAGAAAAAAACTTCAGTAATCTCAGATGTGTCTCCTCTAAAGTTCATGAAGAGA
The DNA here is from genome assembly GCA_903798115.1 of Danio jaintianensis. NCBI lineage: Eukaryota > Metazoa > Chordata > Actinopteri > Cypriniformes > Danionidae > Danio > Danio jaintianensis. Next base: position 520,308 of record CAIGQV010019029.1, read on the forward strand.
TTTCAACAATGTGTCAAACTATGTTAAGATCACTGTATGAAGGTATTTCTTATCCAGTACTTCATAAAAATGAGAAAGATTATTAAATTCATAGCACATATGATCATTTTTATAATATAAGAGTATATTTAAACATTAATAAACTCAATAATAGTTGAGTTTATTGAAATAATGTAAATAGTATAATATTAAGATAATGTAATTCATAATTTAATTAGAGAGGGAGAGAGAGAATAAAGTACATATAATTTTTTTTAAATATGATCATATGTTGAATATAACTTAGAAACTCAATATTGCTTTAAATATTATAATCCAATTATATGCAATTGATAATGAGATATCTAAATATTTTGTGTGTGTATTTATAAACTCATAATATTTGTTCAAATAAAATATAACAGAGAATAAAACGAGATCTATAAATATATATAATACATATATTTATGTAATGCACGTGTATATTTAACTCATTTTAAATAAAACATATAGAGTTACATACATTATATACATAAAGAAATTAATATGATGTTATGTAAAGAATAAAATATTTCTAAATTTTGTATTTAAATATTTGAAAATATAATTGCATATGTTTTTATTATTTGACATGAAACCTTTTTTAATTAGTCTGACCCTAGTCTCATAGTTTTTCCTTCTAAATTTGTTAATTATTTTCTCACTTTTAGTCTATTGTCTCTATTTGCATAATAAATCATATCAAGTAAGAACTTCCAAGTAGCCTACTGTATGCTTGTTTTTGAGACCTCACTCACTTACACAAAACACCACAGAACCAACATCTGAACTGACTCAGTAACATCACACCGCATCTAACACTGCACGACACACTAATTTAAATATTGTTTCTCCTTCAAAATGTTAATTTCATCCCAGCGAAAGTCCATTGGATGACCTCCTGAACAAACACGAGACGTATGTTTTTAGAGAAGTGACCTTTCCCTCTCTTTGCCACCCTTAGGTGTGATCACACATTCCCAGAAACCCCGCCTGACCTATATTTGGCAAATACACACATCAAAACATGTGCACGCATATATATACACAAATTAGCAGCAAGCTCAATATTGCTTTTGGCTGTACCTTGTGGAGGTGAAGACTCCAAAGATGAGGAGGCCCTTTGGGTGGTCCGTCTCCAATAAAAACACATTTTCTGCAAGAAAAAAGACAAGCATCCAATTTAACGCTGAACATCTGTCCCACAACAATGTTATACACAGTTCTGGTGCTGCCTGACAGGAATAAAACAGGTGAAAGAGTGTAAATCCATCACAGGCTTTAACCTTCCTGTGTAAACGGTTTGTGCTGAGTGTTTTATGATCGTAAAAGGATTTTAATGAGGTGAAAAGCTTTACAAATGACCTGTAGAGCTGTTGTTGAAGGAGGATAATGATAAATGTCAAAACAACTGTTTTATTGTTAATGACCTGTAATTATAGGAAGCTGTTTAACTAGTATGTGGAAATTGATAAAAGGCTTTGGAGGATTGGTTTGGGTTAAAAATGGGTTAAAAGTCTAATTATGATGCAATAGGGTTAAAGACCACTATTAGAACAATACATGTTTCTTTTCATGTCCCGAAATGAATAGTAATCAATGAAATATGCATTTTATTGCATATTAATTAGTTTTTTATTCAAATATAAATATAAAGACACATTTTAAGAACCTGGAAGTTTCTGAGACAATTCAGTTTGTTGATGTACTTCCAACTGAAATGGATTATTGAGTAGTGGATGGGGCTTTGTTTTTCTGCATCATTCCGTCATAGCAAACTAATAGTAAGAATATTGTAGCTGAGGCTGTCAAGCTGACATCAACAGAGAAGGACTGCCACGAAAACAACAACAAAATTTTTTAAATGGATTAACTTACACAGATTAATTGTTCACTTAAATAAAATAAATAAAAATAAATAAAGTGAGCTAGTAAAATAATCCAACATTCAGGAGACTACTGTGATATAAATTGTCTACATATTGGATAGTAATATTGTAGAAAATGTACAGTATGCTGATTATTTTGATGCTGCAAGATACTTTTATAGTTTTCTTTTTTTTTTTTATAAAAAAAAATGCAAAGGTATTACGGTAAAAACATTCATAGACATAATTTTCATCAAATTGATCTTGTGTGATCAAACACCATTTACTAGATTATGTCCTTAAATTATTCTTGAAAGCAAAACAAAACATTCTTTTAAGTGTAACTTTAAACTATAAATTATGGGAGTACCTTCGATTAAACTATAAACTGGGTGCATTATTATTCTCCATCAAATGTTAAACTTGTCAACTTGTGAGCAAACTGACAAAAAAGCATCTTAATACCAGGTGTAAACGGGCTTATGGAGTGTGTGCACGTGCGCGTGTGTGTGCGTGCTTATAGTCTCACCAAGCTCATCAAAATGTGTCTCAGTCCCGTCCTCCTCTAGAACTGAACACACCATTCGAGCCTTGAGAAACGTGGTCCACTTGTTCACCAGACTGCGTTGACCACCAGTGTCATTCTAAAAATAATTTACAATGCCTTAACATAGTTAACAGAACATCAGCACATTTATTTATACACTGTAATTAATGATCATATTAATCTTTACAAATAATATGCAGAAAGGGCGACACGGTGGCTCAGTGGTTAGCACTGTCGCCTCACAGCAAGAAGGTCACTGGTTCGAGTCCTGGCTGGGTCAGTTGGCATTTCTGTGTGGAGTTTGCATGTTCTCCCTGTGTTCGCGTGGGTTTCCTCTGAGTGCTCCGATTTCTCCCACAGTTCAAAGAAGTTCACAGTTCACAGTTCAGTCCATCGATTTCTCCGATTTCTCCCACAGTTCAAAGATAATCTGTGGGAATAATCCCACAGATTATTCAATTCACGGTATAGGTGAATTGAAAAAACTAAATTTGCCGTAGTGTATGAGTGTGTGTGTGAATGAGTGTGTATGGATGTTTCCCAGTACTGGGTTGCAGCTGGAAGGGCATTCGCTGTGTAAAACATATGCTGGATAAGTTGGCAGTTCATTCCGCTGTGGCGAACCCTGATAATCAGGGACTAAGCCGAAGGAAAATGAATGAATGAATGAATGAAAATCCAACTTTTTAAGATTTGAATAATTTCCATGACTTTTCCTAAGTTTATGAATCCAGGTTTTTACTTGGTTCTTAATAAAAATGTATGTGATGGATGGATAATATACATGAGCACGACAACGATATATTTTAAAAACAGTTACTTTAAAAAGTTCATTCATTCATTTTCAACCGCTTTTCTGGGCCTGGTCGCGGGGGCAGCAGTCTTAGGAGAGAACCCCAGACTTCCCTCTCCCAAGACACTTCCTCCAGCTCCTCCGGGGGGGATCCCAAGGCGTTCCCAGGCCAGCCGATAGACATAGTCCCTCCAGCGTGTCCTGGGTCTTCCCCGAGGCCTCCTCCCGGTGAGACATGCCTGGAACAGCTCCCTAGGTAGGCGTCCAGAGCCACCTCAGCTGACTTCTCTCGATGTGGAGGAGCAGCTGCTCTACTCCGAGCTCCTCCCGGGTGACAGAGCTCCTCACCCTATCTATAAGGGTGCGCCCTGCCACCCTGCGAAGGAAACTCATTTTGGCCGCTTGTATCCGAGATCTTGTCCTTTCGATCATGACCCAAAGCCCATGACCATAGCTCATGACCATTCCTACTATCACCTATGGTCACTTTAAAAAGTAACTGGAAAAAATTTCTCAATATTAAAGTACTTATATAAAATGACAGATGATAGATCCCTGATGAATAAAGGGACTAAGCCAAAGGAAAATGAATGAATGAATGAATGAATGAATGAATGAATGAATGAATGAATAATATGCAAATATGTGCATTCTGAACATTAGAATTCCTTTTAAAATTTGACCTTCCCAAATGTCATTACAACTTGCAAACTGTGACAATTAAGGCTTGTACATTGTTTTTACAAGTTGTTATCATTTTTAACATGAAGGGGTAAAAGAACGTAGCACAGATTGTTACCTGGGTTATCCCCACACCAGCATCTCATCTTATCAACATCTCATAAAAATGTTTAATGGAAGAATAAAAAAGTTGTGTGCATAAAAAAACATGCACACAACTGAGTAGGATAAACTTTTTATCATATAAGAAAAAAATGTGCATAAACTATGATGGAATTACATACACAGTCATGTGACTTTTTTTTAATAGATCACGTGATAACAAAACTAGTTGTGATGAGACGGCATCAATGGACAAACCAGTGGACCGAGCACATTGCACAACATCAGAAACGTTGTCTTGATCATTCTAAAATGTCTTTAGAACCAAAGTCCATCATCAAATTTGTTCAGTATTATTACCTCCAGAACGGTCTTGAGTGGCTGCACTCCTGAAGAGCGTCTCACGCCACCAAAAGCCACTGTGCTTTTTTATTGTGTTTCGTCTTCTGAGACGCAGGTTATTTATTATATAAGAAAAAGGGCCCACAGTGGCTTCTTCTTCCACAGCAAATCCATTTTTCATTTTGATATTTGGTGCCAGTTTACGGAGAAACAGACAGTTTTGTTCCCTTTGATGGATGGAAACTGTGCTTTATTTGCAAAAGTTTTATGCAATTTTCCAATTTTGCTAGTACTGTATGCCTTATTCGCATCTTTTGGACATCTTACAGTGTGAGATGTAAGTGTTAGAATCTCTGAGCATTATCAGACTTTGCTTATTCAAAATCAACACTTATTTTAAGAACTTATCAATAAAAATGTGTTCAGTTTGAAAGTGATAAATGTGAAGCAAGATAATCCAGGATTCCTTAAACTTAGTGTTTAGAAAGACCAATGCTTCACTATTTCAAATGTGAAAAGATATGATCAACAATCAAAAACACACACACAGACTTACAGGACACACTCGAGCCACCATGGCATGAATGTTTTTAGTGTTTCCACTGGTGTCTGTCAGTCTCTCCCGCAGGAAAAAGTACAGTTTGGCATCGTTGGGGTCTGAACCATCAGGAATCAATTGGGCATCAATGAACAGTGGCTCTGGTCAAAACAGAAGAAAACTCCAGCTTAAACACTCAATTTGCTCTACATAAACCACAAGAGAAATAAAATGAGCATAATATATCATTTCTTTCCTAAAGAATCAAACATCTCTGCATGGTGCTAATGCCTGCGTTTATGGAAATACAGCTCCTGGCGTTAAGAAAATGTATTTCACACATCCTGACAAAATATGCAGTGCATTGTGGGTTTGTATTGTATCACACAAAAGATAACCTGACCCTTTGAGAAAGCTATCGTGCATGTGGAACATGTTTTCATTTTCCCGGCAAAATCATTGTAAGCGGATATTGAGTCTATCCTTCTCTCAGACATTTCCTTTGACGTGGGCAAAAAGGACTGTGTGGTTTGTGTATTATTTTACTCAAATGGCTCAGAACGTGAGCATGTCATTTAACAGTACACATAAATAATTATTTGCAGTTTCAAGTGAAACGTTATGAGCAATTTTCGGACAGAACAGTGTTCATAAATGGATAAAACAGCATGTATGGTTTGTACCGCTCAGCCATTTGGAGTTATGCTGGTCCGTCCGCACAGGGTTTCTTGTGGTCAGACTTCTGAAGATAGCCGCATCTGTCCCCATGAAGTCAATGTACATGCCAGAGAACAACTCCTGATCTGACCACAGACACAAACAGAAACTCGTCTCAGTCACTTTATACATATTCTGCACGGTCAGTGAAAATCTTTTGCTTAAAGCTAGTGTAAACTTGGTAGTTTATTTAACATTTTTCTTCATTTTTGAATAAATATGGGAGGACGGTGAATTATAGGGAAGACAGTAGATTAAAGTCATTTAATTTTATGTAATTTAAGTGATTTAATTGGCTTTAAGTTAAGTGTGTGTTCTTATTTGTAATTCAGTTATTTTAATAAGTTTGATCTGGACCAAAGAAAGATAATGATGCATTTAGTCCTTGTTCGTTTGGTGTTCACAATATATTTTTTGAGTCTAAACCCAAAGATACAAACCCAAAAATTCAATCGCAACAGTTTTAATCAAACCTGCCAAGTTTGAACACAACCCTAAATTTGTATCTTTAAAAGACAGTTTATCTAAAATAAATAATTAAAATATTAATATTAATAAATAAATAAATAAAAATATACTTAAAAGCACAAATGACTTTCTTCTGTAGTACACAAGAGAAGATATTTTGAAAAATGTTGGTAACCAAACCATTTTAGTTACCATTGACTTCTGAATTGTAGATTTCTGGTTTATCAATTTTCTTTAGTGTCATGCAAAATATCATTTAAGATATGAACAGCAATAATGACAACATTTTCATTTTCAACTATTCCTTTATAAAAACAAATATGGTAACACTTACAGTTATCTGAATGACACTTAAAACGAATACAATAAAATACCAAAACTCAGTTACATTTTTCTTGCACTTCAGTGATGTAGTGTTTAAAGTCAAGAGATGTTTTCTGTTTTCTCGTTCATCTTATGAATGATGCCATTTGTGTTATTCATTCATTCATTCATTCATTTATTTTTGGTGGTGGTGGTATTTGTGTGAACTTCATTAACGATTAAGTTTAGTGATCTTAAAAATTCCACTTTAAAAAGGTGCAAATGAATTCTATTATGCTAAATGTTCGGTTTAGAAATGTATAAAGAGGCTTTAGAATAAAAAAAAGGGTCCCCTCTTAAATGAATCATCTTTTAATCACTTTTGTTAACACATTAAGTTTGATTGCCCTATTTAAAAAAAAAACACATTTATTTTGTTAAACCACTAAATCTAATTTAAAACCTATTTAAAAATGTTGGTTTCTATTTCCAGCTGTGCAGATTTGTTGGCTAAATGTTAGACATTTTGGATTTATTGTGCCTGGACATTTCACTGCGGTTTGCTCTACAAATGACCTTCTCAAATCTCCATTCTCTAAAGCTCTCCTTCCTTTCATCAATATACCACTTCACCACTTCATCACTCCATCTTACTGGGGCCTGTGGTTTGACATGTACGGCTAAGGGCCAAGTTTATGATGGAAATCTGTGGATGGACGTCAGACAGAGAAAGCTGTAGGCTGTCATGTTAAGGACCGTCAGTCTTTGATGTTGTCTAGACGGTTAGGAACTCTTTTAATAAATGGAACGACCACTTAAACCTTTCTCTCAAACAGTCTAAAAATGTTGTTGTAATCCAATGTTCGGTCAAATATGGACAAACCCAACTGTTGGGTTAAAAAGTGCAACTAAAATTTCCAATCCAATGTTGGGTTTGTCCATATGTGACAACCCAGATTTTTTTTTATTGTGTATTAATGATAACTTGTTGAGTGTTATATTTATTGTTGCAGTAATAAACCATGTGAACTAAAACCATAAAAAAATAAAGCAAACATGAGCTGAAATAAGCCTCTCAAGGCAATATTTGTCATTTATTTAACTCATTATACTAAACTAAAACTTAAATAATAATTCATTAAAAACTGCAATTGCGAAGCTAATTAAAAAGCTGCTGAAAAGGTAATTGAATTTTCTCAATTGCAGGTTTATGTCTCACATTTCACTGACTTTTCAGAATCATAGCATCGAGCAGTCTTTAAACTTTTCTCAAAATAGTGGATTCTTGGAATTCTGAGTTTATATTGCTCTATTGTCTGTAGGGACAAAAGTTAAGTAAAAACAAAACTTCAAAAATCTAAACAATGCAATTTTATTAACTGAATCTTACACGATTTCCTTAAACAAAACCTGAAATTGTAGCTCAATTTGACAGTTTGAGTAACTTTGATTTATTTTATGTATTTAATGTTGGCAGCAGCTAATGTATGTTATTATCATAGTTACATGTTATAGTGTCATGTTATTTAATTTTTAATTGCATGTTCACACAACTCTTTGGTCAGTTTTACATTTTTTAATTGTGCTTTATAAATAATTACTAAAATGAAAGAAATTCAAACATATAATAGTATCTCAATGATGTTAAAATAGCATTAGAGTGTTTATATTGCTGTTCGAAAGGGTTTGGTGTGTGAAAGTATGGATGTGCGTGTAATGTAGCCTAATAGCTGTGTCAACAGCAACCCAACACCAACTAGCCAATTACAGATCAAAGGATTAAAGGGGCGCCACTGAGGACCCAGCGTTGTCACATCAGAAAGGGGGGGCAGACAACCGCAAAATGAGGGTGTTTGGTGACACTGTGGGGTCGTGAACAAAGAGATCCTAGAGAAACAGTGTTATAGAAAGTGTTAAAGACAAATTGGCACCTGTGGATAAAGACATAAAAGACTCACTGAGCATGACAGAGACGGTGTTGACTTGTGGGTTGAAGGAGCACCGCCCTTTCCCTGATTCTGCCCGGGAAGAAATCTGGAACACTTGCTCCTGCCAAGAACACCAAAAATAACAAAATCTCATATTTCGCAAACACGGTCTATTATTGTGGTTAGGGGTCTATGATATTGGCAATAAATGATATCTCAATGTTTTTGGGGATTTTTTCCCTGTTAAAGATAAACAATATTTTTCTTTTATTTTGGCTAGTTTGTGCTCATCAATTATACAGTAGAGATCAAACCTACTTTTTTTCAATTTCAAGGTCACCACTTAGTCCTATTAAAAGTTATCCTAATAGAAGGAAAATAGCATTTTTAAGAATTTTATTTCAGGACACCTTGAGAAACCCATCAGTTGTTGGTGTTAATCTGCACCTTCATTATCTGACAAACCTATTTAACTGGCAGACAAAGGGGCCGATCACACCGAACCCGCTTAATTGTAGTATTGTCTAATTCAGAATAAGGTAAATAATTAGATTATTGATGTCCTTGCAAACGTTCTCTTCTTGTGTGAGTGATTCTTTCCCAAAGTTAGCTGCAAAACTGACTAGACTTTAGGCTGATAATAATCAAAGTTTTTATAAATATAAATGACTCTAAAATATGCTATAATTTTATCCCATTTCCCATCATCAAATCTATTTCCAACATTCAGACGGATCAGACATTTGCAACAGCCAATATATATAAAAATAGTTTTTAGCAATTTCCTAGCACACATTAGTTTTGGAGATCTGCCTGTCTTCCAGTTTGTAGAACTAGAGGCTTTCAGGTTTCTGACTGGCAGTCCTCTCCTTCATTGGCCAGTCACGTGAAGTGAGAGAAACCAGAGACGTAGAGAGAGCCTCCGACAGGACATACAGCCGCTAATTTATCACAGGGACATGTGTGTTCATTAACTAATGTACCGCCTCTTTACATCACACGCAACAACAGGCAGCGATGTGGGTCACATGGTGACTCCAGGGTGGCCCCATCATTGTTATGTCACAAAGCTCCTCTGCACACTTTCAGAGGGCATAGGTCACTCCATTGCAGAGTTTTTTTGCTTTAATAGTCCAGCTGGTGTGCAGCCAAGAGAGATGAACATGGACGGAGAGTTGAGAGAGTAAAATCCTTTTCAAACAAAAAAAATGATAGAAAACAAGCCGCAGGCAAGCAGAACTGTTTCTAATATCATCTGGTCTCAGCTTGTCTCTTCTTTTTTTCTCTTGTCTCTTTTAAAACAGAGGATTTTAGCTTCATCTTGCCATCGCTTGTAATCTCATCTTGCTTTTTTCTTTTTATACATATTCTCATTAAATCTATCGGCGTCCCCTTTGTTTAACTAAGGGTTTGTCTCTTCTCAGCTTATCTGGTCTTTTCTTTTCCTCCACTTTCTTTAAGTAAGGATTCTTGGCACAGCTCACCTGGTGTCATTATTGTTTTTGTTTTAATTGTATTAAATCTTATCTGCTCTCATTTCTAATTCTTTAATAATTATTGATACATTCCAATATTGTCTTCTATGTGTGTTTAGTGTCATCTTGTTAAGATTTTTTTTCTTATCTCAGTTTGTAATATGTCTATAATAATCTTTAATATTTTATGTATTCATGTCTCATGTTGTGATGTCATCTCATCTGGTTCTCATTTAGTTATTTTCCTTCTGTTCTCACTTAATCTCATCTCTTCTTTCCTCACCTCTTATCTGTTTGTCTTGTCCTACTGCGCTATTGTCATTTTCATTTATTCATTCATTTTCTTTTCGGCTTAGTCCCTTTATTAATCAGGGGTCGCAACAGCGGAATAAATCGCCAACTTATCCAGCATATGTTTTATGCAGCGGATGCCCTTCCAGCTGCAACCCATCACTGGGAAACACCCATACACTCTCATTCACACACATACACTACAGACAATTTAGCTTACCCAATTCACCTATACTGCATGTCTTTGGACTTGTGGGGGAAACCGGAGCACCCGGAGGAAACCCATGCGAACACGAGGAGAACATGCAAACTCCACACAGAAATGCCAACTGACATTGGCAACATTGGCAACTGAGGCGACCAGCAACCTTCTTGCTGTGAGGCGACAGCGCTACCCACTGCGCCCCACTATAAAGTAACAAATTACAAATACTCAAACTACTGTAATTGAGTAGTTTTTCTCAGGAATTGTGCTTTACTAAGTAGTTTTAAAAATATGACTTTTACTTTCCCTTGAGTACATTTTTAGTGCTGCATCTGTACTTTTACTCCATTATTTTCCTTACCTGCAGTCACTACTTTATTTTATTCTTGTCTATGATATGCTGAGTGGAAAAATCAGTCCTGTGATTCCTGTCCAATCAAATCGCACATAGAAAGTAACAACCTCAAGACATGGGCACTTTATAAATGTAGCAAAGCGTTTGGAAGCATTAAAATAGTCCAAGAAGATGTCCAAGTTCTTTACACGCACTAACTCAGAGACTGATGAGAAGATGGTGTTTACTGTATGATGACTAAAAAACATGGCTAAAGGGCCTTAACGATAATGTAATCCACTACAGAATGTTACATTTACACATCATTTCTCTTTTTCTTTAGTTTTCTCTCATTTTGTAATGTGTTATCTTTAATGTTTAATATTGTATTTATTCACATCTCACATCTTGGCTTCTCTTCTTGTGTCATTTCATCTGACTCTCATTTAGTTTTGTTTCATCTAATCTTGCTTGTCATTTTTTGCCACATCTCATAACTGTATCTCATTTTGTTTAATTTCTTGGTCTCATTTTGTCTACTTTCATTTTTCATCTTTAAAGAATTCTCATTCTCATTTTTAACATATTCTCATATCATGGCCATGGCTTGTCATCCCTCCCACCAGGCTATTTTATCTTCTCTCATCTCATCTAGGCTGGTCTTGTTTCATCTCACATAGTTTCGTCTCATCTGATCTAGTTTCATATGATCTTGTCTCATATCATATCATCTTGTCTCATCTCAATTAGTCTCATCTTGACTCATCTCATATCATCTTGTCTCCTCATCTACTCTCATCTTATCTTGTCTCATTTCATCTAGTCTTATCTCATTTGTTCTTATTTAGTTTCATCTCACCTCATCTGATCTAGTCTCATCTCTTCTGTCTCATATCATATAATCTTATCTCATCTAGTCTTATCTCATTTGTTCTCATCTAGTCTCATCTTATCTCGTCTCATCTCGTCTGATCTAGTCTCATCTCATCGAGTGTTATCTTATCTCATCTCATCTAGTCTAGTCTTGTCTCATCTGTTCTCATCTCATCTAGTCTCACCTCGTCTCATCTCGAATCAGTCTCATCTAATCAAATCTCATCTTGTATCATCTCATCTAGTCTCATCTTGTCTTATCTTATATCATCTCGTCTTGTCTGATCTAGTCTTATCTCATCTCATATCTTCTCATCTAGTCTCATCTTATCTCGTCCCATCTGTTCCATGTAGTCTTGTCTCATCTCATCTACTGTCATCTCTTATCATCTCTCTTCAAGGTTTTTACTTTCATTATCTCTTTTTCTTAATAAAAATCAAATTTCTTTTCATTTCATTTCATTTTGTCTTATCTTGATATGAATTCACATATCAGACCATGTTGTGGCTTACTTATTTTAGTTTTATCTCACATTTAGTTTGATCTCACATTTGATTTGACTTGATTTGTATTTCTTTTCAAAAATTTTTTATGTCTGTTCACTTTTTAAAAATATATTCTTGTTTTGTCTTGTCTGGACTCTTTTATTCTCCTTTCATATTTAAGGATGTATTCCTATCTCTGTCACTGTTTGTTTTCTCTCACGTCATATCCATCTGGTTCTCACTTTTTCTTGTCTCATCCTGCCTCACTCATCTCTGTCTTGTCATATTTAGTTTTGCATCTACTTGTCTTGTTGTGCCTTTCAACATTTTGTTTCTTTTCTTCCATTTCCATTAGAGGTTGAAAAGTCGACCTACTGTCCATTTCTCAATCCAACATTTTTGAACAGCAGATCTACATCAGACTGCTTTTTATTAGCGAGTGTAAACTAACCTCAGGACGTCTGCCACGATTAACATATGCACACACTGGGCTGTAGGCTCCACTGCCGCAGATGAACAGATGAGTCCTGTTATAAGGCTGGATCACCCTTAAGAAGTTCCCACATCCATGCTGAGGAGAACAAAACAGACAGAGATCATTGATTTTAAAATGTAAAAATTTAAATTTTTTTATTTTACTTATTTTAAACATCATTTAACATAAATGGCTTAATCATTTATCGGGTGAGGAACTATATGGTAACTTCATTGACGTTGATTATAATATATTGATTACATTGAGATATGTGTGTGTGGGTGTGCGTGTGTGTCTGTGCGTGTGTGTGTGTGCGTGCGTGCGTGTGTTAATTTTTTTTTCATAAAAGTTCAAAAGTAATCTTGTAATAACCCCCAGTAACAGTTTTTTTTTTTTTTTTGCTAATGTAAATTATGTATCTTAATAAAATATATAATGGAAAACATAATTAAAGATTTTCGTTATTGAACGTTTTGTACTATATACTTTATGTACATATTTTATACTATGGCTGCCCCATTATTCTAGGTGTGCGGTGCATTCTGCGTCAATGACATCAGATGATTGCCCTCAGTAAGCTATTTTTATTGCAACACAACTCAGAAAATATAATACTGATACGATGCCACACCTTGGTTTTATTTTTCAATCAAAGAGATATACATATTGACTGCTTTCCTAGTGATAAGAAGAGGTTTTTAGTAGACCCCAGTTACTGAAAGAGCTTACAGGTAGTGATAAATATAAGCATAGGATGGCATCAAGCGTCCATTTTTCAGCGTGGAATTTTGAACAGCGTGGCTGTTTAGAATCATTGTGGGTAGTCTACTGAAAATTACAACCATGAAATGCACAATGTGGCATCCTATATCAATATTTTATTCTTCCCAAGTTGTGTTTGGGTAAAAATAGTGAAAGGTAGCACCAGAAGTTCACTCAGTGCAACCATCATTAAGAGAATGTATGTGTATCAAAACTGAATGTGCACTTAACATCTTAACACTTAGTGACCAATACAGTGGATGCTCAGATATGACACACATGCATTCTTGAATAAAACAATACATTTTTAATCAATCATGCCATCACCTATACTCTTGGAAAAAATATTGAGCAGTCAGCCAATTTATCATTTGCTCAAACGATTGTGATTCATAAAGTATTTTGCACTTAAAACATTTTTTTACGGAGGGTTAAGTATAGAGTGGGCATCCATCAACAGAAACATAAATCTTTTTGTGGTCGCTCCATTCGCTCAACGTGCTCTTCTGCTAAAAAAAGCAGGTTTCTTGAATGACAGTCAAATCAGCATTATAAATGTGTGGAAAATGTGTCAAAATGAAAATTTCCATTTTCTCACACTCAAGTGGTTTTAAAGTTCTGTTGAACACGAAACAAGATATACTGAAGAATATTGAAAAAACAAATCAGCCACTGGCATCCATAGTAGGAACAAAAAATACTATGGAAGTCAATGGCTGTTTTTTTCCTCTCAACATTCTTCAGTATGTCTTTTGTGTTCAACAGAGGAAAGACACTCAAATAGGTTTGAAACAAGTGGAGGATGAGTAAATAATGACACTATTTTAATTTTTGAGTGAACTATCCCAATAAGCCCCATCCAGTTTTGATCAGATTGATTATCACATCTTAATGCCAGCAGTAGATGAGCCCTAAAATCCCAACAAATTCTATTAGCAAGCTGAAATGTTTGCTTAATCCATTTTGAGAGATGCCAATGCCAATTAAAATTAAGCTGACTTTAATATATCAATCTGAACCTATAATTTAGGAAGTTTATGTAGGTCAGAAATTAAAGGCCTGTCTTAAGACTCCAGGAAACCCAAACTAAAATGACGCCAAATCAAATGCACATGATCCAGCCCAGAAAAAAAAAAAGAGTAGGAGAGGGATGAGCAGGGAAAGAAAAGCAGTGCCAGGGGAGCAGTTAGAAACTTGGCGAAGTGTGTGAAAACAGCAGCTGCTTGAGCTCTCGGTTAGCACGAGCACACACAGACCCTTTAAGAGAAACTGCAGTAAAATCACAGCACACACCCCACCGTCAGCTCCTCCCATTTTTTTATGTGTTTGCCATTAATATGTCTTTTTTATCCTATGTCACATATCAACATTATCCTTTTCTGGCTTGTATTTGCTGGTAGATTCATGGTACGTAAACCTTTTCTTATGCAAAAGTGAAAAGACGTTTTGACGGCTTATGGTCAACATCCAAATCAGGCCGAATTAACAAGAAGGAGCTCTATAAACATGTCTTAATATCATTTACAGCTCGACTAAAGAAACACCTCAGTGTTTCCCTAATGGTGCAGATGGTTTCGGATGATGTGCAGTCACGCACGGATGACACTATCAAGGGTAGATCCCTAACAACATGACAAGGGACAATACTACAGTCCATTGATACACATAAAACATCAGGGGAAATCAGTGGTGCAAACCCCAGTTTAAACACAGGCACGCACAGACCCTCGGAAGGGCTCAAACACAAATATTTGTCAGAAGTAGCGCAGGAAGGCTGCATATATCATTGTGTGACATGCTGCTGTTTCCCCACTGGTAAAGTTATTATCCACTGTATTCCAAGTATTTTGGGCTGGGTGAATTTTATGAACACTTTTAGGGATATTTGAGTGGCAACATTTTTGAACAAAAAAAGGTAACTTGAATAATGTAATGGAGTTAATAAGATTTAATAAACTTTTTAACATTTTATTATATGACAAATGTAGCACATTTTCTCCCCATTTTCATTATCAGCTTAAAGCTGCTAGAAAAGAATTTTATTTATATAATTGGCAACACAGACTCATTGGAAATACATGCTTCAGCCTACATTTTTGTGAAACTGCACTGCTGTTTTCTAGGTCAAATGAATAATAAGCAACAGTATGATGACAACTTTTGTTCCTTTTTATAATAATGATATTTCAGGGACATATTATTGACAAATAAAGGCACAACATCAAATAATTGGCATAAAAACAGTGTCTATGATTTGTAATCAAATAAGTTTATAATGTCAGAATAAGTAAGTCTCGAATTAATAAATTCAGACAAAATAAAAAGTCTGAAACTTACAGAAAAACGTACAAAAGTAATGTATTTCATGTTCGAAAAAATGAAGACGGTGCCCTCTAGTGGATTTTTCACCGGAAATGTGCAACAAAATGTATCCGGAGCAATGTATTTTCCATTTTGCAAAAATGTATGCTGAGGCATGTAATTTCAGTAAGCCTGAGTTGATAATTGGATAAAGTTTTTTTCAGTTGCCTTTAATTATGTAGACAATTTTTAGTTTGAATAAACAAAAGAGTATAGTTTACTATTTGTAATTCAGGAAATAAATAATAATATATATAATAAATAATAGTAATAGTACAAAAATGAGAAAATTACTAATAGTACAATAAATACTATAAAGTCTACTATTTAACATATTCTTAAACAAGTATTGTATCTAGAACAATTATTTATATTTATAGATAACTGTAGTTTGTTGGGCTGTTTTTAATTGTCAATTTATATGTATTTAAGCAAGTGTGTCTAGGACAGATTATTTTGTTTTAGCTTAAAATTGAAATAAAAATACACCAAATGTTATAAAATACTTAACGCTAACTAAAACTAACATACATAATTTATATTAATAATTAGTTTGTTATACTGCCTTAAATTATGTAGCTTCTAAATTATAAAATTAAGTGTCTAAGGTTTTTTTTAACTAAAATCAAAGGATTTGCATTAATATTTGTCAAATTTAAATGCAATAAAAATATTATTTACAATATTTAATTTCATATTTGAATACCAATGCGCATATAATTCCTTATATATGTATGATGTGGTTCTACAATACAGCATTTGTCTTTGTCCAGCTGAAAACACCGGTCCATTTGCACATCATAATTTATTCTAACACACATTTTTGATGACAGGGAAGGTGTGACGTCCCACTGCGCTTCAGAAAACATCTAGAGACACAACCATCTGTTTTTGATCCAGCCTTGACTGGCAGAAATTGGAAAAATAAAACTTATTTTCAAACAACATGCATCTGTTCCTGATCCAGACATAACAATTCAAATCTGAGAAGCAAACAGTGATTTAATGTTTGGTGCTCTTATGATTGATTCGGGACAAGTGTAATTAATTGCTGTGATTGTAGGGAGAATAATGCTTGTGAAAACAGCTCACTGGGCGATCAATTCTCCAAGCTACAGACAAACAGCAGACAAATAGGAGTCGGATCAAGAATGCTGCTGCTTTCATTGTGAATCAAAGGCATAAAAGAGTTGGCCAACCATTGCATGCCGGCAGTTTAAAAGGGGCAATGTTCTTACTGTCGGGTCTTTGCCAGCCATCTGACACTCCTCGACCTTACTGATGGACGCCGGCCAGAAGATCTAATGGAGAAAAAAAATAGAGGAGAGCAATATGAGAACATTGGATATAGCTAGCAAAGAGCATTGTTTAAATTTGTAGCGACAGATTTACAATACTTTGCAAATCTGTTGAACAGCTGGCAAGTTCAGTAAATTATGGATTATATTTCATTAGTATATACAATTTTGAACATAACAGCATATGCCGTGATGGGGTGAGTATGATATTTGCTGAAAGAAGTTTTCAATTATGTATTTAAGGGTTTAAAAGTGGAAAGACATTTGTAGTATTATAGTTTTTAAGATTTCTTTTGTAGATAAATGCCTTATAGTGATGAATAAATCTCTTCTGAGCTTTATATTAAACTATAAATGAAAATGCAGCCTTGTCATCAGAGGAATAAATAAAATATTAAAATACATGAAATTTAAAATTGCACAAATTTTGGTTAGTATTTTATATTTTCAAACATTAGATTGGCACTGTACATTTCTTTCTGTTCCTCACAAAAAAGCTTCAAATACAAAATATCACACAAATTTATAGATTTACATTTTACATTTATAGATTTACATTATTTTTTCAACAGCACTACACAGCTTTCATTTTTTGGACAACAGCCTGGACCAAATTTGGCAAAAAATTCTCCTTAGTGGATAAAAGTAAGTATAATAAATCTCCACTCTAACCTGTTAACTGTCACTGACAGTCTTTATTTATTTATTTATTTATTTATTTGTTTATTTATTTATTTTATTTATTTTTTATTATATACCATATGTTTCAGTAATTATCCTAAATTTACATTTGAAAACTTGAAAACTAAACATTTATGCTGTAAAACTATTTGAAATCAGAAATTGTGTTACAGTGCAAACAGTCCTGCAAAACATTTGAACCGCCTGGCTTTTATTTACTTTCCGTCTCTTTGAAACGTCACAGCAAAATGTCGCAACTGTTGACTGAAAACACTTCCGACTTAGGGTGTACTTACACTAGGCTATTCGAACCATGCATGGGCGCGTTTAACCCCTATTTCCTGGTTCGTTTGACAAGTGTGAGTGCTCCGAATTGCTCCCGGGCGCGGTTCAGTTGGCCAGCCCTGGCCCGGTTGGAAGAGGTGTGCCAGAGTGCGGTTTGGTTGGGCTTTGGCAAGGTACGCTTGTAGTGTGAGTGCAAAGCGTGCCTGAGTGCGAAACTGAAGACACGACATCACTTTTAAGGGACTGTTTCATATGGATTTTTTAATCATTCTTACTTTTCAATGAACGCGAACTGTCATAGTTTATTAAAGATCAAACCCCTTGCTGCACGTCAGCTGCACCTTGAGCAAACCTTCTAATACCATGACTTTCATGAAAATCTTGGAGCATCAAAAGTGGTGGATCTGTTCAGCAAAATATTTGACTGTGTGTCATCGCATCCCAAACAACTTTTAATAATAAAATAAAATAAAATAAAACTAAAGCAATCATCATTGTACTGAGCGAGAGCACGTCTCTTCCTAACTGAACAGTCGCATCATCAATGATGTAAGTGTGCTCGGAAGGTAAAATTGCAGTGTGAGTGCAGGCCCAGGGGAAGAAGGGAGGGGCTACAAGTGTGCCAGGGCATGGTTTAATCAACTACACCCTAAAACACTACAATGACTAAAAATGCTTTGCTCAGTACTGTGCATGCGCACAGACTTAAGATGCTTTTATGTGCGTCATATCCGCCTGCTGTTTATTTCCATCTCACGTCACTTTTTTTTTTTTTAAAGCATTTTTAAACAAATACGTATTAGTGTGGACATGGGCATATTCCAAAGCTCTCATGAATTCCAAATATTTAAAGTATCATGATATCATGAAAATAAGAGGTTTTTACAGTGTTAAAATGGTGGATTTTTTCATGCAAATCATAGAACAATAGACATAGACAAGTGGTAAAAAAAAAATCTGTCTTCCAGATTGGTACTAGTTTCTGATTTATTTATTTGTGAACATGGCTTTAGTTGACCTCATTAAGGGTGGATCTCTCATGGTAGAACACGCACTCGCACATTACGACCTATCACTCAGAATCAGGACGTCTCTGCAGCACTGTACAGGAGAATGGCTTCAAAGAAATGTCACAGGTTGTATTCAATCATGCATTTTCACATCTATGTTAAAAAATCTGGGAGGTTTTTTTTGCAATCACAAGTTTTTAAAGAACACCCAAATACTCGGATATAAGACTTTTTTCCATTAAACTTGTGATTCGGGTCGAGTCCTGCAGGATAGACAGGCAACACGAACCAGCAGAATCCACTGGAACGCAATGAAACTGTGAAGCTTTGCCAACCATAGTTGGAAGAGGAAAGATAAACTTCCTTAATTTTTGCCAGTTGTGTTCAGACTGTTTCCTCAAGAGCCAGCGCTGCCTAACCAAACTGCTGCTCCACCATTTGTCAAATATGATGGAACAAATGTGGTCACCATTGCTTTCTACAGCTGCGCAACTGTTTCTTGTTGATCTGGAGAGCTTTTGACAGCTCCTTCACCTTCAGTGAGGCCTGGCTGATGTTGTTGATGTCCATCGAGAGTATGTGGTCTTTGCAGCCCACGTACATGCGATCTTGATCCTCATCCGTGAAAAGGATCCTGTAGTCCATGGCCTTCTCAGATAGAGAGTAGTGCTCAAAGGACTGGGTTTTCTGCAGTTCTGTAATGCAAACACAAACATATTCTTTGCATTAGTTGGAGGTTTTGGTGTTTACTTCTGACAACAACAAGATTGTTGAACCCCAATTGTACTCCAAAACACGCTTTATACTTCCAAAGAGATGCAAAGGCCCTTCATCATGCCATCAAAGTCTCCCTGATGAAAAGCAAACTCATGAATATTCATTGTTGTTTCAAGTTTGTCTTTCAGAAATGTATAAAGAAGTGGAAGCCTCATTGATACCCTTCTCCTCATCGTCTTTATTCTTTTTTAACACCCTTCTATAGCCAGAGCTCTTTATTTTTCTCTTCAATGACCAGATAACATCCTCCAGCCCCAATGAAAGTCACATGTCTCTACTTTTCTTTCCTTTCACATTTCTGTTTTTTATCCTGAAACAAAAAGAGTAGGCATATAAAGTCTGTATGTTCACCAAGTCTTTAACACAAACCTATGCATTTCCTACATTTTTTGTGGATCACTTGATAAATAAGTGTCCAACTAAACATTTAAAAGAGTGTATTGAGTGGACAAAATTAATAAAATAAAAAACATTGTAAAATGTACACCTAACATAAGAATCATTTGTATTAATTATAATAATATGAGGGTTTTTAATTGAATTTTGAATCTGAATTGATTAGGAATGTAGTTTCATTCATTCATTCTCTTTTCGGCTTAGTCCCTTTATTAATCTGGGGTCGCCACAGCGGAATGAACCACCAACTTATCCAGCATATGTTTTACGCAGGGGATGCCCTTCCAGCCGCAACCCATCACTGGGAAACATCCATACACACTCATACACTACGGACAATTTAGCTTACCCAATTCACCTATAGCGCATGTCTTTGGACTGTGGGGGAAACCGGAGCACCCGGAGGAAACCCACGCGAACACGGGGAGAACATGCAAACTCCACACAGAAATGCCAACTGACCCAGCGGAGGCTCGAACCAGTGACATTCTTGCTGTGAGGCGATTGTGCTACCCACTGCGCCACCGCGTCGTCTGATTAGGAATGTCTCAAATTTTAATATTGTTTTATAATTATTTATTATTAGAAAGCGATTTTAAAATTTGAGCATGACAAAATTAATATAAATTTGATAGCTGTGTTGTGACAGTAGAAATTCCTAATCAATTCAGATGGAAAAGAAAACTCATATTATTATAATATATATGTGTATATATTATAATGGCTATTTGTATATAATTATAATTAATACTAATTATTTATATGTTAGGTGTATATTTTACAATGTTTTTTTAACTTAATTATTTTTGTTCCCTCATAATACTCATTTAAATGTTAAGTTGGACACTTATTTATCAAGTGATCCACAAAAAAATGTAGGATTTGCATAGGTTTGTGTTATTATTAAGCTATTAATCACTTAATAGAGGCAAATTATGGTGCTTATATATACATATTTATTTATTTATTTATTAAATGATTAATCAGAGCATTTCTTGAAATAATGTTTACCTCCTTCATTGTTCATGAAATGTAAATGAATAAATATACGATAAAACAAAATACATATATTGGAGGCATTTGAAATATTTATTGTATATATTTATACAAAGAAATATACAGCTATGAAAATAAATTAAGAGAAAACCTGAAAATTCTCAGTTTCTCTGGCTTTATGTTTTATAATTATGTTTGTGTAAAACAAAAATTTAGTTTTATTCTGTAAATTACTGATGACATTTCTTCCAAATGTAGAATGTGACATGGGGAAAAAAAATAACAGTTTTAACTTCACATAAGTAAAAGTATTTGGTTGAATAACTCAGATTCTTAATCACAAAAAAAGAAAACATTTGTTATTTTGACCAATTGTCAATTTCTGGAGGGGGAGAGGGTGCTGTAAATGACATTTGGAAGAAATGTTATTAGCCTTTATAGAATAAAACAAATATTATCATTTTACTCTACCTAATAAACCTAGTACCCCAGAGAAATTTTCAAGTGGTGTAGCTTCATCAAGCAAGACAGGGCGAGTAGATGATCATCACCTCAGGCTGTGTGAGGAGCACTGACAGTAGACAGTATGTCTCAGCAGACTATTATAGGATTATATTAGTGGAGAGGGCTATGTCAAACTCGTCATTTTAACGTGGCTTTAATAAAGAGAGATGTGATTACATCAGCCGGGCTTCAAAGCTCCACCGATAGCATCTCCGACAGATAAAAGTGCCATTATTACTGCTCAAAGGGCTTATTAGAGCAATACTGCTACATGCATGAAAACTAGAAATGAGCAAAGATGTGAGAAACAGTGCAAATCAAAAAATCCTCAAAAGAGGAAACAAGAGAAAGAAAACTCGCATCAGGTTATAGGTTTCAGGGAACTAATTAGAAACATTCAGCTTCTGTAACCTCAGACAGAAATCATAAAATCCAATTTCACCCCATTCAGAAGACTCCTGCTCATTTAAAGACTTTCTGAATGGTTTTCTTATTGGAAAATTGCATTGTCAGGTGAGGTTCTGGGTTCTCTATGATATAAAAATGGTGAAAATATGTATATATATATATATATATCAGTGTCGGCAGCAGTTGTAATACTATTGTGGAAACCATGACTTTTTTCCCCATTTTTTGATTTATAAAAGTTTAAAAGAATAGCATTGATTTAAGTCATTGGTCTCTTTGTAACATTACAGATGTTTTTTTTTTATTATTGATTTACATCATCTTTGTTTAATAAAATAATGAAGCAGTGTTTTCTTGTATGCAGGTGAGTAAGTTGAAGACAGCACAGTGGAAAAGTTCTCAAGACCTTCCCACCCGGTGCATAAACGGACACGTTTTTTCCCTCTTGGGAGGATTGTGTGGTGCTTTGTGTCCGCCTGTCCTGACCTCTAAACTCTGAAAACACAAATCACACGTTCTTATATCTAAATCAACATTCCCCACTGACAGGTGCTTTCACACCTGCTAATAATGCAGTCAAGGAAGATTTCTTATTTTGCTTTTCAACAGGAATACAACAGACCGATTATCTAATTTACTCTAAATGTAAAATAATATTTGACTTCAGGTCAAAGATCACTTAGCACATTTCTCAGTGAGAGCAGACAGAGGGTAAAACACAATCTGCGTACTTATATTACACACTACGTAAGTATAAACTTCACCAGACATGGGAACTGTGACCATGGTATTGTGGCAGAAATGTAGGATGTTTATTTTGAATTTAACCCTTTATATGGCAATTCTCATTGGAAGAACCTTGGAGTGTTACTGTGGGTTATTACAAGACTTTTGAACTTTTATGACATGAAAAAAAATTACATTGCAATCAATGTTGAAGTTAACATATATGGTTCCTCCCCCAATAAAGGGCTACTTGCATTATTAATACACAAATGTATTGTAGAGGTTTTGATCATTTTGCCTTGTTTTAATTGTTTTGGTTTTTCCACAATATGTCATTACAGTGTCTGGTATAATTTTATCTGTTTGTTTGTTTTTAAATTTAGTTGTAGTTTGCAGTACTTGCTCTAATTGATCATGAAATATATATCATCAGAGAGCACATGAAATAAAATAACTATCATTTAAATAATACATTTTTTCCATTACCATTTATTTTATTTTAAGTAACAAACTTAAAATATTTATTTATTTGTTTATTTATTGTTTAATTATTGGTTTTTTTTTTTGGTTTTTTTTTTGGTATTTGGAAAGCATCAAGATTTGTGATCATAAAAAATGACAAATTTACTACAAAAACTACTACTAAAAAACACTGAAGTTAGCTTTTGCACAAGTATTCAAAAATGTTTTGCATTAGAGGCCATTTTTCTAAGCAGAGCCACTTCAGGTAGCTTGAGTTAGCTGGTTGGCACTTACGCAATGCAGTTTTCAGACCGTGCCAGGGCAGTTGGACTGAGATCAAGGCTTTGATTGTGTCAATAGATCTTTTTGTTTATGAGCAACTGCAGTGTTAATTTGGCACCGTATTTGAGATCATGACCTTTTCCCCAAGCTGAACATCACAGAGAAACACTTATTGAATCCATTATACTGCAGGATAAGTTGGCAGCTTAAGGCTTTTGTAAAGGCAGTATTTTTGTCATATGATATTGCAGTGTGGCAAACAGGATTACATAATGTATTTGGGTCAATGACAAATGAGAATGTTAAAGATGATAAGGAAAAGGCAGTTTAAAACGATGGACCATGTTCTTAGAAATGTAATTTTTGTGTCAATGTTTTTCTTGAGCAAGCATTAGTGTAAAGGATGTTTCATCTTTAAAAATGGCAACAGGTTGCATTTTGAATAGGTTATTGAATCGCATAATTAAGCTTTTTTTTTTAAATAATGGCTGTTTCTCAATTTCAAGAACACAGAGAACGGACTTGCGTTCTCATTAAGACTGCAAGAACACAGAACGCGTCCTGTGAGAAATGACATGCTTCTTCCTGATGATCACATGACCTTCATACATTTTTTCAACGGTAAATTATTTAAACATTATAGCATTCATACAACGATTTATTGTTTTTATCCTTTTCAATATATGCAACATGCACAAAAGCCTTACAAATATATTTTGCACAATACAAATAAAACTGATTTTAATATGAATTTCAGCAAATAAACACCCTTAATGTATTAATGCTTTTACTATGATTTTCATGTTAATGTTTACTTTCACTGTCTCATTTAGGGAAATCCTAAAACCATTTAGGGATCTCCTGAGATAATTAATTTATATCTCTGAACTTTAATAATAAAAATGCCCACCTCCTTTATTCAGACTCAATGACTTCTGAGACTTCTAGAGTGAGTACTGTGCTCAAGTATGCATTGATGCATCCTCGATATCAAGAACGCATCTGGGTTCTTTCACCCGTTCTCCGTTCTTGTGGTCTTGAGTTTTGGATCTGAACTCTGGCAGTTGATGATGAAGTTACACGAGAACACAAGGACGCAAGAACGGTTAAGAATGCATATTGAGAAACAGTCATTGATTCATTCAGAATAAATAAAAAACTTGCAAGTGATTTATTGAGTTATAAATGTTGATTCATTTAATTAATGAAACAACCTCGTAATGACTTAAACCTCTTTCACACATCACACTTTTTTCTAGATTGATAGAACTTCCTCCCAATCTGTTTCTTTCACCTGCAAGTCTTTATATTACATGGGTGTATGGGTGTTTCCCAGTTTTGAGTTCATTCTGCTGTGGCAACCCCTGATAAATCAGGGATTAAATGGAAGGATAGTGAGTGAGTGAGTGAGTGAGTGAGTGAGTGAGTGAGTGAGTGAGTAAGTGTCATATTTACACTCACCAATGACTTTATTAGATACAGCTGTTCAACTGCTCAATACCACAAATTTCTGATCACCCAGTAACATGACAGCTACGCAATGTGTATATGGTATGAGTGTTCTTGGCACACTTTGGGCCTCTTGGTACCCTTTGAGCGTCATTTAAACACCACAGCCTTGTGAACCAATCTTGTAATGCTACTTCCAACAGGATAATGTGCCACGTCTCAAAGCTACAGTCATCTCAGACTGTTTTTCTTCTTTAAAAACTGTAATCCTCGAGGAATATTTCCAGCACCTTGTTGAATTTATACCACACACAAAGGTTTTCCAACCCAGTACTGACAAGATGTACCTAAGTGGCTGTTGAGTGTGTATTGAAGTGTACTTTAATGCTGCTACTTATTTTCATTTCAATCTTCCAGCACCAGCAAAACTGATGACATTTATGTTTTTGTTAATAAATGAATAGGTCCAGACTTCAGCATTACATCAGTGATCCATCTGCAGACCGGGGAATTACAAACCACATTTTTGTAAAGGTAAACCATCATTTAATTCAGGTTATTAATAATAATAATAAACATATTATAATCCTGGGTATTGTCAGGAGACATTAGCATGCATTAAAGAATGAAGAAGTTGGAGCTACATCGTTCTTTAAAAAACAAAAAAACAAAAAAACATGCAGCTTGTTTCAACCCAACAGAAAGGTTATGAAATGGTTTAAAAACCTTTTTATGAAATTATTTTTATTTATTAAGGTTTATTTGATTTTTCTCTGCAAATTTATAATGCATTTTTGGGATATAT
>CAIGQV010019029.1:562948-578885 GCA_903798115.1 Danio jaintianensis
ATTATTATTATTATTATTATTATTATTATTATTATTATTATTATTATCATCATATACATTTTACACCATAATCACCACCCAGCGTAATACCAAAATATGTTGTACTTTGACATATTTTGTCATATTTCATCCAACATCTCATTCTCAGTAATCTAACAAAACAAATAAACAATTAAATCTTTTTCATAATTTGTTGTTGTTATTGTTGTTGTTATTGTCAAAAATACATATTTCACCCCAGAAAAAAGACAATTGTCAAATTATTGTCAAAAAGACATATTTCACCCCAGAATCTCAAAATGTTGCAGAAAAAAGTATTATAATGATAATAACAACAACAATAACAGTAATAATAATAAATATTATTGTAAGCATTATTATTATTATTATTATTATTAATAAGTAATGCATTTATAATTATTATTTTTTATTTTCATCAAATGTACATTTTACATCATAATCACCAACTCACATGTTATCCTCAAAAAATTATATATTTTGACATACACATCTTATATAATGTCATATTTCAACTCAAAATCTCCCTCTCAGTAAAACTCAGTAATCTCAAAAAATAAATGAACAATTGAAATATAAGAGATTTTTATAATTTTTTATTGCTAGTATTATTATTGTCAAAAATATGTTTAACCCCTGAACCACCCCCCACCTCACCCAAACCTAAAAAATGTTGCCACAAAATTATCAATAATAATAATAATAATAATAATAATAATAATAATAATTATTATTATTATTATTATTATTATTGGCTGCACGGTGGCGCAGTGGGTAGCACAATCGCCTCACAGCAAGAACAGCACTGGTTCGAGCCTGGGCTGGGTCAGTTGGCATTTCTGTGTGGAGTTTGCATGTTCTCCCCGTGTTCCCGTGGGTTTTCTCCGGGTGCTCCGGTTTCCCCCACAGTCCAAAGACATGTGGTACAGGTGAATTGGGTAAGCAAAATTATCCGTAGTGTATGAGTGTGAATGAGTGTGTATGGATGTTTCCCAGTGATGGGTTGCAGCTAGAAGGGCATCCGCTGCGTAAAACATATGCTGGATAAGTTCATTCCGCTGTGGCGACCCCAGATTAACAAAGAGACTAAGCCGAAAAGAAAATGAATGAATGAATGAATTATTATTATTATTATTATTATTATTATTATTATTATTATTATGACTATTATTATTATTATTTTGACTATTATTATTATTATTATTACTATTATTATTATTAATATTGTTGTTGGTTTTTGGCAACATTTTTGAGATTTGGGTGGATATTTGTACACGATACAGATGAAATATGCTGTCTAAAATTAGTATATGCAGATATCAAATATGCTGTCTGAATTCACATTTGTACATGAAGCAATACAGGAAGGCCCCTGTCTATTCCATTACATCAGTGTTTCCTTTCTTTTTCATTTTAAGCAATTGCGAATTTTGGCCTCTCATCTGGAAAAAAGCTTTACAAATCTTCAAACCATAAACCAACAGTCTTTTCAAAGTCTGCATGGTTTGAGCAAACAGCCAGAATAAAAGGTTTGGAGGGTGAAAACATTGAACTACCCTTGAATACATTAGCATGAATCAATAGGGCAGAACGTGCATGTTAACTCCATTATGACAGGCTCTTCTCCCTATTGATAGACATGGATTGATCATGTATCTGCAGGCAAACAGAGAAATCCATGACATATTTACCAAGGTTGGAAAGGTGAGCAGAGGCAGAGACGGGTTAAATGAGGGCAGGAAAGAGGACAAATATTGTATGCCTCAAGATCTGCAGTCCAAGCTTTAACTCGATCGGAACAGTTAACCTAGACACAGCCTGCAGATAAGCACACTTACAGGCTTTAATATGTCATTTGTAGAGAATGGAAACCCCCTGAACAATTTGCAATGTGTTTGAGTTCATTGCTTAATATTTTACATGTGTTCAATGTTCATTGTTGTGACTCCTAGAGCTCCTTGGTTTGTAGATCTTGGTCTGTATTTGATCAGACATCAGTTTAACCCTAACTAGACCTAACCATGACCTCTTAACCTCTGGCTAAAACTTGAAAAAGGTTGCAGACAATGTTCTTGCACCAGTAAATGATTATTGTTTGGTTCAGTTTGGTAAGGCAAGATTACTAGGGTTACTATGCTTGGGGGTAGTAACCATTTTTTGTGCATATAGCTTGCCTTGAAATTACTTTGTGATTATGAAAAGCATATTGTTTTGTTTTTTGTTTTGTTTTTTGCTTGGTTGGATTTCTGTTAGTTTTTTCTTTTTTTTTTAGCTATTGCTTTTGCGTTGTGATTTTTGATGCTGTTTTGCCTACCATTTGCTTTCACAAGTAATTCTAAAAGGCATTTTTGTTTTTAATTTTGTGTTTTGTTTACATTTGATTTGATACGGTTAGATTTTCCTCATCCAGACTGACATTTTTATTGCTTTCTGAAAAATGATCTCTGACCACACTATAAATGGATGATATGTGACCATTCATGTTCACTGGGCATTCGCATATTTTGCCAGTATTCGTACTTACAGCTCATGTAATGGTCATATAATATGTAATGGGCTTGACAAATCAGGAATGATACGCAATAGTCCAGAAGAGCAGAGAGCCTCCATTTTCAAAAGTTTACATTTCAATCCGTCTATATGAACAGGGGTACTTTCAAAACCACATTTCTTTCTATGTAGTTTACCTGTTTGTCCACACAAGAATACAGTATCTGGTGACTGAAACCAAAACTTTCTGAAAACTCCGGTCAAGTTGAAGATTTTCTGAAACGCAGAGTACAGTGCATCAATTACAACTGTAGTTTTTCCCTCATGACATCAGCGCGCTGTTTTTTCCTTTCTGAATGGCCAACATGGCTGGTTTTACACCAAATGCGGATTGAGGCAAATTCTTATAGTTAGCGTATTCTGGGTTCTTTGCATTGCCAGATGGTAATCCACCACTGTTCTCACGTTTGCATTGACTTAAATGCAATGTACTCGCGTAAATACTTGATTCCGTTTTTGGTGTGAACCTAGCATAAAAGGCTTTTATTGTTGGTTCAGCGTTCCCTTACCTTGTATTACCATGCATTTTTGCTTTTTCATCTGGACAGAGATTTATTTTTTTAAATAAGTCCTGAAAAACTCAATTTTTAATAATACCTGTGTACGTGTGGACATGAAACTGAACACCAGCGTTTGCCAACAAAAATGGGGTCTTTAGCATTTTTAATATGCTCTGTTTTTGCGGGTCAATGGTGGCGATGCCAGGCTTAACCATAACAAAACGTATATGTTTTTACAAATCGAGTTAATATAAACGGCACCTTGGCTTTGTTGCTTTTTTGTTTCAGGTTTAGTTTGTTCCTGTTTTGAATTCCTTGCTTTAGATTTGTTGAAATTTGTTGATTTGTTGTTTGCTGTTATTGCTTTTGTTTTGTTTGCCTAGCAGTTTATTTCCAAGCAATTCTAAAAGGCATTTTGTTTTTAGTTTTGGGTTCATGTTTTGTTTTGTTTGATTTTGTTTGGTTAGATTTAGTCTTCGTTGCATTTTTCGTTTGTTTGTTTGTTTGATGCATTTTGTTTTTTTTAGCAAGCATTGTGCGAACAACCACTGAAAACACCAATACTTAGGCTGAGATATTACTTTTATCAGAAACTTCAAAAACCCATAAAGAACTATCCAAAGTAAAACCTTCAGTCTTTTGTATAGATTGTTTATCATCATACTTGGCTTCAGCCACAACAGTGATTTATGCCAAAGACGTTGCCTTATAGCCGATGAATGTGATGCTGGCTCAGGTCAGCGCTGTTTAATCCTCAAAGTGATATCTGAGGTAGAAAATTCAGAGAATGTTTCACCCAGGGCACCACTGGCTTTGAATAAATGTTAGTCTTGATTTTCAGCGGACTATAATTAAGATAAAAATCAGGCATTCACAGATGAGGCCTTTCTCAAAGCTCTCAAGTGTACATTTTCATAAACGTTTGAGGGCTTAACAGTCTCAAATTATGGCATCGCTGTTAGTATGTATATGGCACACACAAACACACTTAAAGGCTGTTTTGTGGCCTGCTGGAGGATAAAGGAGTTTTAATGCTGCATAATTGCAGTACAACTAAAACAATCCAAGGACAAAAATGTGTGGTCCGCGTTTTCGTGGAAAGAGAAAATTTGTGCATGCACGCACAACTGGCACAAATATGTTGTAAATGACTCCCATCACAACACGGAAACACCCTGATATGCCTTCCTCTTTTTCATAAGCCAAAAAGAAGTGCGTTGCTTGCCTTAGTCGATACGCGGTTAAATATCATTGTATAAATAACAAAGAACAGAACTGTCAGCTGATGTAAACAGAGTTTGACAACTGCTAGTAAAGCATCGTAAAGTTCAGAGACGTGATGTGAAAAAGCTGCGTTAAAGGCTAAATGTAAATGCTGAAAACAATCCATAGACTGAAGGATTCCTAAAATGCCTCACATTTCTGATGGTTAACCAAAAACCACAACAACCCACCCATGGACAAATCAACATGGGTATCAATTAAGCTCCTTTATTTGCGAAGGGTGTTGGTTTGTGTTACCTGGCCCAAGTTCACAAATGTGGCTTAAACTGGATTTTGGACTGTGTGGATTC
This sequence comes from Danio jaintianensis, assembly GCA_903798115.1. NCBI lineage: Eukaryota > Metazoa > Chordata > Actinopteri > Cypriniformes > Danionidae > Danio > Danio jaintianensis. Next base: position 567,591 of record CAIGQV010019029.1, read on the forward strand.
AGGTCAGAACTAATAAACAAACATTAGCAGACAAAATGCTGAGCTAAGGAAACACCCAACTGTTTGTGATTGTGTTCTAATTGAAGTAAATGCATTATTAACTAGGCTGACTTAAACATATTGGCAAATGTAACATATAACTGACTCCTCTCTAAGATTAATGGACAAAATAAATGTAATTAAATTAAATTAAATTTAATTTAATTCAATTCAATTCAATTCATCTTTATTTCTATAGCGCCTTTACAATATAGATTGTGTCAAAGCAGCTTCACATAGAAGATTATAGTGAATTGAAATGGTGTCAGTTCAGTTTTTAGAGTTTAAATTTAAACTCTACATTTTATATATACAAAAGTATAAATTGAATATATACAAAAATATACAATTAATTATACATTACTGTAATAAAATATTTATTCCTTGCATTTCAGTATTCAATTCAAGGGTTTAATTTGTGATAATTAAAAATATTTTATAATAAGTATTTTAAGGACTTGATAGCATTTAAAAATTCATTTATTTCATTAAATCCTCTTGTTTATTAAACATGAAATGCATCAAAATTAAGATAAAAAAATGATATCAAACGAAATTCATTGTAAAACAACAATCTATCACAAAACAATACATAAAGTGTTAAAAAAACTGTGTCGGACCCACTTCCGTTCCATTTTCCACACCTTTATGATGTTCACATCCAAATTTAAGAACAATAACAAAACAAAACATGAAAAATTTATGTTTAAACTAAATAAAATGCACTTGCATCGAAAAATGGCTACAACAGTCAGTAACTGATTTTTTTTTTGACATGACCTGTGTCAAATAAATATTTTTTTTCTCAGATTACTCAAAGGACATTAATTATCATATGTCATAGCTTACTTATCATTACACATTATCGATGTTTATTAATTCTCCAGGTTACAAAATTAATCTTTATCATGGTTTATTATTGAGTTTCAATTGCCAAGCCAATGCCTTTGGATGAATGGATTATTAGGCAGAGGAATTTCAGAGACAGCAAGTCTTGTCCTGTCAGCGAAGTTTAATTTATGGTGTCAATCGAGTTTCAGAAGAGCTCTTGAATTCACCACCAAACACCAAAACTGACCTTTGCTTCACCAAACTGCTAGAAATTAAATAGACTGAACCATGTCTCTCTTCTGCCGCCTTTGTTTAAAGTTTTTGGCAGAGATGAGGTTTACAAAATGGAATGAACTTGAGAATTTGAAAGTTTGGTCATAATTTAAATTATTAAAAACATTTTTATCTTTAGCTTTTTTCCTCCAGATCCAATAACAAGCAAAGAAAAAATGTTGTTGAAGCATTTATATATCTAAAGAAGTGTAATTCAACCATATTGAGGTGTTGAAGGTAGATTAAATGTGTCTTTTCTTTTTTCCCAAAATATTTAATTCACCCAAATTGTGAAGTGTGGATTAAAGAAGAATGCATGAAGTTCGATTAAATGTGCCGGCAGGGAAATATTTAGTTTCTCGTTCTGCCATTTATTACATCCATTATCAATGACAAAATTGCAATTTCAACTGGACTATTGGAGTTTTCTACATCTCTTATTCTCTCTCTTTTTCTGCGAGACACCCAAAACTCCCTACTCTCTCCATAAAGCGCCTTTACTGGAGCTCCTCAAACACCCCAGAACATCTGCTATCCCAGTCCAATCCAGCTGAGTTATTCAGACCAGGTTCGCTATAATGCTCCAATGCTTTAACCTACACATCTGTCTTCTTCAACAACTCTAAGAAAGATGAAAATGATCCAGTGGTCTAAGGGACTAAAGGGATGTCTAAATCACACAGAAGACAAACCAGGACCTCATAAATTGTATCTGTTGATGGATTCCCAAGCTATACATTACATCGTTCATTTACCATGAAACATTCAGCAAAATACAAAACACATCTGATTTTTCAATGATCACGATGTCTTCTGTATTTACACTTTAGCACCTAGAGTAACCATTTCTTAAACTATAATTATTTTCAGAGATCTCTGGACTGAATGTCTTCTCCAGAGATGTTACTCAAATCCACACCTGCACTTGGGAAAAAAAGGAAACTGGCTTGATTTGCACAACAGAAAAGAAAAATCTGGCAGACATATTATTTTCAGCTTAGTGATGTTCAACAGTTTATTGTCAGTTAATTTAATTGTCAGTTAACTGTCCTTATTAGTAGCAAATGCTGAGTTCTCTTGTACAACTTCTTGCACTTCAAAAGAAAAATAAATATATGTCAAATGTACAGTCAGTTATGTCTGAAGTGAAAATAAACGTTTGTGGAAAACTTTTATTAAAATAAAAGAACATGCTTTTATCATTAATAATAATGATATTTTTATTTTGCTTCTTTATTTTATTTTTTAGCTGGGCCAGTGAAACTTTTGACAGAGCAAGTGAAAATCTGAACAACCAATAGTAAAAGACTAATAGTAAAACTTTTTGAGTTTGAGTTTTTGTTCTGGTGAACACAATAAAGATATAATAAAATAAATACTATGGAAGTCAATGGTTACCGTTTTCCAACATTCTTCAAAATATCTTCTTTTGTATTCACCAGAACAAAAAAAATGGTTTGGAAGTCAAGGATGAGTAAATAATGACAGAATTTTTGGATGAGCTATACCTTTCAGACGTGTGTAAATTTAGTCATTTTAATTTATGCTGTGGCAAAAAATGGTATTAAGCATACATTTTTTTTAAGGTATCATTTTGAAGTTAGAAATTCCACTAGTAGCAAATAGAGTGAGTTACGTGGCCTTATTCAGAAAGAAGGAGAACAATTGCTGAATGTTTTCAATGTGAGCTGACTTTTTCCATGGCACAGTCCTCTGACACTACTTATGTCGCCATTAGGAAGCTCCCCACTGCTTCTTTTCAGCACATAAGACATAGACGGATGACTGAACTAGGGAATGTGCTGGAAAGCCAAGGAGAGGGAACAGAATGATAAATTAGGCCAAAAACTGGATTGAAAGGAATAGGAGAGCTGGAAAGCATATAGACGAGTTTGACAAGAAACAAACATTCACCACAGATATAGCCTAACCAGACACATGACAGTAACTTATTCAAAAACAGAAAATGAAATTCTTGAAAAAAGAGCTGAACATTTAATACCTTTTTGATTGTTATCAATTTATTGCAGTAAATGAATATCAGTACTCGGATCATTGCTTTTTATGTTATACATGCCCTAACCCTAACTTTAAGTTAGTTTTCATTGCCATGCTATCTCTTTTCATCTAGACTCAATGAAACATATTAAATCACCAAACTCACCAAATGCAGAATTTATATTATACATTCTATGTCTAGAAATTTCTTTGTACTAATTTCAATAAAATAAATAAAACGTATTTGATCTAAAACCTCCTCATGTAAAACCATGAATACTTCCTAAGTCTGGATGGAGGTTCTTCTAAGTCCTTGTCCTGAGTGTATTATTTTACTGAGTGACTTAACTGTTGATTTGAAGGCCACATCTCAAACATTTGTAAAACTGCAAAACATAAAAACATTTGTACATTAATCACCTCAAGGCTAGATTATTTTAATGTGTTAATAGCCGGTTCGCCGGCAGGCCTAATAAACAGGTACTGTACGGTCTTTAAGCAAGCTTTTTAAAAAGATTTCCTCTTTAATGTTTTAGATTGTAACATTTTTTAGTCATGACATTGCTTGATATTCTTGAATCCAATGGTATACCTGTCAAGGTTGCACAAAGATCCATTCAGATGAGAAAATCCCCTTAAAGTGATAAGATTTTCCCAGCAAGCCAAGCAACTGGTATCCTTATGCCCTGACACAGCACTCATCTCCTTACTCGACTGTATTAAATGTTTGCTACAGCAGATCAGAGGATAGATCGCACTCGACATCTGATACCAGACCAGCACAGCCATTTCCATTAGACTGATCAAAGTCATGGAAACATTATTCTTGAGTTAGCACCTACAGATAATGTTTCTAACACATACATACTGTATGCGCTTTATGTAATACTGTGGATATATTATTAACAACCAAAATCATGCATTGTATGTCAAGATTATAACTAAAGTTCATTAAACCATCTACAGTTCTGAATAAAACTGAAACAAAACTTAATTCTGGATTGCATGAGTCTAGTGTGTTTCAGAAGCAAAATGATCTAAAAAAAAAATTATATATATATATATATTATAATTCATCCAGTGATCTAATTTGATATTTTAATAACACAGTTTACCGTGAAGCAAAAAAGTATTCACTGACAACACATTAGTTTAATTAGATTAAAAGGATTGACTCTGTTATGTTATAATTATGTGTAACTTTGCCACATTTGAAGCAATCCAAAATTACACAGAAAATGGTTCAGCAAGGTTCAAAAGTGCCACAAATGAAGCTTTTCAATCAATCAATCAATCAATCAATCAATCAATCAATCAATCAATCAATCAATCAATCAATCAATCAATCAATCAACCAACCAACCAACCACCCACCTACATATGCCAATTAAAAAAGTTGTTATTTTTAATTTCAAACAGTCTTAGCAGTTCACAACAGTGACACAATGTAATGAGGACAAATAGAGGCCTTGGTCTGCTTCATAACACTCTTAATGAAAAGTCTTTTCAAGGGAAGTTACCTCACTAAAAAAGGACATGAACACATAAGCATGTTATGTGTCACCCAGCTTTGCTACCTTCATAACATCAGGAAGTGTTCTTGTGATTAAAGTGACCCCCATCTGAAAGGAAATGATTTGATTGGAGCATGACATTGACCATTCTTACCTTGAAATGGCAGGAAGACTCGTGGCTGCGGAGGAGAAAGAGCATGAATGCTGGAGACACAGAGGCAGAGGAGAAGGAACAGCTGAACACTCATCTCCAGTGGATGAACCCAGAGCGCTCCTGACCTCCCCATGACTGCTGAGGAGACTCCCGGACCAGCCCACCTGCGGAGACAAGGTGAAGGAAATGTGAAGGACGAAACAGGCCTGCTGAAGAGAACAGAGACTTATAAAGTATACTCAGAGATGAAGATAAATTCAGTTTGAAGGCATAGGTGAATTACACTTCAACTCATATTATTAATTGTTTATGCCCTATATTCTAGTCTTGAATCAAGATTTCTTGAGATGCAACATTACAAAAGATATCTAGATTTTAGTTTTTAACTAGATGAGGGCAGCGCGGTGGCACAGTGGGTAGAGCTGTCGCCTCACAGCAAAAAGGTTGCTGGTTCGAGCCTTGGCTGGGTCAGTTGGCATTTCTGTGTGGAGTTTGCATGTTCTGCCCGTGTTCGCGTGGGTTTCCTCCGGGTGCTCCGGTTTCCCCCACAAGTCCAATGACATGCGCTATGGGTGAATTGGGTAAGCTAAATTGTCCGTAGTGTATGTGTGTGAATAAGAGTGTATGGGTGTTTCCAAGTGATGGGTTGCAGCTGGAAGGGCATCCGCTGCATAAAACATATGCTGGATAAGTTGGCGGTTCATTCCGCTGTGGCGACCCCAGATTAATAAAGAGAAAGCCGAAAAGAAAATGAATGAATGAGTAAAGATGACATGTTTTTAGCATGAATTAGCCTGTTGCTAGCAAGAATAAGCAAGTTGTTAGTAAGTCTTTAGCCTAAATATCATGTTGCTAGCATGAATTGGCATGGCACTAGTATGCTTCTAACATGAATTAGCATGTTGTTAGCAGGATTAGCTTGTTTTCAGAATATTTAACATCTGATTGCAAGTGGTATTATATTTTAAAAAATTGCCTGTAAAATGAAATAGCAAGTTGCTAGCTTAAAACAACATGTTTTGCAGGAATACCATGTTGTTATCGTTAATTTGCAAGTCACTAGTTTGTTTCAAACATGGATTAGTCTGTTTATAGCATGACAAGCTAACATGCTTCTAACAATTTACCATGTCACTAGCATGTTTCTGCAATTTTCCTTGTTGCAATATATGAATAATATACAGTATATGAACACCACCATATGAGATCTTATGCAATATTAAATTAAAAAGTAATTTTTAGGTATTTTGACTGAAAAAAAATTCAGTGAAGAATTTTTTTTGTAGTGTATCTGTAACATGCTGTGTGGATTATCCAACGCAATCTCATGGCAATTCGTAACTTTTTGATTTAGTGGCTAATTCATATGAATTTGTACAATCTAATTTATACAATTTAGTACGATTTGCTCATCACCCAATGACGGTTAGGTTTAGGGGTGGAGTTGGATGCCACACCTCCTTTTTAAAATCGTACAATTTCGTATGACTGAAGTCGTACGAACTCATACGAATTAACCACTAAACTGACAAAACGTAAAATACTTACGCTTTCTCTTAAGATCAGGCTGGGTTTATCACATATTACCACTTCACTTGGTTTGTAAAAAATAATTAAATGAAATTTAGTAATTTACATTTAAATGACATTATGAGTACAGAAAAAACCTGCAAAACCTCTTAGTGCCATCTAATATTTTCTTCTAAAATTTGCATTCTTCTTAACCTCCAGTTTGTAAGTTCATTAATTTCACTGTTAGTGCAAAGAAAAAAATTTCTTTATTGCCTTTAAATAAAGGCTGAACTATAAATAATACTCTTACAATGGATGCTGTCTACGGGCCCAGAAAACAATACTAAATAAATGCCAAATATTTACATTGCCACAATGTGCAATCAAAAAAACTTAACAAATGCTTGTTAACTTCTGTCATAACCTTGTAAAGCTTTGTGACGTAACTGACAAATCACAAGAACAGTGTCAGTAATCCCAGTTGCACCAGGGTTATTTATACTTAACATTGTACCCCAAATAATGGACATTATTCCATGGATCTATTAAGATGACCTCTTAACTGTAAATATGTTTTACATTTTTGCTTTTAAATCTTTCACAGTGTCCTCCCCAATAGACTTCCATTAGAATGCATTGTAGCTTGTGTAATGGAGAATTTGAAAAGATACTACAGTACAGTGCATCATACCGCTCAACTAACTCAACTTGTATTGAACCCTCAACATTCCTTTAAAAGTTCAACATGTTTTGAATTTGAGACATTAGCCACTTTCCTGGTAAATGTCTTATGATATAGTGCTAAATCAACAATGCTTCAAAAGCAGCCAGTTAAAATACATATTTTACCAGTTATATCATAAGTTATGCTTTAAAGCTTTTTCCCTAAAGGCCTTCCGTTAACCTTATAGTTAATTAGTGCTGAGAAAGTGCCATGACATTGATCCACTCAGTCATGATATCAACCAGTATCATATAAACAATGGCTCCTGTCCAGCTTGAGCCATTACTTTACCTTTGCACAAGTGCATTGAGAGGAATATCAGGGTAGGGGTAGTGCAAAAAAATACAAATAAATAAAAAATAGCTTTTACTTCTAACAAAAAAATGCATGGACGTTCCCCTGTGTTTCTCTTCTCTATTATGGGACAACAGTAGTTCAATAATACATGAGGAGAAGTTTGATTTCCTCTGCAAAAACTCTTGTTTCATGCTCAAGGGAGAACAGACTGCCTTTTCTGACCAGGACACTCTTGGAAAATAAGAATGCGTGTGGTTCATAATTATATATTAATAATATGTTTGTTTTGTAGCCGAGAGTGCAGAAGGACAAAGAGGAAAGTAAGAATAGAGCAGTCTCTGGGCTCATGTCTTATACATGAATGATGTGAAAGATTGATAGGAACTTTGTACAAGGCATCTGCAGTGCATGTCTGACTTGGTGAGGTTTGAGCTCCCTGCGCAGGGTGTGTTCACAGTCAGCACAAACGCATGCATGTCAAGGAAGACACCAGGTAGGGTGCACAGCTTGAATATAGCTTGAATCTGCTGTATGAAGGAGATTGAAGCATCTTGTTGTTGTTGTTTTTTTGGCATCTCACACCATGAGCACCACTTTTTTTTGGAAGTTCAAGGTGTTAAGGTGCAGTCAAATATTTTCTTTGGTGAAAACCAGTTCTTTTATTAAGTCCATTTAATCAAGTATTCAAGTATTTTGCTCGAAGGTGAAAGATTTCCCCACAGATTCTGCAAGGTGTTCAAACCTGCCAACAGAAAGCTGCTGGTTTTGAAAGTGACTTGAGCTGAGCTTTAGGCATCTATTAGTTGAAAACGGACAATTTGTTGCACATCATATCTAAAATAATGCATATTTTGTCCACTTCACCAGAAGTATGTATTTTAATTGCCCAATGTTGTTTCATTATAGATGTATGTTTTTTTTAAAGAAATGAATATCATTTTTTTAAAAAGACTTTTTAAAAAGGTTTTTATTCTAGTTTTATCATATATAAAATACTGATATGTGTATAAAATAGTGATATATGGTCATATATGAACATGTATATAAAATGATAGCTAATGTATATGAACATATATACATATTTGTAATTATAATGGTTGAAAATATATTTATAAACAACCATTTTTGCTATATTTTGAAATATATGTTGCATATATGTACATACAGGACATATTTCTATATATGTGAAATCCATACATGCATTTTTATGTCATATATGTGATTTGCATATATTGTCATACATCAGATATCTATGTACCAATTTTTTTTCATACACAGATTTTGAACATTTTTTAAAGATTTTCAAACTGACCAGTATAAATCTACACTATTTGTAAATGCATATTTTTGTGCAAAACAATAAACAAAACTTCACCAAAAATACCCGTTCTGCGTTTAAGAGCCAGGACACACTTAGCTGACACCAAACAACTAGCACCAACAAACTAGCACCTCGTGTTGGATTGTGTTTGAACCCAAAAAGCTGTGTGTGAACACACCAAAAGGACGAAATATGAGTGAAATGAGAGTCTGCGCAAGAGGACGTGTCTTTCTGCTCTTTGTGATCCTTCTTGGCTTGAATTGTTTACTTGCTACATCACTTCACTACGCCATACTGAATAACTTTTCAAAACACTGTCTTCAACCAATGGTCTGATGACATTTCTACACGCTGAATCGGGCCAACGAGCTCCGACGTTATTCCAATGAGAGGCGACATGTGGAACACATCAAACCAAATAGCCGGACCGACAAAGCCCAATGTCCAACTATTGGCTTTGTGTGTCCCGGCCCTTAGTCTAAGTCTATCAACTAATGTATTGCTTGATAGACTTCCATTACAAGTGCACTACAGCCCAAGGTTGTTGTTTTTTTTTTTGGTATATCACAGCTTGAGATGATGACTAAGATAGAAAACATTAGCTTAAGCTGTTGGCTGGTCATCCTTTACATCCATCAAGTCTTCCTTTATTAGTTTACACCATTTACTACCATTGTTGGTACATTAAAAATGTGTGACTTCAGTTATTTGACGTTAACACTTGCACCCTTCAGTACTTATGTTTGTTACCACCACACTACTCCAAGAACTTTATGCATGTTCAGCAAGACCGTATAAGTTTGTATGTTTGTGTAGAGCGTTTTTATAAGTGAGAGTTGTGTTTGTGAGAGTGTTTTGATGGGCACAGTGAAAAAAAGGTCTCCATGTTGTTTTGCATGAGTTAATGCATATTTACAAGGGTGCGTATGTGTGTACATGTGCATGTGTTTGTTTGAGCATAAGATAAACTGCAGTGGGCTGAAATGTCTTTGGCAGTGTGTATTCGAGAGAAGCTCTTAAGCTGGGTGGAGGCTACTTCTCTCTGGATAGTAATGCCTTTCTACTGCTGGTCAGAGCCTGCCAGACGTATACATGCATACAGCTGCTAAAGTCATCACTGGGCCATCATAGATCCATCACTAAGCATGAGCTGAGATCACAACACTTAAATGATATATAATCCGTCATTAGTTGTGTGTGTAATGAACAGGTTCCATCAAGACCCTTACATAAAGCCAACAAAGTATTGAAGCAACTCTCTAAAATGCTTCTATTAGTTGCAACACTGAGCAATCAGATATTTTGATATCATTTCTGCTAAATGATACATTTCACATTACTTTGCAGTATCACAGTCTCTCTCTCTCTCTCTCTCTCTTAAAACTGCTGCTTGACAACATCTTACAAATGAAAACTGAAACGCCAAAAGTTTTGAGAATTACATAAATATTGGAAATTGGAAAAGTTGCTGCTTAAGTTTTTATAATAGCAATTTGCATATACTCCAGAATGTTATGAAGAGTGATCAGATGAATTGCATAGTCCTTCTTTGCCATGAAAATTAACTTAATCCTGAAAAAACATTTCCACTGCATTTCATTGCTGTCATTAAAGGACCTGCTGAGATCATTTCAGTAATCGTCTTGTTAACTCAGGTGAGAATGTTGACGAGCACAAGGCTGGAGATCATTATGTCAGGCTGATTGGGTTAAAATGGCAGACTTGACATGTTAAAAGGAGGGTGATGCTTCAAATCATTGTTCTTCCATTGTTAACCATGGTGACCTGCAAAGAAACGCGTGCAGCCATCATTGCGTTGTATAAAAATGGCTTCACAGGCAAGGATATTGTGGCTACTAATATTGCACCTAAATCAACACTTTATAGGATTATCAAGAACAATTCTTGTTAAAAAGGCTTCAGGGTGTCCAAGAAAGTCCAGCAAGCACCAGGATCGTCTCCTAAAAAGGATTTAGCTGCGGTATCGGAGTGCCTGGTGTCAAGAAGGGCAGCAAAGAAGCCACTTCTCTCCAAAAAAAACATCAGGGACAGATTGATCTTCTGCAAAAAGTATGGTCAATGGACTGCTGAGGACTGGGGCAAAGTCATATTCTCCGATGAAGCCCCTTTCCGATTGTTTGGGGCATCTAGAAAAAGGCTTGTCTGGAGAAGAAAAGGTGAGCGCTACCATCAGTCCTGTGTCATGCCAACAGTAAAGCATCCTGAGACCATTCATGTGTGGGATTGCTTCTCATCCAAGGGAGTGGCCTCACTCACAATTTTGCCCAAAAACACAGCCATGAATAAAGAATGGTACCAAAACACCCTCCAACAGCAACTTCTTCCAACAATCCAACAACAGTTTGGTGAAGAACAATGCATTTTCCAGCACCGTGCCATAAGGCAAAAGTGATATCGAAGTGGCTCGGGGACCAAAACGTTGAAATTTTGGGTCCATGGCCTGGAAACTCCAAAGATCTTAATCCCATTGAGAACTTGGGGTCAATCCTCAAGAGGCGGGTGGACAAACAAAAACCCACTAATTCTGACAAACTCCAAGAAGTGATTATGAAAGAATGGGTTGCTATCAGTCAGGATTTGGCCCAGAAGTTGATTGAGAGCATGCCCAGTC
>CAIGQV010019029.1:600039-612490 GCA_903798115.1 Danio jaintianensis
TGTGTGTGTGTGTGTGTGTGTGTGTGTGTGTGTGTGTGTGTGTGAATGAGAGAGTGTATGGGTGTTTCCCAGTGCTGGGTTGCAGCTAGAAGGGAATACACTATGTAAAACGTAAGCCAGTGTAATTAGCAGTTCATTCCGCTGTGGCGACCACTGATAAAATCAGGGACTAAGCCTGAAGGATAGAGATATTGTGTCCATGTATTTGGTGATAAATGACCTCTACACTTCTTTTGGGCTCCTGAACACCCTGAGTTTATTTTGTGATAAAATCCATGGCTGACTGTACCTCGTCACTTACATATCTGCCCAAAAATCACTCTCAGGTCGTCCAAGTTATAGCTTGAACTTATCATCAAAGCAATAAATTCCAGTAAACTCAAATATTTAAGTTATAATGTTGAGAAGAACTTGCTATTTTATGTCAATTAGACTTAGCCGACAGTTGTGAAAACCAGTGTTTTTCCAGTTGACTTAACTAAAAGTTCTAAATGCTCTATACTTTATATTATGTTGGCTCAATTTATTTCATGTTACCTAAACAACTTTTACATTTTAGTTCAAACATTTTAGTTGAGTGAACTTAACATCTAATGTTAGCTAAACTTAAATGAGTCAATGCAACAAGATGACTTGACTAAGTCAAGCTGGGTCAACAAATAATTTTTTCACAGTGTATTTGCTTTACTTATACGGACAAAACAAAATTAATATCCATGTTTTCTGACGATACTTTGAGGTGTTGTTAACTGAAACATTTTACATAAAAACCTCATAATCCTTATAAAATTCTTTTAAATTACTCTCCTCTTTTTTTTGAACACTAAAGACATTCTAAAGAACGTTTGTAAGTGAGAAAATGATGCCAAAATTATTATTTTTTTATCCTGTCTCTTTACAATTTGCAGTTAAAATGTGTGCGCATATTTTTCCTCAGGTATCTTCACTCTGTAACAGATGTAAAACAGCAGAAGGATCCCTAACCCACTTCATATGGTTAAATTACAAGAATTTGGGGGAAATATATTTAAATGTTTTTCTAAAGCCCTCTGAAAAATCTTGAACCATGTCCACTTATAGCTGTTCTTGAGATATTTAGTAACTTAAAAAAAGAGATGTTTAATAAATATGAAAGACAAGCCATGTTATTTGGTATGGTAATTGCCAAAAGGGTAATTTTGAGAATGTGGAAAAATGAATCTGTATCTAAATTTGTTATGTCGGGTAGAGATATCGTAAACATGCTTGCTTTGGAGAGGTTGAGATATATCAATAATGATAAATTGGAGATATTAGATAAAACATGGGGACAGGTATTAGAACACCTTAATGCATTGGAAGAAATGCAAGCAAAACCAATGACCCCTGTAACATAGTAATTAAAGATTGAGTGTAATTGATATTCACTATTCATAATCTATAAAGTTTTCAATAATGTGCCCAAACTATTATTTGACAATAAAACTATAGTCAGGATAATGCAATTTTTTTTTTGGTTTACCTGACCAGCTAAATTATATTTTGCTTTCATGTGCATTTGTCCTTCTGTGTTCTGTTGTTCGGTTGTTCTGTCGTAGGTTAGTGTTTTTATGTATTGTATTTTATATGTATTATTGTATTGTATATATTTTTTTCTATATTTTGTTGTCGTTTTGCTGTAGTTTTATAACATGCAAAAAGCACATAAAAAACGCTTTAAAAAAATGTGTGCGCATAAATACATATTTCTAATAAATACATAATAAAACTGTTGAATTATAAAAATATACTAAAGTATGTTTGAGTTTGCCTAGAATAAATCAAACCTTCAAACGACATTAGGACAACTTTCAAAAGTAAGTACTATATATTGAATACACGGTGCACGGTGGCGCAGTGGGTAGCACGTTCGCCTCACAGCAAGAAGGTCGCTGGTTCGAGCCTCGGCTGAGTCAGTTGGCGTTTCTGTGTGGAGTTTGCATGTTCTCCCCGTGTTCGCGTGGGTTTCCTCCGGGTGCTCCGGTTTCCCCCACAAGTCCAAAGACATGTGGTATAGGTGAATTGGGTAGGCTAAATTGTCCGTAGTGTATGAGTGTGAATGAGTGTGAATGGATGTTTCCCAGTGATGGGTTGCAGCTGGAAGGGCATCCGCTGCGTAAAACATATGCTGGATAAGTTGGCGGTTCATTCCGCTGTGGCGACCCCAGATTAATAAAGGGACTAAGCCGAAAAGGTGATGTTAACAAAGCAATGACATTTTCAGAGTAGTTAGTATTATGCTTTTCTTCTGGGGAAAGTCTTTTTTTTTTTTTTCGTTTGGCTGGAATAAAAAAATAAAAAATATATATAAAAAAAGAAATAACTGATAAAGTCTATATTATTAGCCTTAAGATTTGTTTTTAGTTGGCTACAGAACAAACCACTATTTTCCAAAGACCTAACTTTTAACCAACATTTAAATTGCACTTTGTGTATTCACCTTGCCTTTAAATGAGCTGAATAATATCTTGCGATATAGCTAGTAAAATATGATGTACTCTTATCATGGCAAAGACAAAATAAATGAGTTATTAAAACTATATGTAAAAATGTGTTCAAAAATATTCCCTCCATTAAAAGGCACTTGAAAATATATGAAAAAGAATTACAATTTCATAGTAGGGATAATAAGTTTGCCTCAGCTGTGTAAATGTCTAATGCAGTAAAGAAAAATTACATACAAGTGTCCTCAGACTTGAAAAATCTACAGAAACAGGTTTTTTTAGATTGTCATGCATTTTGATGTGCAACATTATTGAATAATCATGAGTCTGTGGTCCTATTTTAACAGGAGCTGCTGAGCAGAGCGAATTCTGCCTCTGGACAATGTTGCCAGATGCTCTGCTTACAAATATTTCAGACTTATTTTCCACTTTCTGAGTCATTATGGTTTCGGTTTCCTGCATCATTATTCAATAAACACTCCCTGAAGAAAATCCGACTGGAGGAAGTCAGGAAGTGACTCCCACCGAAAGTGCTCTAACCGTTAACTAACAATACGATAGCCTCATCTGAAAATTGAATTCTATTACAGCTATAAATTTCCTCCAGCCTGTAGTAAAACCCTCTAAGATGGCACAATCAATAACAGTGCACTCAACTTGTGACTTTGTTTTTATAATTAAGAAAATGGCGACATGCATTATTTGCTTGCATACTGGGGAAATTAACGCAGGACGACCCCACATTTCTCTGATTAGTGTTGTTGGGCAGAATGAAAGAGTATTGGCTAAACATTCGGGGAGCTGTTATGAATCCGCCCTGTCCAAACATCCTGCTGTTTTATATGCTTCCTGGGGCCAGAGGTCATTGCAGACAGGCATGACCAATCATCATGTAAATCTAGATCTGAGCGCAGCCTGTCATCCACACAGTGCAATTTACTTACGTTTCATTTACTGAATGGTTGATGGATTGAATTTTTTATGGATAATGTTAACAACATGCATTCCAGATTTTGAAAAAAATGCAAAGTATGCATTTAAATGAAATGAGCAGTAACATTCCTGCACCAGTGAAAGTTTTCCTTTGTTTAAATAAGTCATTTTAAATTATAAATGAATCCTGATTAAATTGGTACACACTGAGATAATGTAACGTATACTCTGTACTAACAGCAGAGGATTAATATACATTATTATCAGTACAGCTTGTCATTTGAATGAACCCCTAAACATAATTATTAAACTTTTGAAGAACTACCTCACACATAAATTATCCTCTAAGTGCATTGCAAATGTGAGATATTTAAGATAATTTAAGATTTATTATCCACTATATGTAAATAGCCAGAATAAGTGTGGTAAATAATCAAGCTATTAGCACTGCAAACTGATTTGTCTTAGGATTACAACTGCAGTATCGAGCATTATAATGGACGTTTTGCACTGCTTAATCATAAGTGGGCAATAGGACATCAGTATGCTTAAATATGCTAAAAAATAAATCCACAATATGCTTGCAATGTGTTATAGCATGATAATGTAGCAAATCATGCTTGAAATATGCTTTATACCTTGTAGGTAAATCAGTACATGAATCAAGGTTTTGGTACACTAACCATAGTTAAACCTTAATATTTGTATTAGAACTTTGGTTATACAAATGGCATTCAGTGAGCTAAAAAAAAATGGTTACTACTGTAGACTTTTACCATAATAAAACCATGCCAAAAGTCTGAAACATCCTTGCAATGCATTTCAGCACATGTTTTAGCAGTGTGCTGAATCAAATGTTAGCAACATGTTGAATCATAATAGAAAAATGTTTGTAATTTGGTAAAACATACATTTTTAAAATATCACACAGGTGTGAGTAACACACGTTTTCATTACTTGGTCACTAGTATTATTATATTACAGATCATTTGATATGTACTGTGTTTTTAGCCTAAATCACAGCAGTGTTCATCTATGAAGAATGTCAAACACACATGCTTGAAGTTTTGTGGGCACACATTCAGCTGTTCTTTCAAACTTTGGGACTAATGTTAGAAGCAAAGCGTTGAAAATATTTAAATAGTCAGCCAATCACACTAGTGAGTGTTCACTGGGGAGTCTACAGAGTGCCGCACCTGTTCAAAGTATGTGTTCAGATGAGGAAGCTCAAAAAAAGAGAGAAAATAGCCCATTACTTTTTGATGTAATAATACAACATTATAATTGATAACATTATAATTGGACCTCAGAGAACAAAATAAACAAAAAGATGGTTTATGACACCTTTACCGTTAACCGTTCCATTGTAAATCATGAATCAGGACAGGCAAAATCACCACTGAATGGGTTGCAGAAAATGGTCTGATTATTCCTTTTCCCAAATTTATGCATCCAAAATTTTGAGTTATGTTAACTTATCTGGATTGAATGTGTTGACATAACTTATATATAAAAATTTTACTTGGCTGAACTTATTAGACTTAAAAGAACAAGTCAGCTGAACATATATATTAGTTAACTTCTTCAAACATCTGAGTTTTAAAGAGTTCAAATATGTGCAAATTAAAACAAATACATTTTTTATGAAATAAACAATAATGAAAACAACTTATCTAAGTTTACTAAACTTAGACCACATCTATTACATTTGTATTGTCAAGTCCTGTCAACTTTAACTTGAGTTAAGACAACTTCACTATTTAAGTGAAGTAAACTTAAAATTTTACAGCAGCACGAACACTTACTTAAGTTGATACAACATTTTTTTTTACAGTGCACTGTTGTCCGATAACTTAGCTAATTAACTTGCCTAGTTAACCTAATAACTTAGTAAAACCTTTAAACCGCACTTAAAGCTTATTACTACTATCTTGCAAAATAACTAGTAACATTTTCTGTACTTTCATTATGGAAAACAATTTATAATTAAATTCTTGAAATTAGTTATTAAAATTATGTTTTAAAATGTATTGAAATCTCTCCATTAATAAGCACTTGGCAAATATTTAAAATAGGATTGAAATTTCACAGGAGGGCTAATCATTTTGACTTAAACTGCTTAAAAAATAAACACAACTTTTTTGGAGCCAAAGCTGTTGTTTTTGCGTAGATGTTCAGAAACTGATTGGATTTTGAACATTGTGTGCTTTGAATATCAAGTAAATATCAGTAGTAGCCAACATTTGGAGTCCAGATATTCGCTGTTAAGAGTTCCAGGTACAGAGCTGGTAAAGATAAGACTGCAGGTCAGCAGATGGACTGGATCATATATCCATTTACATGAGGCTTTGGTTCTTTACTGGAAAACCTCATTGTGCCATTACCTCATTTGCTGATGAAAGGTTCAAACAGTGTTCGAGGCCACTTTGAGAATCCTGGGAAATGGGTTCATTACGGCAAAATAGGCTGGCCAATCAACCACACACGATTACAAACATATGTGACCAGTGCAAACCTGAGCTGTAGAAGTCATATTATCAATGAATGTGGACATGGAACTTTCTCCTGGATGTGCTTACTTTTCCATTATCTCCTTTTTACACATTATAACGTACATTTCTACAGTCATTTATTATGTACAAGAGAATCAGTGAGGTTTGACATTATTGATAATTTTTACAGACACAACAGGGGGAATAAATAATGGCAGAATTTAATTTTGGGTCAACTATTGCTTTTTAAATGTGCTCAGTGCCCAAATATAAATTCAAACTAATTTGTTAAAGGCACATGATTCAGTCTCTCAGACATTTACCAGTTTTAATCACTTAAAAGGCTCTGAGCTATGTAACTGTCACTTATATTGAGCCGCTTGTGAAATCAGGAAATGACATCATTCATCAGGTTAACAGAAAATAAATATTTTTGTCTCATTCTTTTTCTTTTGTTGAATTTAGACTACACTAGATCAGCACAACCTGTGTGATGAAGTGTGGTGCTGTGATTTGTGCTTTGTAGGGAAGCAAGGAACTCTCATTTTGTGTCCAACCTGATCTCATGGGTTTTCAGCACTTTACATAAATTGCGATTCTACCAAACATACATTTAAATTTGTTTTCACTGAAACATACAATTTTGACATGTTAACAGCAACAAAACATACAATATTAATGTCCTGATAATCTAAAATCTAAGATCTAAAATGTAATATTATTCAAATAAAAACATTAACATATTGATTTGCTTGTTTTGTCCAATCTCTCATTAATATTAAATACCTATAGAGTAGTTCTACATCCATCTTTTCTCTGAAAAATTGTTTTTTTATATTTTAAGACAAAGTTACAGCCTTCTTATGATTCTCTGTGGAAAAAAATGAAGGCCTGGAGGCGTGCCTTAAGTGAATCTATCTGAGTCAACAGTGCGCAAATACAGTAGCTTCCACTTAGCAACTGACTACATCCTGTGATATCGCTGTAAATAAAACATTGGAACAACTTTGTAATCACACCGTTGTGATTACAGCATTCAGTGCATTGCTGATCAGCTACTAAATTCAAATCTGCCATCCCGTAATGGCTGACGCCAAACCAGAGAAAGACAAGCACGGTGCTTGGCAAAGATCAAAACTTATCAGTGTTTTCAATGAAATAACGTTTACTTAGGTTGCAGACATTTTAATATAAAGACTTACTAGCAACACCAAAAATATGTGCTTTGTAAAATACGTGATGATGTTTATATAGGCTATAATAATAATTTTGTACATACTGTACTATTACAATGTATGTTGTTCACAACAGATACACACTGTTTAGGTAACTAGAACATTTACTCTATTCTTCTCCCAGTTGAACAGCCAGTTACTTTCATGTAGGAGAATTTGATGAATTGATGTGTTGTAAAGCAGCAGCTCTAATCTCTCCACTGCAGTGCATGAGGCTGCGGCATCTCATGTCATAAACCAGACGCATTATAATGAAAATATAAAAGTCATGTGTTCTAAATAACAGAGGTCAGCTGAAGTGTTTAAGACTTATGTTTGAAAGGGTTCAATTAACAATGGCTGAACAAGATCCGTTTTCCATCACATCCAAACATTATTTGGGAAAAAGTGCCCATAGAAGGATTTCCACCATTGGTTATGTATCCATGAGCCAGGCTTGAAAAAAACTTTTACGACCCTGAAGTAAGATTTTGGGAAAATAAATTACATTTAAATATTTTTTTTTTACTTTTGGAGTACAGCTCTTTAACCCCTTCAGACCTGAATCATATTCCTAGTTGCAGAAGAAAATGTGGATGTAAATTTTTTCTGTTCTTAAGGCTTTCATAAATGAGACCAAATAAAAACATAAACATTTGACTAATCTTTAATATATATTTTTTTTCAATATACATTAGGTCGAAACAGTAGACCAACATGAAAATAACACATTATAATATACATTATATGAAATGATTACATTTCAGTTTGTTCTGACTGATCAGGATTACACAATGTTTCAAATCACTACACTTTAAAACCTTAAAATCAATATAATTTCTGTAATCATTTAATCATTTTGTTTACCATGGATCACAATTTTGTTCAGTCAAGCTGTGACCACAAAATACTCTAAAACTTTTATTCATACTTTAATTCTTGCACTGTGATTGAAATCATTAAAATCCATATGATCAATTCAAGCTTTTATATAACAGCTTTCATCTTTCCATCTGCAGCAGCAGCCATAAGCTTCAAAAAATATTTAACTTTCTTTCTTAATAGAGTTTGTTTCTAGCTGTTTTCCTGTATAAACGCTGTTAATGCACTATTAATATCCTGGAAAATGCATCTAATCAAAAAAAGTAATTATCATCATAATGCATATATTTTGTGTTCATTATCATCAATAAAATCATAAAATCCCTCATCACTGAACATTTTCACCAGTAATTTTGATGACAAGATTAAGACAGAATGGCTCATTAAACAACAGACCAAGTTAACATAATGCAAGTCTGATGCATTTGTCAGCTGCAGTCTACAGTATGATCTCGCTCATCTAACCATGACTGTATTCATTAAGGCTGTGATTTGTTGCTATGCTTGACTGAACCCCACACACTTAGTCTACCAGCAAACATATATCATACCAAAATGCAAGTGCTTGTGTACTGCAAACACAGATTGACCTGTCAACACATGCACAGCAGATCATATAATTAGTCTTTTACAGCCTCAGCGTTTTTGGCACTTTGAAAGACTTACGACCCTTAATGCACATGGCAGCATGGATATTCAGCATGGATATTGACTCTGCAGATGCACTTTCATATGATTTATATAGCTATCAGTAGAAAAATGCATGTTTGAGTGTAATTCTCCTGGTTTGTGAGAGATGAACGATACCTTTTTTCTGTAGTAGGATATTAAAGAAGATTTTTTTAGTTAAAACTGGGGACCATGGTGATTCATAAAATGCTAGTCTATCAGTACTTTGAGAGTAAAATAAAATAAATTAATAATTAAAAATACAAATGGCTGCTGATGATACATTTGCTAGCTAGGTTTCCATCTAAATACGATGCACATTAAACTTGTGCATGAAAATGGTATATCACATGAAATATCTCATTGTTTCCATTGTTTCCAAGAGAACAAAATCACCACTTCCTGATAAACTGACACTAAATATCAAAAAGAAAAATGTAATTTGCTGGGGTTGGAGAAGCCTCTTTGGGCCTTTTTCTTATTAAATAAATGACTTGTACCTCAGAAGATAAAGACGATACACAATGAGCACAGTAATAACTAGATTTTGAATTCCCAAGATGCTTAAGACAGTTGTGGGAGGTAACAAATACAACTTTTATGACGGACTTTGTGTACAACATTTTAGAATGACCAAAACAACATTTCAGATGTTTCCAAAGCCATTTCATACAATGCATTTTTGTACAATCCCTATTTTCTCATGTCTTTTTGTCTGATGCCTTTTCATCTGCTAGTTTGATTAATGCCTTTTTGTCTGATACAATTTTGTTCCGTTAATTTTCTCTGATAACATTTCATCAGATGTCTTTTCGTCCACTGTGTTTTTGTCTGTGGCCATTTCGTCTAGTGCCTTTTTTCACCCAATGCCTAGTAGAGACCTGACACTTCTTCATGAGACCTAAAAGCTTTTAGTCTGAGGTGTGATGTTGTTTTGGCCAATGGTTAAAGCCTTTTGGTCCTAGTCTTAAAGCATTTTAGCAAAATGCCAGAGGTTTGAGGATGTCAAAAATATAAAAGAAATATTGGTCCCACTTTAAAATAAGTGGCCTTAATATGTAGTATATATCTAAAATACATTTACACTGAAATTAATAATATAATGTATTTATTGTAAATACATGTTTTATATGTTATACAGTGTACTCATGTGATTAAATATCTACATGTAATTAATTTCTGTAATTACATTTATAATTATATCTTTGAACCATCCCATTCACCTTAACTCATCCCTAAACCAACCAATACCAACAATCCTGTTCCTTACCTAACCCGTATCCCACCTCAGTAGCACCAGAATTGTTCTGCAATACATTGTGAACACTATATATTCTATATTTTATTTATATTTTGATCTAAGTACATAGTAGTTAGAGCCACTTAATATAAAGTGGGACCAAAAAATGATTTACTCATGTTTTCTGTTGTAATATAATAATAATATAAATAATAATGTAATCTCAATTTTTTTGATATAAGTTTCACACACTCTCTCTGTCGCCAAACAGACTCAAAAAAATTGTGGCTTAAATAAATGTTGATATCAGCATCACAGTGAAAGTGCAAACACATCAATGAAATGAGATCATTGAATGGGTATCCATTGATCATCTCGTAAATCTGTGGAAGCGCTTGACACAGGCCTTCATCAGCATGTAGGGTAACGAGCCTGCAGTATATAGAGCCAGCAGGGCTCCCCGGGGCCCAATCCAACCCTTCACATCCAGTTTAGCACTAAATATATAATGGCACAGACTGTGGTGACCTGCCGCTCTTGAGCTCTTTGTGTGGTGTTTGTGGGTTTTGCTTTCTCTTGAAGCGAATAGAAACTATAGTTCAACTTTGTCATTAGGCTAAAATGTCTTTTGGCCAAAATATAAGCCAACATGCATATTTACTGAATCACAGAATGCACTGGAATAAGCTCTGTGAATAAAAATGATCAGGGATGAGTTTGTAAATATGTTTATGTTAGCGCTATAGTAAAGCATTTACTGTGATTAAAGCATTTACTGGATTTGTTAGATATGAGCAGACCCAGACGTGTCGAAGCAACAAACCGAAAGCGGACCATGCTTTCTATTATAATGTCTAAGGGCAGGACGTCAAATGTATGGACACACACACACACACCAAGCAGCAGCAGGGGAGAGGTGCGCCAGTGCAATAGTATCTGAATGCAGCCTTGATGATGCAAGCTGAGACTGCATATCTCAGTGATGCAATGTCAGACACAATGCACTCAATGGAGCTAGTGCCGTCACTGTGAGGGGTGCTTTTTTCGGATGGGAAAAGTGGAAAAAATCGAACATAATGTGCGGTTGAATAAATGTTTTATTGTGCAAAAAATAACGATGAAAATTTCGGATTCAGTGTGCAATAACCTTTACAATGCAAATCCAGTTAGAACTACTTTGGTAGCAAATAGAAAAGCTTCAGCAGGTCTCTAATATGTTACATTTACTAAATGACATAGAAAATATTACTATACAGATTTTATTGTGCATTAATGTGTTATAAAATTTGTATATTATTCAAGAATATTACTGAAATTTATATAAATATTTAATAAATATATATTTACATACATTTACATAAGTAAATAGTAATGGGTTTAAAAATCTGCAGATTTCTGTGGGCTCAGATTTTGTGTTAAAAGTTAATAATTGTTTTATTCTATAAATATCTGAAAACATTTCTTCCAAATTTCAATTATAAAATATATTTTTTAAATCTATTTACTGCTGTTTTTTGTATACCATTATGTTAAAAAACTAAAACAAACGGTAGAATAACCCTGATTGTCAATCAATCAATCAAAACAAGTGAAAACATTTGTTATTCTGAGCAACTGTCGTTTCTCGAAGAAGGAATGTTCTAAATGAAAATATTTTTATTTGAAATTTGGAAGAAAATAGATTTGTACATTTGTTTTATACTTGAAACAGGGTTTCTCTGGATTTTACCTCACATTTACTGTCCCTTTTTTGTTGTTCACTCTGAAGCAAAAACAGCCTTTTTATATGTAGATGCCGCTTATGTAGAGCACTCCAAAAGTAGTCATTAATTTTTATTCACTTTGAGGTTTTAATGTCAGTCTATATCTGTTTTTCACACCCCTGAAGACACTTCCTGTTCCTTAATCCTTTTCTCACTCCACACACACACATTCTTGGACAGTAAATCTAACACTTTCTCTAAAACAAACTCTCTTCCTTGAGATTTCCTCCATAATGTCCTCATTCTGCTGTGTTTTTATATGGGCACACAATGCTCATTTAACACAAGCCATGGTGGTCTGGCAAACAAGAACAGAAATAGGGCATATTGACCACTGGCCAGAGTAATGTAGTGATTCATTTTAACATAAACAAAGCAAAGACTGTAATGGAAATCTGCCAGCGTTTTAACACAGAGGGCATTTATTCATTATAGAGTGGCCACGTGCCTCCATCTGTGTGTAAATCACTGACGACTGGCCCACAGGGTCGACTCCAAGCCCTTACTGGGCACAAATTTATGGAAAGTCATATTTGCCAAGCCTGCAGTGGAAGTCTGTTGCCAGCCTGGACTCACAAATAGGTTTTCCACTTTACCGTCTTGCAGGATATTTCCTGAAAATTAAAGTGTTTCACTTTTAAGTCATTTCAAAATGTATGATTTTCTTTCTCCTGTGGAAAACATGAGGCATTATTTAGTGAAATGTTTAACCACGGACTGTCAGGGCTACAAACAGGCCAAAAACACAGTAAAATTCAATTCAATTCAATTCATCTTTATTTCTATAGCGCTTTTA
>CAIGQV010019029.1:622490-665001 GCA_903798115.1 Danio jaintianensis
ATAAGTGCTTTAGGTGCTAGTGACCTGATGTTTAGGAGACCAAGTTTAAAAAAATATATATTTTCACTTTTTTGCAGTTTTTCTGGTTTGATTCTTAATAGATTTTTTCTAGAGCACACAGTAAGTTTATTTCCTGATCTAATAATATGAGGAACAGACACAGAGTCTATGGGGTTAGCCAGATATGCATTACTGTGATTTAAGCAGGACGAGCAAGAGTCTATATGGCTAAAATGTGAATTTTCACTTACTAGTCAGACAGAACGAAGCATCCTGGAGATGTTGTCCGACAGGAGTTCAGCTCCAGCATTGCTGGGGTGTAGCCCATCAGCACGTAAAAACCTAGGCCGCTCCCAGAAAAGATTCCAGTTATTGGCAAAGAGCAACTTCTGTTCTTTACACCATGTTAATAGCCATTCATTCAGAGCAAAAGGTGTACTGAACCTTTAATTTCCTCGGCTGTAGGTAGGAAGCGGTCCAGAAACGATGATCTGCGTGGCGGGCGAGGTGCGTCGAGCCGTATCAATCAGGCTCCTGAAGTCCCTCTTCAGGATCTCCGTCTGCTGCAGCCCGGTGTCATTCGTCCCCACGTGGAGGACGGCAGCTCCGATGCTCTCGCCAGCGCCAGCGTCAGCACACCAGGATAGCGGAAACCTTAGCAGGAACATCGTTAACACGAGTACCGGGAAAGCAGTGAGTGCGTACATTGTTACCTTTAGTGGAAGCAGCGCAGACGTGGCGAACGATGATTGCCACATCGCGACCCGTCTCACGGAGGGGGGCGAAGCGGTTCTCCGTGGGGATCTCTAACACAGGAGGAGGAGACGTTCTGCCCCGAGACCTAGTATACACCTTACGCGGCTGCACCCAGGGGCCACAGTAGCCGGGTACCGGAGTGAACAACCCCTGGACAAGCCACGTCCTCTGTGCGTTGGGCCTGGACAGAGAAACACAGGGGGTTGAGGTGGACGGAGTGTTGAGATTGTATCGCACACTTACCTCAGATGAGCGAGCCGCGGCCTCTTCAAAAGAGTTAAACATAAGTCCGTTTCTCTAATTAACATTAAGAATATCACTAAAGATTTATGCAACTCCACCACCACGACCAGTCTGATGAGCCTCATGCTTATATAAGAGTCCTAAAGGAGTTGCTTCATTTAAACTAATATAGTCATTTTGTTTCAGCCAGGTTTACATCGAGCAGGGCCCATTGTTCCCGGAGCTGTGCTCGCTTCATCTCGACATCGCGAATCTGGATTTCCACTGCTTCCAGCTCCAGCTCCAATGCCTCCACCGATGCTTCTCCTGCACTCAAGGATAGACACACAAGCGACATTGTACAGGGTAAAGAGCAAAGACAGTAAGTGAAAGAAGTCAGTAGCTTTAGCTGACCAGCGGTGCTAGTAGGCTAAAGCTACAAGCGGATGCTCGAGGGACAGAATGTTTTAAAGTAGATTTGTTTGCATAAATGTTTTAAGGGTTTGTTCACCCTAAGTAGGAGAGACAAATACAAGTGAATAGGGAAGTATCTTATGATAAAAATGTCAAATGTCAATTGCGAATCTACGTGACGAAGCTCCAAACACACACAGCGAGGCAACCGTAACAGCAACAACAATGACGTCACTCGAGCATGCGGCGAACTCTGTCACTCATGGATGTGTATCTGAAACGTACAACAAAATGTACGCTTAGTAGATTTTTGCACAAATGTAGACATCGCCCTCTGTTTATTTGATTTTACATTTGAAATGTGCAACAAAACACACTCAGAACAACAAATTGTAACGCAAACATGTAGACTGAGGGACGTATTTCCTAGATTGCATGCTTCAGAAAATGAAGAAATGTAGTGAAAGTAGTGAGTTGTTGGTGGAATTTTGCCATCTAAATCACCACGGCAATGGGCCTCAAATACGTGTCTTAAACATAGCAGATTTTCTTAGTTAAAATTTAGAAGACCGACATGAATAGATTCCATTTAATAATCTGCCAGTTTATATATAAATAGCTGAACAACTGATGTGACCACAAAATCCAGGTGTGATCATTTACCATCGTCATCGTTTTCAAGGAAAATTTCATTCTGCGTATTTAATTAAGAGTACAAAATTATCTGCAAATTTTCTTGATCAAAATCCAATTTAATCACATTCATTTGACATTTTAAATACAATCCAGAAACCTCATCAGATTTTGATAATATTCATTTCTAGAGTTGGGGCGCGTGGACATGTACTCGAAATGAATGTACTTGAACTTTGACACACTGTGGTGGACTTGTACACGAAATGTGACACAGACTCTGATATTTCAGACTTATCCTACCACTCAAGTTCAATTGGTTAAGAACTTTAACTCAACTCGGACACAACAAGGGGAATACACAACAATAATCATTTCAATATGAATCCATGTGACTAGTAATTTTGCCTGAGAATGAAAGATTTCCGTTGACTCAACAGTCAGACTAACACTCCAGAATGATTCAAAAGTCCTTGGCAGTGACATGCCCATCTAGCACAAGTATTGGGCCCATGATATTCCAGCCAAAACCATCACTGATCCACCCCCATACTTCACTCTGGGAAAGCAAAAGTCTGGATGGTACACTTCTTTGGGGCTTCTCCACACCGTAACTCTCCAAGATGTGGGAAAGACTGTGAAGGTGGACTCATCAGAGAACAATACATGGTTCACATTGTCCACAGCCCATGATTTTCACTGCTGGCACTATTGAAACTGACGTTTGGCATTGGCATGAGTGACCAAAGGTTTGACTATAGCTGCCCAGCCATGTATATTGACCCTGTGGAGCTCCCGATGTACAGTTTTGGTGGAAACAGGAGAGCTAAGGTGCACACTTAATTCTGCAGTGAGTTGGGCAGCTGTGGTTTTATTTTTTTTGCATATAATCTGGGTTAGCACTCGGACATCCCTTTCAGACAGCTTTCATTCTGTGGTTCATTCTTCTTGGTGGTATGCTGACATTACCCTGAATACCGTGGCTCTTGATAAATCACAAAGACTAACTGTCTTGATCACAGCATCTGCCAGTGAGACGCACACCAAAAACTCTTTTGACATGTCACTCATAATGTTGTGCTCATTGTAGTATTTTAAGCACAACTGTGCTATTACTCTGCTAATTAAACCTTCACACTCTGCTCTTACTGGTGGAATGTGAAATCAATAAAGAATGGCCACCAGGCTGGTCAATAACATCCTGATTGATTGATTGATTGATTGATTGATTGATTGATTGATTGATTGATTGATTGATTGATTGATTGATTGATTGATTGATTGATTGATTGATTGATTGATTGAAGAAGTTGAACGCGCACTTCTGTATATTTTTTGTTGAGTAAATTTTGAACTAATTACAAAAACGGTTATAATATAGAAATGATTTTGCCACATGAAGCCACGATACCTGTAGATTATTACACATTCTTTGGATTTTCAGTTTTAAGCTAACATTTAAAATTATTTACCAGACTATATTTTGAACATGCGTTACTGGCAATGCGACATCACAGCAGTCATCTGGTGATTGGTTGTGAATGTCTGTTCAACCCCAGACCTCGGTGATTGCGGTCTGTAGACCTTTTTGTCTGCAACCTAACTTCTTTAATCAACAGGCCAAGGGTTTACAACAACAACTATTTCACTGAGTCAACCAAGACTCACCCAAGACCTCACTTTAAAGGCCTCAGGCACAACACACACACACACACACACTCATCTGGAACACATTGTAATTACTTCATTCTTGACATATTTTTTCGTGTGCTCCTCTTCGCTGTGCTGCTGTTGTCAGTGTATAAGTGAAACATCACGTTCTGAGCTCAGAACGTGAAAAACAATCATAACACCACAGCATTAGCAGTGCTAACAGTTATGACTGAGAGAGCAGCATGTCTGGATCTCTGCCACGGAGTTAACACTCAGTCTGTAGACCATTAACCAGATGAACTCTAGTGTTCCAGAGCCAGACGTCTGTCTCACTTCTGAAAATACACTGCACCGCATAGATGATCAGAGACAAAGAAGAGTCTCCAAATTTAGTTTAAAGTTGCAGTATGATTGACACCCAGTTGTTGAACTAAGTATTAGGCGGTCCAAATTCAAAATATTGAAGAGGGTTTTTTTTTTTTTATCCAACCCCTCTGCAGGTTGCTGTATTGATGATACAAACAGGAGCAATCATGCCCGATGATTAGGGCCAGACAGAATCTGCTGACATTTTTTGCTATTTCTGCGGAGAATTTTGTAAAAAATCTGCAGATTATGCAGAATGATTTTGGGACTATCGTAACTAAAAACTTAATATATGAACTAAAAAATAATTCCTTTTGAACCTTATTCAATGTTTAAAATGCAAATCTAATTAGATCCACGTATTTGGTAAACAAAGCAAATCTCTCATATAATATATAAACTAAAAGACCTATTTTAATATTACTTTACAAACTGTATTGTAAATAAATCATATGAACATTTTCATATTACTCAATAAAATTACTGAAATTTATTTTAAAAACTGAATGAATATAAATTTGCACACATATAAATTTACACACATTTACACAAGTAAATAAATAGACTTAATGATGGCCTAAAAATCTGCAGAAATCTGCGGTTTTTAACCACATATTGAGGCAACCTAAATGGACTAAATGGACTAAAGACTAAATGGAAATATGCTGTTTTCTTGCCTATAGGCAACTCAGTGTGCTAATATTTATTAAGGGTAAACTGGCAGTGGGCAGGTTATAGAGACTAGACTTTAGCATTGTTTTTCAGATAAACAAGTGTGTTCACTTAGCATGTTTCTTAAGTGTCTGCAAACATATTCTTGTATTTGTATGCTTTAGAAGAGTCTAAAAATTACATACAGATTAATCCTTGCCAACTATGACATATTTTCTGTAAATGTGAGTGAAGTCAATGTTTTAAAAGGTTTCTTATATATATATTTCTAATTAAGAAGATCTATGTACATGAAAATGATGAGATGCAATATAAAGTCTTTAATGACGAATATCCAATTAATTCAACACAGGAGAGAAACACACACACACATAAACACTGATGAGGCTGCACAATGAACTAAGGAAATGGAGAAGTAATATGAATTAAACTAAAACAGGCTTATTAAAACATGATGACAGGAAACATAACTTTTGATGCTTTGAAAATTTATGCCCTAAAATTATTATCTGCATTTTAGTTCTGGCTCTATTGAAGATATTTTAATAGCCTTTTATTAATACATTTTGATACTTTTGGAGCTTTTGTGTTGCTGCATTTGTATTTGCTTTTCAGTTCACTAGGTATTCAAATATTAACTACAGTTTATGTCTACTAGACTTTATAATAATAATAAAAATTATGTATTATGTTTATGTCAATATGTTACTCTAATTATAAAACAAACTGCAAAAGCCCTACAATATAAATAATTCATTGACTAATAAAAAATATGACAGCAATTTTGTGTCCTGTATATTATTATTATTATTTGTCATTATTATCATTACTATTATATAATATCATTATTAATTTAATGACAATATACCATTACGTTTTTATACAAAGACCAAAACTCACAATATCAGAAAAATTCGTTGGACACTATTATTGTCGCTTTTTTTTTCAAAATATAAACAATAATCACTGGCAACTAAATACTAATATATACTTATATATATATAGCTGTAATTTCATGACTAATATAGCTTTTCTCCCACAATATATATATTTATTCCACTAGATGTATATTGGTAAAATCACAAGGGTAAAATGTGGCAGAAAACATCCCACCTAAAATAAAACCAGCGAAGACAGTAATATTGAGGTCATAGAAACTCAGTAAGAGACCCAACACTTTTACTGAGATATAAATGTGGGCTGATCCACAGAGAGCCTTGGAGGAGAAATACTCACTTATCTTCAGGTTATATATGGATAGACACCACTTTTCTGCAGAGTTTAGATACATCAGAAGAGGTCAAATGTGTCTTGTCAAGAGTTAAAATGATCATTTATGTGAAAAGTAAGACTCCACACATATATATCAGTTATGGATATAAGAGTCTTTACAAGTGTCAAGAAATTTATCCGGTCAACAAAAACACTTGAAAGTGGAGTTATGGGATACGAGCTGTCAGCATGTCTATACATAGAGCTTTTCTGTGATGTAATGGAAGAGAGGTTGACTTCAGAGAGTGGATATTTTTAACATTATGATACCTAAATGATTTACTTTATTGTATAATATGCATATAGTCGTTTGCTACTATTTCATGTGTACATCAAAAAATATTTTTGCTGCTTGTTCAAATTACTTTAAAAAGAGCTGAAACAACACAATTCTTGCCATTTTTGGGGGGGCAACTTAATTGTTTTATGTTCAATTCATTTATTCATTAATAGTTAGCTTAATTGATTTGTGCTGGACAACATGAATGAATTGTGTGGAACCCTGCATATATTTGTCTACAGTGTATATTTATGCTTTAATTTGACCTTTACACATAACATCATAACATCATCCGCAGACATGGCAAAACAAATACATAAGAAACATGATTTAATGGAATGTTTTATTTGTATTTAGATGTTATGAATATAAATATAACAAATAAAATAAAATGACAACAAATATTAATAACTAACAAACCCCTTGTTTATAATTAGCTATATTTATCATTATATCTATATCATTAGGAATTGTATGGGCTCTTTCTGTTTTAATATATAATAATAAACCACTGTTGTATATATTTGTGAAAGAAGTCTCTTACAGTGGATACATTTATTAGATCAAAATTATTGAAACTCATATTATGAAAAACTATATTTGAATAAATTTAATTTATTTCCCTAAAGATGTGGATTTTGTGAATTTTCAGCATCAAGATACTGATACTATATATAATTTATGATTATACTTATATATAAGCAGCCTGTACTGTTGCTTTTGATGAATTTAATGCATCCTTGATTAATAAAATTATTAATGTCTTTAAAATAATTTCTGATTGGTTCATCTCTATAAATAATACTATGGATAAAATGAGAACTGTTTTGTCTTGGACAACATAGCAACTGCGTAGCATCACAAAAAAGACTATTTATAGCTGTTTGGCATTAAACCAACATGCTAAAGTTTCAGTGGCATGTTTTTTACATCAGAAAATGTATCTTCGCATGTATGTGTTTGCACTGAAGCATGCAGATGGAAGGATATGTGTGTAGCGAGTAGCACATGGTACACACATTACAATATTGGTTTGTGTCAACATGCCTTGGAGAGATTTTCTTAGAATTCTAGCCTGAAATTCAGCAAATGTGTGGTGATTTAGCTGAGTTCATTCTTGGCTTGCTTAACGTGTTGATACTGTAAGACTTTAAGGACTGGCATAGTCGTCGACCTTTCTGCATGCAAACCAGCTTTTCAGCTGTCCTTTTTTTTCACACCGTCTCATTTTCCACACATTTTGACAGCTCACGAAGCACTTTCGCATTTCTTAAACTGGCAGGTCTAAATCCTCTCACACATAAATAATACCTGTTAGAGATGTCTGTCAGATGAGGAGTCTTAGGATACATTTGCAAAACAAAAAAGTCATTTGGTGTTCATTTTACAGGACAACAGGGTTTGGGAGAAAATACCTTTTTGAAAAAGATGCTGTTATCAATTACAAAATGTCATTTTATTAAAATGGTGATATAATGCACATGCATATTACATGTCTAGTCTATAGTTATGTGTAGGCCCACACGGAATCTGCGCATGCAGAAATCAGACATTTTTAGCCCATCATTGTATCTATTTATTTACTTGTGTAAATGTGTGTAAATTTATATTTATTCAGTTTTTAAATTAATTTCAGTAATACTATTGACTAAAATGAAAATGTTGATATGATTTATTTACAATACAGTTTGTCAAGTCATATTTTCTGTCTTATATTAGATATACAATATGAAAGACTTGTTTTGTTTACCAAATAAGTGGATCTAATTGGATTTGCATTGTAAAACATTAAATAAAAGTTAAACGTTTTTTTAGTTATGATACTCCCAAAATCATTCAGCATAAATTTGCAGATTTTTTACAAAATTCTGCACAGAAATAGCAAAAAATGTCTGCAGATTCTGTCTGGCCCTAGTTATGTGCCACTGTTTGACAACAATAATGTAAATGTAAATGGAGGTTTACAAATATACTTAAGGCTAAAAAAGCACAAAAAAACTGGTTACCTGTGGACTTTAATGTTGTTGTTTTAGCAAAGTTACGATTGAATCAAAGATTGTGGAAATGGTTTTTACATAGAAATAATATTTTATTTTCCCCCCAAAATGTATTTTAAACCCTATAATTTTTACTTTTTTTTATAATCAATTGTAAAATTTGCTAGCGGTCTCTAACTGAAATTAAAAATAAATAAAGTATTGTCTATGTTTATTCTAGTTTCTGTGCCTGTAATACAGCATTTACTTTGCTTATTTTAAAGTTATAAAGTTGCAGATTATACACTTAAAAATTTGATCAAAAGTCACGCCAATGTTTGTTCGTGTTATTTTAAGTTTTTAATAGGTTAATATTTTCAACTTTATTTTACAAGTAATACAAATTTTAACTTGATGTTTTAAGTCAGTTTAATTAATGTAAGTTGAAATGTTCATAGGCGACGCGGTGGCGCAGTGGGTAGCACGTTCGCCTCACAGCAAGAAGGTCGCTGGTTCGAGCCTCGGCTGGGTCAGTTGGCATTTCTGTGTGGAGTTTGTATGTTCTCCCCGTGTTCGCGTGGGTTTCCTCCGGGTGCTCTGGTTTCCCCCACAAGTCCAAAGACATGCGGTATAGGTGAATTGGGTAAGCTAAAATTGTCCGTAGTGAATGTGTGTGAATGGGTGTGTATGGATGTTTCCCAGAGATGGGTTGCGGCTGGAAGGGCATCCGCTGCGTAAAACATATGCTGGATAAGTTGGCGGTTCATCCCGCTGTGGCGACCCCAGATTAATAAAGGGACTAAGCCGAAAAGAAAATGAATGAATGAAATGTTCATTTGATTCAACTTTAAAAAAATTAAGGTGGAACGTTTTTTTACACTGTACAGTTAAACAGAATGGGCTGCACGGTGGCGCAGTGGGTAGCACGTTCGCCTCACAGCAAGAAGGTCGCTGGTTCGAGCCTCGGCTGGGTCAGTTGGCGTTTCTGTGTGGAGTTTGCATGTTCTCCCCGTGTTGGCGTGGGTTTCCTCTGGGTGCTCCGGTTTCCCCCACAAGTCCAAAAACATGCGCTACAAGTGAATTGGGTAGGCTAAATTGTCCGTAGTGTATGTATGTGAGTGAGTGTGTATGGATGTTTCTTTTAATTGTCTCTGAAATTATTACAAAATCTTTTATTCAGTCTCAAGTGTGTCAGATTTCTGATATAGTGTCTGTACTCTGTGTACTCTTGCTATATGTGAATCATCTGTGTGGAAAACATGAGGCTTAAAATAGAAATGGAAGACAATATAGAAAAAAGCTGTCATGATGGGAATTGGCATTGCTGCTTGTTTGCCATTGTCATGGCCATGTATGATCTAATTCAAATGGACACTATAAAAAATCTAACATATTCAATACTTTTAATGCCTCAACAGTTACAACCACACTTAAACACACAAGTGAATCCTCTAATTTTTGCAATTATTGTGTGGATGGAACACAAATCAATCCCAAAACAGCAGTGTTTGTATCTGCTGTGTTTGATATTTGCTATATTTGCGCAAAGTAATAATACAAAGTAACCAAATACATGTTATGTTGAGCGATTTGTACTAAAGCACCATCAATAGTGATTTTAGTTTTGTTTATGTTTTGAAAGTTGCTTCACATTCAGCGCTCTTGTTGCCATGTCCTCTTATTATGTGCTGCTCTAATTAATCATCTTTGTTCTTGTGAAATTGAACCAGATTACGGAGTTAATAACAGGATTAAGAACTGAACAGGATTAAGCACAAAAGGCCTCAAACTGAATATAGCTACATTGCCATTATTATGGTGTATTTGTATTTTACATGGCCATGGCCATTATTATGGCCATTATTATGGTGTATTTGTATTTTAAAATACAAAAGGATGGGTTGATGGGAGGGTAATTTTAGAGATCTGCCAGAAGGTATGTATATTTATTTGTATATTTACGTATATTTAAAACCAGAAAAAGTACAACAAACATACTGTACACACAGATTAACTGCACAGAATGTTCACAGTGTGAGCAAGAATGTGAAATGCGAAATATTCCTTCCCAACAAGAAAACATATACATCACAAAAGCAGGACAGAGAGCGACATCTAGTGTTTGCTGAAAGAATTCCCTGACAGAGTTTTCCCCTGGAAATTGTTGGCATGATATTAAAATGACTGTCCTTTTATTACTTATCCTTTGTATTAGATTAAAGGTTTGGAATAATATTTATTTGTTAATTTTATATACAGGTGAATGCACAATTACTTGCCCTCTTGTGAATTGTTGATTCTTTAAAAAATATTTCCACAGTGATGTTTGTGAATCTTTTACACAGTATTTCCTATAATATTTTGTCTCCTGGAGAAAGTATTATTTCTTTTAGTTTGGCTGGAATAAAAGCAGTTTTTAATTGTTATTTAATTTATTATTTTGGAGGTGAAAAATATAGCCCTCTTTATTTTTATCTTTATTTTATCTTAATTTAATTTGTTGAATGTGTGCTTGGGAAATATCTGGGGGAAAAATCACAGTGTAAAAAATCACTGTGTATTTGTATCTTTAAATGAAGATATATTGGTGTCTAAGGTCACCAATATTGCATTTATTGATTAATCTACATCCAAAACAGTATAATAATTAAACATTATTACAAATATTTTTTATATATTCAGGGTTTATTATACTTGATACTTTTAAATGTACTGTATACGTTTAAATTATCTCAATTAATTCTTGTTATGTCAAAGCTAAATTATCATCATTATTCCAGTCTTCATTATTCCAGTGCCACATGACCCTTCAGAAATCATAATATAATAATCCTGATTTGCTGCTTTTAGGTTTGCCAGTAGCCGTTGACATATATTAAAAATCACCAGAAATCACAGTTTCAGCAAAAATCTTCTTTAATGATCTGAAGAAAAGATAAATCACATATTGTACATCTTGGATTGTCTGAGGGTGAGTAAAATAACAGCACATTTTTATTTTTGGGTGAAATATGACTTAAATGTTTAATGTTCATATGGAAAAGAAAAAAAAACTACAACATGCAGTTCCATGACGTGAAGTGAAGGCTAAGCTATTGCTCCATCAAGAGATACTGTATGCTTTTAATCACTCATTTCAGATGTATGTATACAATAACAAAATGCATTGAATTAATTATAATTGACATTATTAAATAAGAACATACAATAAGCCATGTAATCATTGATAGACACACATTTTGCATTCAGAATCGTTATTTTGTTTGTTTTTTTGTTGGTTGGTTGGTTTGTTTGTTTGTGTCTCTTAAGGCCTAAGGGTAAGGCAAAAATGTTTATAATACGTACATGCAAATCAAAAAATAAAGTTGTAACTTTCAGCCCAACACTAGATGGCGCACAAGTCCACAAACTTACTGATGACGAGCAAAATTACCAGAGGTCAAATTTAGTTTTCATCAGAACAAAAACTTTTAGTAGGCTAGTTCCAGGATGAGCTGAAAATCTTGTAGCTCCATCAGGAGCTTTACAAGGAGAAGATCACTCCTCACATTTCAATGCAATCATTTCCATAAATCACAGTGAAAGATGAGCTGATCCACCATTAACATTAAAAATGTCATATTCTTTCTTTTCTTACTTTGCTATAAATCCCTTATGTATGTATGAAAAGTGATTTCAGATCCCTCCAACCAAAGTATTCTTAAATAGTTAAAACTGCTAAATTAGTTAACAATAAATAAATAAAAACTGAAGAATATTAAAACAGATTTTTGCAACAGATCTTGGATTTTACAGTCTGTTATGGCCTATATGTGTTTGTTTTTCCTTTGGCGATTTAGATATATCAATCATATTTATCATGTTTATTCATTATTAATCATTCTAATTATTTTATTTGCTATATTTATATATAGAACATATTTGATGTGTTGATATATTTAATATTTTCTTGTTTCTTTTTTGAAGAATGTAAAAAATTTTATCCGATTTATCAATCAGTATATATTTATACACCATTTCTTTTTTACTATTCGTCAGTTAAATGTTACATGTTATATACTACTTGATAATTATATCCTATTTGTGTTAATGTACAAAAAATTTATTGCTCAATGTCAGCTTAATCTATTAGTCTATTAGTACTTCTCTGATTATAGGCCTATCTTTTATTTATACAATTAAATCTTCCCGTTCATGTATTTTTTTACTTTATTAAATGTAATATTCATGCTTTTTGTGGTAAAAATTTGGATATTTATTTATTTAACTTTCATTCATTCATTCATTCATTTTCTTTTCAGCTTAGTCCCTTTATTAATCTGGGATCGCCACAGCGGAATGAACCGCCAACTTATCCAGCATATGTTTTACGCAGCGGATGCCCTTCCAGCTGCAACCCATCACTGGGAAACATCCATAGACACTCATTCACACACATACACTACGGACAATTTAGCCAACGCAATTCACCTATACCACATGTTTTTGGATTTGTGGGGGAAACCGGAGCACCCGGAGGAAACCCACGCAAACACTGGGAGAACATGCAAACTCCACACAGAAACGCCAACTGACCCAGCCGAGGCTCGAACCAGCAACCTTCTTGCTGTGAGGTGAACGTGCTACCCACTGCGCCACCGTGCAGCCTTTATTTAACTTCATATTTATTATATAACAAAAATATGTATGTATTATTGTTTCTGGACAGCCATGGCAATAAATAGTTTTAAGTGAGGAACGTATTAATTGTATAAGTTTTACCTGTTATTATGTAGCCTATATTTCTGACAAATTTGCAAGTCATATTTAATGTTTTTAGATGTATTATAAAATAATATTGTATTATACTAAATTTAATGCTTATGTTGATAATAATTATTTGTAATATTTTATTTATAATGCTTCTCATTGAAAGAAACAACCTGCCCAGTTGTATTAACTTGTGTGTGTGTTGTGTATTGTTTATTGTATATTGTGTATAAAGTGTTTTTATGCGTAGCCCCTCCCCCTCAGCTGAGCTCCTATCTGCGCATGTCCGAGAACGCCGCTGATCACGTAGTGCACGTGCATCACGCTGATTATGAATTAATCTATCTTTTACAGTCTATGGAGTTAACACACGAGAGCTTTATGTAACTCTCCTGTTAAGCTATTTTACTTTCTCACTCAGCTTTATTTTACATTTGATGACTCTGCCATTATAAATAAACCGTCTTATATTGTTAAATTATATTTGCCAAATCCCAGTGTAAGCCTATATAAGGTAGGCCCTACAAGATAAACAGATTATATTAGAGTTTGGTTTTACAATTTATAAACTCTCAGGCAGTTTTCTGTATGTCGTTTGATTTGACATAATCATCATCACGTTAGTAGGTCAGTGACCTACATTAGTCTACATGGTGTTTTCGTCTCGTAAAAAAAACAACATTCTAATAATGCTTTCAACAATAACTGATGTGAATGAACAGCATTTTAACGTGAAACTAGTAACGCCTACGATCTTTCTCCATTTATCCAAGCGTTCGTGATTGAGCGCATGTCTGCAGTGGAAGTCGCTGATGTCGGATTTTCCTTCGGCAGTTTCCGCTGCCTTTAGTCACGCCCATTTTTCCCGTTCGGGAGATTCCGCTGACGTTAATCCCTCCCCTACAGTGCTGAGCGTTGTTTAGGGACATTAGGAAGATGGCGGCTGCCCCGCTATACTGTGTCTGCCGGCAGCCTTATGATGTTAACCGGTTTATGATCGAATGCGACATCTGTAAGGACTGGTTTCACGGCAGGTATGGAGATTATAGGCTCTTTAACATATGAGGGACGTTTGGTATGTTCAGGTAGCCTTGCCACGGGTGTATTCTTTGGTGTAAATCAAGGGTGTCATGTGAAAGTGCTGGTGACGCGCGTTGGGGGGATTTAAATATGACGGTGCGCGATCACGCTCGGCTCGCAATTGTTTTGAGGGATATTGATCGATTTCTGTCCGTTTTTTACGTGATTAATGTGTATGAGGAACTTTTGTGACAGCCTGCCTTCCTCGGTCTTTCCTTCAGGATTCAATTGTGCTGCTCTCCTTTTGAAGCGAGCTGCCAAAAGCCACATGGCTCATCTGTATGTGTGTTATTAAGCTAGGCATTTAAACCGTCTGTCTGCTTTGGCTTGACATGCTTTGCCTGACTTGGAGTTAATAGATTTTATATTTTCTCATTTTATTGTTTAAATTGAAATGCAAGGATGATTCAATTTATGATTTGAGTGGGGTTTGAACAAGTTTTATTCTCTGAGTAATTTTAGTCATTGTACTAACACGTAATTACTACAGCAGAGTGGACTGTTTACTACAGTTTATAATATCAATTGTCAGAATATTTAAGTACATTTACGGCTGCTATAATTGATCAGCCTGTTAAATATTTTAAAATGTACTTATCTAGGTCGTCCTAATTATTAAAACAGTTTCTTGTTACTCTGTAATAAACATAACTGACATAATAGATGTCTTGACAAGTATTCATAGAATTTTGTTTTCATGTATTTATGATAATTGTCTAATTTTATGACTTGTGTGTAGTTTTGACAAGTTTTATTCTGTGATTTCAGCTTAGTTCTTTTATTTGTAATTACCAGTACATAGTATACTACAGTTTTTAATATCAATTAATTAAAACTTTTAAGTTTCCTTTTAATTAATCAGCCTGTTAAATATGTTTAAAATATACTTTTCTGGGTAGTCCTGATTATTAATATAGTTATCTTAATGAATATCCCATTAATGCCATATTAAGCTTTCATCGCCAAAGGTTTCTAGTTGCCCTGTAATAAACATAATTGACTTAATGTGTGTCAGTAGGATGTCTTGACAAGTATGCATATAAAACTGAGCATGAATTTATGGTAATCGTGTCTGATCATGAAATGTTTATCCAGTTCTTGTCTCACATTGTTTGAGGTGGTAAGACAAGTTGTGCAATGTGAACGTTTCTAGTACTTGGCAGAACAGATATTTTTCTAATAGGCAGATACACAAACAAACAAGAAAGCATATGTCTTTGCACGCCAGCATTTTTGGCGTATTGTCAAAAGTATCTGCCTTTAAGCTTCAGGACAGAATCTGCTTTTTAAAATGGGCCAGGTCTGACCTTCCCTTCCTGTCCTGTGAAGTATCCGCTGGTTTATAGTGAGTGGTTGTTGTGGGTGTTGAGAACTAAGTCTTGCATAACTTTTGCCGAGCTGCCAGATTCCCCAAACCCAGTGAGAGTGTGAGACAAAGACTGACACCTTTGCAGGCCAGAAGAAGAAGTGAAGGGAACGACTGTGATTCTGCAGTGTAAGTGACGCACAAAGTCTGCTGCGAAATGCTTGGTGTCACTTCATTCCATACATCTAGATTGATGTGACAGAATGTTCTGTTCACAATGAACAGCAGAAAGTGTGGCAGAATGTGCATGCGAGATCAGTGTGTCTGAACCTGTGAATAAATCACTGTAAAAGACAGGGCTTGTTGTGATGTTATGTTTGGTTTGGAGGCCAGTTCACGTGGAGAGTTATAGCAGGTTGTGATCTGTATAATGAGACCTCTGAACTTTGAGGCTGAAAGGTCAGTTTAGAAGACCACAGATTTTCTGATTAAAGGAGCTGCGTTCAGTAAACAGTCTGGAAAGATCTCAGGTCTTTACCGTCTTTTGTCCTTATCAGGCAAAGTAAATATTCTGTGGACCCAAGTGTCATAAAAGAGGCCAAAACACATAAATCTGTTTTCTGTTAAAAGTTAAACTGATATACTTTGAAAAATTGAAAGGGAGTGACGTCATTTGTTCAAAATCAGACAAAAACCAAATTTGTTTTTGGAAGTTTTAAGCAGCTTGACCAAAGCAAACTTTCTGGGAAAAGTTTGCTTTGGCTGGTAAATACCTTTGGTCTGCCATTGGTCTTTATTGATTACTAAACATCAGCAGAGATCAGCAGCATGCAACATATTTACATGTTCATCTGAACATCAGAAATGCATTGGTTTATTAATTTAAACTTCAAACGAAATTCAACAACGAATAGAAATGAATGAAATCTTGCCAAAATGAAGTTCGTTTTGAGTTCTTTTCGGTAGTTTGAAACTGCACACCAAAGCAAAATTTGGGGGGAGTTTGTTTTGGCTTTTGACGCTTTAAGCTACCATTGGTTCATGACAGTAACGCAGCAGGTGAGTGTTCTCAGGAACTCTGCCTAGTTTGACGTGTGATTGATTTGTATCCTATATCCACGGAGGTCAGACAGGATGTCAACATCCAAAACGAACACCAAAACAATATAAAGAGGTGCCGCTTCAATAGAGAAGGCTGTTTGCAGTAGTTTATTGAAACTGTTCTTCTGTCACAGCCACCATCGTTGTGTTTAGTACACGCGAGTAGCATGACCTCTACAAGCTTGACATATTTACAACCCCACCTATTGCAGCATGAGGTTGTTGGAAGGTTCAAAAACAGTACCGTCACTCAGGCTCTTCGAAATTATTTTTTCCCTCAAACGAAGAACAAAAAAGAACTTAATTTAAAGTATATTGGGGCCATTACACTTGAAGTTTCACCATTGGTCCGACTGAGTATTGGTCTCAAAATGTTCTTAAAAATTGAAATTTAGATAGTTGGCATTTGTAAAAAAAAAAAAAAAAAAACAGTTTTATGTTAATGTTCAATGTGGTTATTGTTTTTGAATGTAAAATTAGTATTTTGTAATTGAAATGTCACAACACAACAGTTTATGGGTAGAACCAGGTCCTATGCAACAGTTGTTGTTTTTTTTTATACTTTATACTTTCTGTTAGGTGTGATCCTTGTTATTACTTTAGTTTTGTTGTAAATTTTGCGTCGTTAGCTGTACCAAAGGGGGAGGTGTAATAATCTATAAAAGATTACAATAACTAACATTACAATAACTGTGCACTACACTTGCCTTACCCTTCCAAATACAGACTTGTTTGGCTCTGGATTACTCATAGTTTGGATTCATTGTGAATTATATGATGGATGGCTTAACAGTGGCCTAAACTTGACTCTTTCCTGCTGTTTGTGGCTCATTCCTAAAAGTGGATCTGCCACAACTAAGTGCCAAACTTAAATATTTGCTCTTGTGACAGGAACATGAACACACAGTTCTTGCAAGAAAAACGGGGCAAGTAATGGCAATGTTAAAATATTTTCCCTCTTCAAACTGCTTGGTTTGTCAGGATGTTTTGACGTTTAACTCATTATATCTTAAATGTGCTTGTGGGTTTTAACAAAAAGCCTAGTGTGAGTTGCTTCCAGACCTGAGGCGCCCTGAAGATTAGTGTCTCGTTATCAGGCCCTGGTTTGGTGACCCCTGTCTGTTCTGTAGTAGGTTAATCCGGTAAAAATTGTCTTGTGCGTTTAAGAAAGTATACAGGCCAAAAATGGTCTCAGTGTATTTGGAATTGTTCATTTAATTTTCACTTATGACATTGTCAAGGTTCTAATATGGGAACTCCACAAAAGTGTTCCTGGAGCTTTATATGATTACAGTTTTGAATGTTTTGACAATGTTTCCCGTTTTTACTGGACTTTGAACGTCTCATGATCAATGCTGTCTATGGAGGATGACAGAGATTTCATCTAAAATATTTTATTTCGTGTTCTGAAGATGAATGAAGGATTGAAAAGGCAAGAGGGTGAATGAATGAATGAATTAATTAATTAATTAATAACAGAATCTTCATTTTTTGGTGAACTAATAATTTAAATATTTGTAAATTAAAACTATATGATTCTATTCATAATATAGCATGGTATCCTGTTCCTCAACATTCGCTGACAATATATAGTATGACCTATGGTGAAGTATACAGCGAGCTGCAGAAAATAAAGTGCCCTAGTTTAAGCTGGTGACTGGAAATCTATTCAGAGGGTTCCTTTCTGCTTGGTTTCTTGCTTGCTCTGCCTTTGGTTGTGTGGTGGGTAGTTAATCAGTTGCTCAGGTGACAGATAGGCTGACTCAACTCCAGCTTTGTGGCACACTGACCTGGTTCACATGGTGTTATGAAACCAAGACGCAGGGAAATAAATGTAGTACTGTGAAAGAGATGGTTAAACTGCTCAAGCTAAAGGTAATGCAATAAGGTGAAGCTTGTTTAATGAGTCAGGTGTAATGTGCACAAAACAAGGTTAATGGGATCGTGTTAAGGTTATAGGTATCAAATTAAGAAAAAAAAATCAGCAGTTTAATCCTTTTAGATGCACTGTAAAAAAATACAGCAATAAAACTGACAGCTGTGGTTGTCAGATATTTACTGTTAAAAACACAGTAGCTACATTTTTGCATTTACTGTAAACAGCCATAATCCATTAACATACACAATGCTGATAATACACCATCCTATTAAACAATTATCATTTGCATAGTACTAGAGTTGATGTGATTTTCCTGCACTTTTATCAGTAAAGCCGGTTTTGTGATTAGTAGTAAATCTCCAGCATGTGCTTACACAGTCGTAGTTCACTGACAACCTATGGATAACCATGAATATAATTGCAGAGGAATGAATCACACAACAATACATTTAAAGATAACATAAACTACTACTGTGAAGTAAATGCTTCTAAGAAAGCACATGAAAATACTACATTTAATTACGTTTTGACGTAATTTAATTACATTCACTTCCTGACTTCAGTCGAGTGTTTGTAATGATTCTTTCTGTGAGATATAGCATGGTTTACCATGGTTTATCTCATGAGGAAATGTAACTATTTTACGTTTTGTCAGTTTAGTTTCTAATTCATACAAATTCGAGTTCAGTCATACGAAAATGTATGATTTTTAAATGGAGGCATGGCATTAAACCCCACCCCTAAACCCAACCATCAATTTGGGATGAAAAAAATCTTACTGAATTGTACGAATGAGATTTATACGAATTCATACAAATTAAATCAACACTAAAAATGAATTAAATCAACACAATTCAAAAAAGTTACGAATTGCCGTGAGTTAACTTAACACCTCTGTAGACATATTTCAATGTATTGGAGTTTCCACATGAGCGTCCTCTAGCCTTCAGTTGGAGATTTATTATTGATCAGAGAACAGTGCTTCCCTGACAAAATGTGCATTTTGCATAAGCTTTTGCTTAATTGTGATTTCATTTCAATTTATTGTGCAGCCCCACATTGGAACGTTTTATAATACACAGACAAAACACCATCTATGCAGGTGGTGAAGAGAAAGTCACATGATGAACTAAAGCTCATCACAAACATCTGAAAAACTAATAAATGCCATCATTTAAAATCCACATAAACTGTAGTAATGCAGTAAACTTTTATTTAACAGCATTAGATATAACATTAACTCTAATGTTCATAATTGGATATAAAACTCCAAAGAAGCATAGTATTGTCAACCAAAATCTTTTCCCCACATCAAACTCAAAGGCATACTTCTGTTTGTTTATTGCCAGTAGTATGCAATGTGATCTTGGCCAATAAAAGTAAGTTTCCAAACTCATTTAGTTTCTTTTTTTATTATTATTGAAAAAGCTAATTTGTGACCTCAATGCTCAAACAGCTTTCAGCTACTAATATGACATTTGTGCCATTTACAAGGGCTCATCTCCTAAATGCGATTATTCCAACATGATTTTGAGGCATTATGGGATTGCATGTGGATTACATGTTTATAGCCATTATGGCAGCCTATTTAGTTAGATAGAAGCACATCATTTATGCTTTGGTTTTTATTCTGTCCAAACTGCTGAGAAGTTCAGCTCATTCATCAACTGGGAGATGGGATCTGAGCTCTCCATTCTTTCCCTCATTGTCTGTTTGACGGAGGAGGGAAGCAGAGGATGAGGGTGGGTGTAGAGTCATTCATCCTGAAAGCCTTCCTCCCCCCATCTGCTCGTGTGTCATCATCGCATGTCTGCCTCTGATACCCAGGTGACTATATCGCAGCGTGAGCTAGAGTCACAGCTTCAAGCCATCCTGTTTGGGAACTGTAAGTTTATTCCAAGTGAATCAGAGGGATAAGAGACAAACATCCGATGAACGCTACACGATTTGGATTGGCAGTCTAAGGTTTTTTGAGTCAGATTGATCCGCACT
This sequence comes from Danio jaintianensis, assembly GCA_903798115.1. Classification (NCBI taxonomy): domain Eukaryota; kingdom Metazoa; phylum Chordata; class Actinopteri; order Cypriniformes; family Danionidae; genus Danio; species Danio jaintianensis. The sequence goes on from CAIGQV010019029.1 coordinate 642,842, forward strand.
GCAGTTGCTCCAGAAACATTCCACTGCATACATAGAAAAATAGAAGTGCTCTGAAGATAAGATTTGGGTTGATACTAAACATGTTAATTGAGTTGTTGTTTTTAATACCTGCTAAATAGCTTATTATTTATATTAATATGTTTAATACTTAATAAACATTAAAAAGATTTAAGTGCAGTTCTGTTTCAATTGTAAAGCCAGTCATTTTAAATGCTTTAAATGCAACACAATAATTTAATGCACTATAAAGCTCTGAAATACTCTGTAAAAACAAAATGCTTGATTGTGTTAACTAGGCGTTGGGCCAAATATGGACAAACACAATGTTGGCTTAATTTTTTCAATTCAATTTAAATAACACTTTTTAGCTCAATGGTTGGTTTGTCCATATTTGAACCAATGTTGGGTTACGACAATTTCTTAAGACAATTATGGCAATTTTTTAATGATTGGATTTTAAAAGGAAATTAGGTTGCAGTGACAATAAATGAAAGCCCCAATTCTTGGAAATACTAATGCCAATGTTTGAAATTGCTCAAAGATTTTGGTTAATTTCTACATAAAAATAAATATTGATAAAGAAGGGAAAAACATTCAATCTGAAAAATTTAGTTCAAAATTTCTTATACCGCTCTACCATATGATCATAAAATGACACTGTAAAAGTTCCTATATTGATGGTATTAGCATGATTGGAATGGAGATTAAACCAAGGAGCTGTGAGCATTAGCTAGGAGTGTTCTGGGGCAACAACAGCTTTCGGCTTCCTGGTTTTCCTCAATCTTTTTTGCAGTTTCCTGCAATAATGAGGAGATCAAAGCTGAGATGGCAGCATGCTCAATCCTCAGCCTGTGTTCAAAGGCTGTCTTCTCTTTGAGGAGAATCACCTTTTTGCTCGAGTCCCCTGCTGATTTTAACAGCCCCATATAGCACAGTATCCACTCTTGATGTTAGCTCCATTCTGGTGAGGTGAAATGAAGACAGCCAAAGCATTTATGGCAGCATCATTACAACTCGTATAGAACTTTTATTTGGGGAACTGAAAGAGTAGGACCACTTCTTGAAGAAGATTCTTTACCAAGCAAACACCACTCTCAGTTTCATATCTGAGATAGTAGGCTCTATCCTAGATAGAATACTTGATTTGCAACATTCAGCATATACATGCCTTGATGTTGTAACTAGGGTGATAATTATACACCAATCCATGTTCAGTTCGATTCAAGGTATTAGAGCCACGAACGGTTTGGTTTAATTTGCTGAGGGACAGGGCTTGTGGTTTGGCACCAGCAATGTTAAGAAACACAAAGACTAGTTCACCCAAAAAAGAAGATTATGTTATTAATTCCTCACCCTCATGTCGTTCCAAACCCCTGTGACCTTTGTTCGTCTTCGGATCACAAATTAAGATGTTTTAGGTAAAATCTGAGAGCTCTCTTCCTCCATAACAGCAATGGTCCCAACTCAAAGGCCAGAAAAATACCAAAAAAAAACAGAAATCCTCAAAACAGATCAGTGGTTCAATCAGAATGTTATCAAGTTACTGGAAACTTTTTGTGCGCACATAAAAAAAAAGACTATTCAACTATATATTTCTTCCCCTCAGTGTCAGTATAGGGTGCTCGTTTATGAAAGTGCTGTGCCTGCACCCGACTTCCTCTGTTTGAGACAAAGCACCTGCAAATTTGTTATCAATACACTCCTACTTGAAGTTCATGAGATGGAAAGCTGTGCTATTTGTACCAGACCAGACTACTCAATTGTGCCTTCATATCTGAGATTTTAGGAGGACTGTAAGGGCATAATTTAGGACTGGGTCAGAATATCGGTGAGACATTGCCTTGGATTCTGTTTATGCTTGGTACGCTCTAAAAAAAATGCTGGGTGTTTTTAACCCAAATTTGGGTTAGTATCCATGTGCAATCTTTTCAAATCATAAAGTGTTGTTTTATGGTATTAACCAAGGAGTGAAGGCCATAAGACTACAAATGCAGTAATTTAGAGAGTTCTCAATATGTTCTAGTTGTTATTGCTGTATAAAAATGTATATCCTTTTCATTCGTTCATAATGCTATTGCACAACAGCTGGATCAATGTGCAAGATAAAAGGGTTGTTGTGGTCTTCTAAAGAGTTTCAATAGATGATTTACTGACTCTGCACATGCAATAGATTTTGGCCTATTCCCCATTTGGTTTGGACATTTGTGCTGTTCTTGCATGATGGGAAAGTAGTTAATAATGTAGGCCCACAGGAAAAGTGAAGTAAATATCAGATTAGGTGTCGATAAACACATCCATGTGATTGTTAGAACTTTTATCTGTTTTCTTGTGGCTCCAGTTGTTCAGCTTATTTCGGCATCAGTAAATCTGCAAAACTCAGCTTGGTTCAGCTCAGATAGGGTGCATGATTCTACAGTGAATCTCAGGAATGTGTGTTTGTGTGGGTGGGTGGCTGGGTGTCACGGTTGTGATTGTGGTTTGGTGAAGGAAATCCCACAATTGTGACACTATCACCACATGCCCACACAACGTTTGACGTATTCTGTGGTAAATTATGTAAAATTTCTGGCATTTGTAACATTTTCTGGAAGTTCAGATGATGACGCTTTCAACCAAGAGTTCAGTGAAACCATATACAATGGTAGGGTCTGCAAATAGCAATTCATTGGTTGACAGTAGTAAGCCATTTTAAATAGTGTTTTATTTAATAATACTGTTGTTTTGAGTTGAATTTGTATTTACTTAAAGGTGTAGTTCACCCATAAAAGAATTGCTGTAAATTTACTCCCACACACCATCCAAAATTTTGTTGACTTTTTGTTCATCAGATGAACATTAAAGGTACAATATGCAAGATTTTGTTAATTAAAGTATCCAAAAACCACTAGACTACGACAGTATTATATATTTTACTGGCATATGTACTTTGTTTCAAGTTTCAAAGCATATTCAAATTCAGAAAAATAAGCAGTTTTAACTGACACAAGCCATGTCCTTGTGTCTCCATGCTAATTGCATCATTTGTCATCGATTTCTGGTTTGGTTTTATAAAAATCAGGAAAACATCAAAGACACTTTAATATGTTGTGTGTTTTATTAGACTGCACCGATAAGCATTATAACAGAACCCTAAAATATATTTAGTCTCTCATCAGCAATTGCTTCAGCATCTCATTTCGGCATACTCTGCTTCATATTACCATGATAATAACTTTTAAATACTTTAGATCATCCATGAACATGATTTTCGGAGTCTCGTAGGATGTAATGAAGACCACAACTTCCATGATTCCACATTCACGCCATCATTAAACTATGCCTTTGTTGTGAATACACATCCTCTGGGGGTGAAAATTGATATACTGTGCCTTTAAAAAAATACTTTTTACGGAGTGCAGGTTCTTGGTGATCATAAATCTAGCATTTTAAGAGTAAATAAAAAAACACAACACTCAACAAAGTTAATATTTGTGACTCCTGTAGATGCATTGATGTCTCATGAAAAAAAAAATGCACATTTGTAGCTAGTGGCTTCTGTAACATTCAGATGGTTATGGCAGAATCATGTTAATGTATACTTACCTTGCTTTCCTCTTCTCAGTTGTGTTCAGGTAGTGGAGCACCATGCTGCTGATATCGATGTTTATCACTGTCCAAACTGTGAGCCCATCCATGGACCCTACATGAGTAAGTGTGTGCATCTACACATGACTCTCAGTTGATTTCATTATGTTCCCGAGATCAGTCTTATGCATGTTTCTTTCTCTTTCTCAGTGAAAAAGCGTAACAACTGGCACAGGCATGACTACACAGAGCTAAATGAAGGCACACGGCCTGTGCAAGCAGGAACTGCTGTGTTTGTGAAGGAACTCCAGGCCAGGAGCTTCACCAGGTACAAACACTTCTGGATTAAAACTTTATTAGATGTTGAACTTTACTACTGTACTTGTACATTTAAAGGAACACTCCACTTTTCTTTTGAAAATAGGCTCATTTTAGAGTTCAACTATTGAGTTTTTACCGTTTAAAAAAAAAAAAAAATCCATTCAGCTGTTTTTCTGGTCCGACAGGAGCACTTTTAGCATAGCTTAGCATAGATTGGATAAGACCATATGCATCTTGCTCAAATGACCAAGATTTTCTGAATCTGATTCAGTGATCTATGCTAAGCTGAGCTAAAAGTACTCACGCAAGTCTTGGAGATCATCTAAATGAATAAAAAAATTGTGAAAACCTGTTTAAAGAGCCCCTAGTGTGGGTTTTTGAAAAGTACCCTCCATGCTATGTGTAACAGCTCTAAGTGATTGAAAACATCCAGCTGAGGTTTAAATCTGTAAGTACTTTGTGTTTAAAACTCTCAAAAAAAAGTTGAGGCGTTTATATAAATAGTCTTGGTTTCTAATCTTTAGCCATTTCGTGTTGGCGTCGATACGAAAAATTGCCATATATGAGGCGACTGACCCTGGAAAACGTGAACCTGCCATTCCCTTCAAACACTAGTGGAGTGCAGGGGATGGGATTAATCATGACTTGCAAAATGTTTTTAATAGTGTGTTGTAACTTGTAATCGCTCTGCATGGCTTTTACTGTATTTCTCTGGTTAACGCATCTAAAACCGTATGCAAAACGTGACAGGTGCCAGTTCTTTTATGATTTAAATGCATTTCTGAGCTTGCTATCCCCTGGCATATGACGTTGCTATGGCCATAATCAGCTGTTCTTACACAGATGTGGAAAAGGCTGCTTTCACTTTTATGTCAATGGTTTGATGACTCCATCATGCTCGCGGCCTTGACTTGGTCAATGTTCAAAACAGTTGTGTCGATTAATACTGAATGCTATTGTTAGCACTTGGGGTTACGGTTAAGAGCAAAGTAATATGCTGGTGTTTCACTGAATGGCTCACTTATATACTCTGGACGAGACACTGTTATAATCTGTGGTGGGTGTTTCCTTTCCATCTCGAGCTAAACGCAATCGACCAATCACAACAGACTGGGTCATCGGGCCATTTACCGCAGATTATACCAAAGGAGGGTTTGGAAAAAATTAATCGCTGAACAAATCATATAGGAGTCATTGGGATAATTAGGAAAAAATAAATCCATATTATAAGACAATAAACAGTGTTTTTTTGACCTTGCATGCATATCAGCCTGTTGACGGAGACCCCCAAAACCAAAATATGACCTTTTATAATGCATAATAGGGGCTCTTTAACTCTATAAAATTAGAATATTTTCCAAAAAAGTGGCATGTTCCTTTAAAATTATACATAGGGAGACACTTTTGTCTAAATTGAAGTACATATTTATATCAGTTCTTGCTTTTCTTTGGAATCGAACCCACAACTTTGGCATTACTAGCGCCAAGCTTTATTATTTGGGCTACAAAAGCCATCTTCTGATGTGCTTTAATGACATTATTGCTCTTAGTTGATCAGACTTGCGAGTGATTTGTGAATTTTGCCTCTTCCTTAGTGGTGATATTCTGGTGCAGATGCAGGGGAATCAGGTGACCAAGCGCTTCTTGGAGAGAGAGGGCTTCAATTACCCTATAGTGGTGCATGGCCTGGACGGACTGGGCCTGAAACTGCCCCCTCCATCATTCTCTGTCATCGATGTGGAGCATTACGTTGGTAAGATTTTAGAGTGTGTGTTTGTATGTGCATTGAATTTACTGTCTATCTGATGACTCCCAGGAGAGTATTTGGGCTTATGGGACCACTAGAGTGATATTAGTATTTAGATCAATAACACATTGGAAGTCATGTAAAAATGCATATGGTTTCCAGGCATCAAAAAGTATAATGCAGCTTTATTTTTTGCCGTTTATTAATATGTGTCTTTCACAATTTCTGTGCTAAAAATGGCTATCATATGTTCTGGAGACATACTGCAATGTCATTCAGTGTGGCAATGTTTTTTATTATTTTAATTAAAACAAGAAAAATTGTAGTAATTTTAAGAATGTAAAATGTAATAAAGTTTAGTATTATAAATCATTCTTTATTATAATTTTTGAATAATTAACATATAAGTATTAATGATGATCATGTGGCTTGAGTAATGATGATAAAATTGATCTCTGAAATCACAGGAATACATGTATTTTTAAAATGTATTCATGTAGTCGTCAACAGTTAAATAAAAAAATGAAAATAAATAATCTATTTATTTTTTGAGACTTAAAATATCTGTATCAAAGTATCTGTTCCCAGATGTGTCAAATAAATCAAAGGTGCTGTCATTTTAGACACAACGCCACAACTTTTAATAAAAAGCTTGTTTACTTCTTGTAATCATGATAAAAAAATACAATTTCTTGATATATATTAAAAAAAATCACATAATGTACATTAAAATAGTGCATTTGACTGTTGCATTTATTTTGCATTATCGTGACTTTAATCGTAGATGTAGTCATATTTTTATCATTTTTTCAAATACTCTAAGTCATGCATAAAAATCACAAATCTGGACTTTACTAGAACTATGTTAAGCTGCTTTGACACAATCTACATTGTGAAAAGCGCTATATAAATAAACTTGACTTGACTTGATTGTACAAACAAAGGCATTTAAATAGATATAATAGAAAAACAAATGAAGAATTTTGAGGCGAATTGAAGAAAAACGCTTACTCAAATCTCCATTGTGTTTATAGTCATAACATGATATAATGAAAGTCAACATGCAGCACATTGGTCTGAAAAGCTTGAGGTTAGCAAGAGTCATTGTGATTGTGGTTATCCGTCCGTCTGTGCCAGTGTTGAATGGGTTTGGACTGGACTCCTGTACAGCTGTGGAGGTTATCAGTCATCTCTCCTCTACATTAGACCTCCAGACATCACATCTCCAGTTACAGAGCTGTTGTTCAGCGCAGCCAGCCAGAGCTTAGCTTCACATCTGAGCTGTTTTATCTCAGCGCTCATGTTACACGGCTCCCTCTTTCACACACCGCTGATCTTTAAGCTGGAAGTGCTTTAATAGTAACAGGTGTCGAGGGAAAGAGGTATGTGTGTGTGTATGTGTGTGTGGGCAACTAACAGATCATGTTACCCAGCCAGTGGGCACAGACAAAAGCCCCCTAACCTTGTCTGTCTGTCGTTTCTTCCATTTTTCTTCATCCATCTGCATTTCTTTTCTTAGAAGAGATTCACACAAGCAGTCATTCTCCCGCTTATGGATACATTTAGAGAACAGAATTTTGATTGTTGACTTTCGTTATATACAGCATTATTTAAAAAAAAACATTCAATGATAGTTGACCCAAAACTGGTCAGTATTGAAATATTGGTCATAATTAGACTCCCACAATTTTTTTTTTACTTATGTAAATGGGGGTAAATATATATTTATTCAGCTTTTGTTTTAATTTCAGTAATATTATTGACTGATATGCTAATGTCTATATGATTTATTTACAATACAGTTTGTAAAATAAAATGTTCTGTCTTGTGGATATAATTGGACTTGCATCAAGTTTTTTTTTTTTACTATATTTTGTTAAATTGCAACAAATGTCAGCAGATTCTGGCCCTGGTCATAATTTAGTAAATTTATCCTGATGTTGTTCTGAACCTGTTTGACTTTTTGTGGAAAGTAAAATGTGATATGAAATGTGATAATGTTTAAGCTAATATTTTCCATAAAATAAAAATGGATCGAGACTATGAAATAATACACAATGAAAATGCACAGTCAAATCTAAATTTCAGTCTCTTTGATTAAAAAAAGTTGCCAATGTGGCTTTAAAAGACTATAAACATAACTTTTATTTTAGCTTTGACACTTTTTGTCTTAAAACCTTTCAATAAAACAAATGCCTGCTAAGTACCTTGAATATGTTTAAATAATAATATTAATTAAACTGACGAAAAACAATGTAGACATTTCTATAATGCAATGGTAAAAAAAAAAAGAATAAAAGAAAATATAGAAAAGAAAAATAGGATCTAAAATAAAAAAATATAATAATAAATAATATATATATAGTTTATTATAAATTAGTTTATAATGAACTCCAATAACACTGTCCATTCGCTTCCACACTATGGAAAAACAATGACAATGTTTAATTTATTCATTTTTTTATGTATGTTACTATGTTAAGTAAAAAGCAATACAATTTTCTCCTGTAAATGTAAGTTTTTCCAACTTTTTTAATGAATTATTAGTTTATTATTAGGATTTATTTGTTAACATTAGTTAATGCGTTTTATAACTTGAACTAACAGCACACTGTATTTATAATTGTTTTTGCTAATTTATTAGAAATGCAGACGTTTTTACAGTGCATTGACTAATTTTAATATTTGACCTTAAATGTGCATTTGCATTAATGAATGGCGTACACATATGTTCAATAATTTTCACTGTTCATTAATGTTGTTAGCTAAACCTTATTTACAACATAAACATATTACTCATAAATATTGATACAAAATTCATGACTGATCTTCAAAAGGTTGTGTTTGGAGTTGGAAATTTTATTTAAATATAATTATAATTATACATCAAGGATTTAATGAACTGTACCTTTAAATGTTGACTTTAGAATTTGAACCTTTAATATTAATGTAGATGAATATCCAGTAACCATACAAATAGCAGCATTGGTTAAAAAGCCGAATTTAGCAGTTTTGTTTTGTTTCCAAATTTGGCCTTGAGTGATTCCCAGTGTTTTTTATGGGACTGTTCCTCCAGCTGTTGCCTGTCATCAGACGCTGGCCAGCTGTGTATGTGTGTGTGTTCAGTGCCAGCTGTCCAGGGCTGTTTCCGGTGCTCAGCTGTCGTTTGGTGATTTGCGGCCCTGCAGCTGCGTCTCTAAAAAGCCTTATTACAGGGCATATTTTCGTGAAACCAAAATCCATAATATATAGTGCAGAATTTATGTATGAGAAAATGAGAAAAAATTGTGTTGTCTTTTTTCCAGGTGCAAATAAAGTCATCGACGTGATTGATGTGGCGAGACAGGCAGACAGTAAGATGAAGCTGGGAGAGTTTGTCAAATATTATTACCAACCTGAACGGCCCAAAGTGTTGAATGTTATCAGCCTGGAGTTCTCTGATACGAGGTACGTCTATCAGTCCCTCTTTGATGTTATCGCAAAAAAAGCTCAAAATTAGGAGAAGCTTTCAATAGTATACATTTCCAGCAGATTTCAGACAATCACACCAAATGCAATTTTTTTCATTCTGAAAGTACGAGGTGCACCACACTGCCTTTTTTCTTGTTGACAAGAAAAAAAGAGGTGTGCTGCGCTGTTTTTGTCGCTACGCAACCACTGAATCAGCTGTGTATTGTGCACAAGCACTGGTGTTGATATTGTTCAAATTATTAGTAATATTATTATTAATATTTAATAATATTGACATTGATAATATTCACAATTTGTCAAACAGCTCCGGATAACTCAAAACAGCGACCACTAGACTCTTCTCCATCTTTAAAAATCATCATGTAGTAGTCATCTTGACCACACTGTCACCTCAATGGAAACCCTGCCTCTGCTTCAATTCGATTAGACAATGAACAAAGATGCAACTGATGTAGTGCACTTTTTCCACTCAGAGTTGACTTTTTTTTTCAACTGCAGGCGCAGTTCAGTGGCAAAAAACGTGAGGCGCAGCAGGCGGTTAAAACGCAGGGCACATAAGCAGCGCACAAAATGCTCGCGGCCATTAGAAAACCATTCAAAAATGGAGCTTCTCATCACAAAAAGCACGTTCGGTGTGATCAAGGAATAAGTCTGCACGGTACAAGGCGGTTTGGTTTAGAACGGCTCTTTTTGTTTTGGTTTTGCTCAATTTGCAGTTCCTCTGCAGTTTAGTAGCGCTTAAAGTGTGTGGGATTATCGATATCGTTGTGCTGCCTCTTCTGCCATGAGTTCCTAAAAAACATTTTCATTCTGGATCATCAAATCTTGCCAGATCCATCCTACCTATGAGAGGAACGTCTGACGTCTTCTACTGACCACAATGCTGCCATTTCTGGTGCTTTTTCCTGCAGTGGTATAAAAATAGTTTAGTCTTGCAAACCAACAATACAGCAGTAGCTGCTGCTGACTATTTAAATACAGTGGTTTGGTGTCCATTGACTCTGGTAGTGACGTACTCTGACCAATCAGTAATCAGCAGTGTGCATGAGTCATATTTTGGTAAAGGTGATTGCAATCTTCTTGATTGCAATCTCACCTGAATAAAAAGAAAAAAGTAGTTGGCATGAAGCGCAGTGGAATATTGAATTTACATATTAAATATTTACGATCTGAAATCCTGATGTGTGTCTGGGAACAAATGCACATATGAGCCGGAGATTCACAGCTCACAGTCATGACGGAGCACAAAATGAAAAGGGTTTGGACAGCAAAGATGGAGGATCAGCTTGTCAATTTGTGGCATTATTACAAATGTTTATTTGTTTATTCGTCCGCCATGTTTATTCTTATGTCTTGAAAGATTTTGCGAGATTTCCTGGGTTCACATTCAAGACTAATTGAAATTATGTTGGTGTGTGTTGTGCCCCGGCACACCACACACTGTAGGAGCATAATGGTGAATTCTCTAATTATTTTGTCCTCATGTTTGTGGTCTCTTAACATTTGGGAAATGTTCTAAGATTTAAATAAGCTTTTAGTGTATACTCGGCCTTAAGGAAGATTTGTATACAGTTATGTAAAGATGAGTTGTATCAACTGCTTGTTTAAAATCAGATTTCTGTTTATTTGCCATTTTAGGATGTCAGATCTGGTGGTGGTTCCTGAAATCGCTCAAAAGATGTCCTGGGTGGAAAACTACTGGCCCGACGACTCATTCTTCCCCAAACCGTTTGTGCAGAAGTATTGCCTGATGGGAATGAAAGACAGCTACACAGATTTCCACATCGACTTTGGAGGAACTTCAGTGTGGTATCATGTACTTTGGGTGAGAACTGATACTGTGACCTGATTGAATGGTTTTATGGCTTATCTGGTGATGTTCCAGTTATGTAAGAGATAAGTGCTAGTGATAAGCGGTGTGTTTGTTTATTTTTGCACAGGGAGAGAAGATTTTCTACTTGATCAAGCCAACGAAGGCTAATCTTGCACTATATGAGGCCTGGAGCTCATCGCCCAATCAAAGCGAAGTTTTCTTTGGGGAAAAAGTCGACAAGTGTTACAAATGTGTGGTGAAGCAGGGAACTACCATCTTACTCCCCACTGGTGAGAATGCAGAATCGGAGACATTTCTATATCATTTTTGGTTCCTTCAACAGGTCATGCCCATCCTCCTTGTACTGCCCACACATTTACATGATTTTGAACCATAAACTAGTTCCTTCTGTAAAAAAAAAAAAAAAGTGAAATATTTTTTAGAGTTTTGTCTTTTTAATCATTTCAATCAATCAGTCTCATTTGAAAACAGAACTGTTTTAACCAAAAATGTTCTGGCAATTTATTGTGTTTATTATTTAGTATTATTAATGTTTTTACAATATGCGATTTATGCACCATAATAAATTTGTCATTGTTTTTTTTATCTGCTAATTTATTAAAATTTATTACATTAGTTATATGTTAATGTAAGAATAATATTATTATTGCTTATATTCATTTTAAATTCTTTAACTTAATTTCTTGTCATCTTTACAAGAGAACAGATTGGGCAATAATCCTTGTATTTGTCTTTTAATTGATAAAAATATGCAAATTTATTCATTTAGTTTACAATTATATAGTAATTATACATTTAAATTGTAAAATATTAGAAATTATTTCATTTTGATATATGAAATAACAGAGAATATTTGACAAATATTTTTTTTTACATTAAATATTATTTATTAATACATTATACAAATAAAGGGTTGTATTTGTTATGGTGAAACTAACATTAACTAAAATAATAAATGATTTACAAATATATTTTAACGTTAACAAATATTTATTCATTTTTACCTAACAGACAACGTAAATTTGTATTATTATTATTATTATTTTATTATTTTTTTATTTTTATTTTTTTTCCTAGAAATGGTATAAATAGTCTTCTATAAAAACAACAGAAATGCAAATATGACAAATAGAAAATTTTAAATAAATCTTTTATCGTAGATGCTCAAATTCTTTTCAGTGTCCTTAATTGACTCCATGAAATAAAACGCTGTGTGCTATCGCAGGAAAACAAACACGCACACACTGTACCACAAGGCGAAAATAATATCAGGCGATTTCCCAGCTCTCTTGCCAGGAAAATGTGTATCAGCATCCAGCACAAATGACCCTTGATATACAGAGTGTGTGTTGAGAAACAGACTTCACTGAGCAACACCGTAAACAGAAAGAAAACACTGTGATGTAACTCACATGTGTCTCACCTAATGGAAAGAACGACGCCTGAAAAATGTCTGCCTGTTATTTTAATCTGCAGAAGCACTGCGTTCAATTTGCATACACACAGACACACACACACACACACAGACACACACACACAGAGTGCTATAAATGGCCTTGACCGAGGTTTCAGTCGTAACTCTTGTCAGTGAAAGGGATTCATTACGTGTGTGTGTGCGTGCGTGTGTGTGTTTGTGGTGCTTCCCTTTTTGAGCAGTGCTTCACACACACACACAAGAGGAAGGAGAAAATCCCCTTGATGTTTAGCAGTGTGGTGAATACACACGCAGCAGACGCACAGATAAAGTTGACGTTTCTGTCAGAGTGCTGAGATTGTGCTGTTTATAACCTTTGCTGATGTGTGTTTGTGTGTACACTGGTCACTATTGTCAATTGCATTTGAACACTGGTTAGTGTTGGTTAGTGTTTGAAAGGCAGGTGTGGTCATGTGTGTGAGAGGGTTGAAACCTTCTGTTCATTTTCAAATTGTAATTTTAAAATATCTTTTATAATTTTTCCTTAGTTGAAGTCACAATTGTGAACATTTTTAGTTTTTTAACCATTTCCTGTTTAATGGAGAGAAGTTTTTTGCAACACTTTTTTTAAACATTAGTTTTAATAACTAATTTCTAACAGCTAATTATTTTGTATCTTGGCAGTACATAATATTGTTCTAATTATACATACATAAAACTTACTGATAACAGTACTAATAAAATGATAGAATTTTTTAAGTTATAGATAAAAATATAAAAATTATTATTTATAGATAGATAGATAGATATTATTATTATTATTATGCATAAAACTATATTTAAAATATTGAATGTATTTTTTTTTTCTTGATTGTAATGTGTATTTCTACAAAGCAAAACAGCATTTTCTTTTTGTGAAAATTATGTAGAAATGTCTGACACATACTACGTTTTTAAATAGAACATTAAGGTGTTCTATTCTAAACTGTCTGGAATAAATTTAGAGAAAATAAAATTATATTTAAAATGACATTTCAATATATTTAATGTTGTTGTTGTTGTTATTATTGTTGTTGTTATTATTATAATTATTATTCAGTTTATTAGAATTATGATCATAAAATGTGTACATATAAAAAAACTATTAAATAAAATATTAAATATATTTGAAAATAATTATTTAATGTTTATTCCTTTCATCTGATTTCAATTCGAATGTATTCAAATTAATGTATTGTATCTTTCTAAATAATAAATGTAAATTGTTTTAATGAATATCTGACAGATATGCAGAGACATTACTACAAAATAAAAGGATGAAAGGTGTTTTTTTTAAACTGGAAGTGAGGATTAGAGTAATGTTAGCTGATGTGTGTTTGTCTCCCTCTACAGGCTGGATTCATGCTGTTCTCACTTCTCAGGACTCGATGGCGTTTGGAGGAAACTTCTTGCATAACTTAAACATAGACATGCAGCTCAGGTGATCCTTCAGTCTGGGGCTTTCTAATGGTCTTATACTTCAGTTTGTGTTTCTAGATGCGTGTATTCCTGATGGATCTGATCTGGTTTCAGGTGTTACGAGATGGAACGCAGACTGAAGACTCCAGATCTCTTCAAGTTCCCTTATTTTGAGGCCATCTGCTGGTATGTGGCCAAAAACCTGCTGGAGACTCTAAAAGGTGAGTTGCATTTTATCATAGAACATTTAAATGTTTAAAATGAAAAAAAAAAGAAAAAAAAAAAAAAAAAGAATGAGGTTATATGATGTTTGATGTAAAATATTAATAAATGTTATAATAAAAATGCAAACAATTAAAATAATAGTTGTTTATTTAGTTTACTTTATTTTGGTTGTGTATATTTGTATGCTTAATCTCTTTGGATGGAGTTGTTGTAAATATTTGAATGTAATTATATTATTTGAAAGTTGAAAGATTGATTTAGCTGAAAAGATTTTTTGTGTTTAATTTTTTTTAAATGACTAAAATGTATGCTTATTAAATTCAATTAAATTGACTGTTAAAATGTGAAAAATTGGATCAGTTCCTTTTCTGTTTAATTATTTTTACTTTCAATTGAAATGTAAATTTTTATAATATTTTATTAGGAAATTGGATTTTATTCTTTTACAATTATTTCTTTTACAGTTGTATCAATATATGAAGTTCAATGTGAAATATATTCAATAATTTTTATGTAAAATATTTGCCTTCAAATAAAGATACATTAAAGTAATTATTTTCTTTATTTCTAAAACAAAAACATTTTTTATTACTTTTTAATATATGACAATTAAATTTACATTTAAATAAAATGTAAAGTAATTATTATTATATATCAATATAATCTCTTAAATATAATACATAAAAACTCATTGGATAAAAAAATTATATAATTATTTACTAAAATTTATGCCAATTAAATTAGAATTCATTTAAATAAAAATCTGTGCAAATCAGTCATTTGAGTAAGACGTGTGTGTTTTTCAGAACTGCGTGAGGGTAAATGTGAAGCTCAGGGTTTTCTGGTGGACGGAGTGAAAGCTTTAATCTCCACACTGAAGATGTGGTTGAGGAGGGAGGTCAGTGTGTTTGTGTCTGTGAGAGAGAGTGAGTGAGTGACAGTGACAGTGTGTGTTTGTTTTATGCTCATCTTCTTCTCCATGTGTGTCTTCAGCTCACTCAGCCTAACAGTGAAGTGCCAGACAACATCAGACCAGGACACCTCATTAAAGCTCTGAGCAAAGAGATCCAACACCTGGAGGTCAGAGCTTTAATTCATGTCACAATAATGTCACACATCTAGAATATTCAAAATTTCTTCTTAATTTGTTAATTCCTAAAATGTTCATTTTTAACTGAATTATATATACCAATAGATATTTGTATAAAGTACAGTTCATTTAAATTTGTATTCAAATAAAATGTCCACTAAATTAAATTAATTCCTTTTTTTTTTTTTTTACTAAAATATATGCTAATTAAATTAAAATTATATTAAAATGTGGAAAATGTGTTCTTTTCTTAAAGTTTGAGCTTGTTATTTATATTATACAATGTCAAATAATATATTTTTAATGTCTAAATTAATTTATTTATAAAAATAGATTTTGCTTTATTAGAATTATATCTAATTTTTCATTAAATGGGAAATGTTGAATTCTTTTTTTCTTTGTTTTTTAAACTAAAAATTTGATCATATAAAAGTAGATAATATAAGATTATAATATGAGTAAATACAAGTGTTGCATAGAATTGAAATAGTTTTAAGTTAAATATGAAATGTATTAAGTATTTTTTGTTAATTGCATTTTTTGTTAATAAAATATCATTCAAATGAAAGTTCCAAATATATTCAGCTCTTAAAATATTTGGTAATATATTTTTTGTAATTTACTACTACTTTAAATTACTAAACATGCATAAAAATGTTATTGGAATTCTATGAAATTTAAAATGATAATGTTTTTTTTTTTGTTTTGTATTAATATGTCAGTGTAAAGGTGTAATTGGGCTCATAAAAACAGCTGTCAGAAGTGATTTGTCGTGTTGTTTTCTGCAACAGGACGACTCCAATAAAGCTGTGAAATCTCAGGGAAATGCTGAGTGTCTTTTAACCCGCTCAACACTAGAGAAGGGAGATCAGGCCCGACGGGCTGCTCGACGACTGCAAGATCATCATCATCACCGACGTCACCACCACCACCACCAACATCATCATCATCATCACCACCATCATCATCATCACCACAGCCGAAAACTGCCCTCAAACCTGGACGTGCTGGAGCTCCACACACTGGAGGTGTTGAAAAGACTGGAGGTCGGCCAGATAGAGGAGGTCAGTGCTGTGGACACTTTATGTTCTATCACATGTTCCTTTTTATGTGTTAAATATGCTAATATTGCGTTATATCATTTGCATTATTTTAATTTTTTTATCACTCCATTATTAAAGAAAATACTGCAAGCTGCCAGAAAAACAAAAAACTTTTGGTAGAATAAAATGTTGTTTATAATCAGGCAAGTTATTTGTGAACATGTTCAGAATACAGATGTGAATAAAACTGTGCAGTCTGGTGTATGTAAGAGCTGCTAAAGTGGAGATTTATGACTCCAAAAGCTCATTTTGAGAAAGCAGCTTTTAAAAATGGAAATACAAATTGATAAAATGCCACAAAATAAAGACCAAAAAGTGTTTGTTGTTGTTGTTGTTGTTTAAAATTAGGCTGAACAAAGAAAAACATTTTATTTAAAAAAAAAAAAAAAAAAAAGAAATAGCCTAAAATCTCAAAATTCACAAGTGCATGGAAAACAGTTTTGCCCTGCAGTTTCTTGGCCTGCAGTTTCTCGCCCAACACCGTGTCCTAACTACGTATAACGTGGCATGCAGTAAAAGTTGTCTTTTTCATGTTAAAACTAGTTTTTGTCCTAACCATCTGTGACGACGATGTGCAAAATTTCTGTATTAGAAACGTTTCCTATTTCCGCATTGTCGCAACAAAACAAAAGCATAAACTACTGACAATAATCTCCTCAGGTACAGATTATGTGCTTTATTCAGTGTCAAATGCTTCCAAAGTGAGTTTGAACACCATTTTACGTGACATTTAATGCCATACTGAAAGCAGCAGCAGATAGTTTACCTCAGATCTTGAAAATAAAATAACTAGCAGAGGGTTTGAACTGTGACTCAGTGCAGAGCAACAACATCAGTCACTCAGTAGCCTATTAATACTGTTAAAGAGGTTTAATATGTATTAATTAGATTATAACCCTACCATTTCGTTGGGACTGCAGTGGCAATTGGCTGATTTGGCAATTGGCTGATGCTGGTATTTAAATTTTTTAAATCTTGTTGTGTCACGTGTGGTTTATAACAGCATTAGCCTATATCATTTCTGTAATGCGTTGCTATCAGATCATTTTAGAGGAGTTTTTCTCCTTGATATTAGATATGTTCGCAGTTGATCTATTCTCTTTGAGCTCCAGTTAAAAACATCTCTTATGTTTTGAAACAGGACCCGGCCTTCAGCTCCAAAGTGAATGGCAGGTTCAAGAAAGTGTGTTCGGTGCCTGCTGTGGCGGTGGAGGCCAGTCATGATAACGCCCTGCGGCTGGTCATGTGCAATGGCAAAATTATTCGGTGAGTGTCAGAAAATCATAAATCCAGAAAAACTGCATTTTCAAATGATCTCTGGTTTGGTATCAAAATTAGTAAAAAGAAAAGTTGGCACACTTTATTTTAATGTACAATTCATGCTATTAACAAACCATTAACTAAAACATTTAGCTTAATAAACTACTAATTAGCTGCTTTTTAACTGTTAGTAAGGTAGAAGTTGGGTTTAGGTATTGGGTAGGATTAGGGATGTAGAATAAGATCCTACTTTAAAGTGCTAATAAACTGTTAATATTTTAATAATAGGCAGGTAATAAGCCAGTTGTGTGAATCTTTATTACACTAAAATGTTACAGGAAATGTATATTTCACTGATAATATATTGACTTCTAGTTTGTTTGGTATTGTGAGCCCCTACTACTACAGCTCTTTTTTTGTTTTGTTTATATTGTATTTAAATAAATGAATTCTTTTATTTAGTATGGATGCATTAGCTGATCCAAAGTTACAGTAGACATTTTTTATAATTACAAAACTGTTAATCAGAGAATTCTTTTAACAAATGTACCAAGCTTTTCTTAAAAATATCAAGCACCACAACTGCTTTCAATATTTATTACAATGTGAAATATTTCTTAAGACCCAAAACATCATGTTAGTGTGATTTCTGAAAGAGGGCATTCATTTATAGGCATTGTAGGCACCTGGATATTCTTGTTCAGGCATAAGATACAACATTTTTACTATTAGCTATACTATTATTATTTTATTATTATTATTACTGTAATGGTAAAACATGATATGACGATTGCTATATTGCAGAACAAAATAATAAAATATTGTAAAATATGCATTTTTGTAAATGCAGTGGGGGAAATTATTGAACACATCACCATTTTTCTCAGAAAACATTTTTCGAAAAGTGCTGTTGACTTGAAATTTTCACCGGTTGTTGGTAACAACCAAAGAAATCCATATATGCAAAGAAAACAAAACTAACTACTTTAGAAATTAAGTTATATGTAATAAAATGAAATGGGAAAAAGTATTGAACACTTGAAGAAAGGGAGGTTTAGAAAGGCAGTGAAAGTCCAGACAGCAGCTGAAATCTCTCAGAAGATATTTAGCAACCCTCTGCCCTTTGTCATTGTAAATGAATATTAGCTGCTTCAGTCCAACATCTACATTATCAGGAGGATGAAGATGAAACCAGGGTGGACATTTTAGCAACACAATGATCTAAAACACCACCAAGAAAACTCAAATGGGTCCAGAGAAAGAAAATCAAGCTGTAGAATGGCCCAGCCATTCACCAGATTTGAATCTAATAAAAAATACAAAACAAAGATCAGATTTGATAGACGAGACCCACAGAACTGTCAATAGAACTATACTGTTGTCTGTGAGAAAAATCACACCTGAGCAATGCATGTCCATATGAGAGGCGTCTTTAAGCTGTCATCACCAAAAAGCCTTTTATATAAAGTAATAAATACGTTTCAGTAGTTCAGTACTTTCTCCTTGTGTCATTCCACTGTTATTACACACAACTAATTTTTCAGATTTTTTTTTGTTTTGTTTTATTTTTATGTTTATGTTTGTATTGTTTGGAATTTTACCAAAATCTGGTTCAATTCCATGTCAACAGCTCCTTAAGAAATATTATTCCCAGAAAAAACATGATTTGTTGAATACTTATTTTGCCCACTGTAGGTGTCCAAAAAGTGTCAATAGCGTACAAGTACTTTATTGTAAAAAATATTTCATAATGTATATATTTTTTTTCTATATTTTCTGCTAATAAAACAGCCATGATCATTTAATAATAACATAAAATCTTGTTTGTAATGTTTGTAGTTCTAACAACTGAAGAAGTGTTGTTGTTTTTTTCTTTCTTACAGGGAGAGGTTGCCCATCACTAATATGGCAGCCACAGTCAGCGCGGTGGAAATTTACCAAAAACACAGGATAAAGCTGGAAAGAATCCCAATGTGCCCAGAAGAAAAAGTGAAAAAAGAAAAGTGCGAGGATGAATTTGGTGTACACTGCACTATCAAGAAACCAGTCAATCACGGTGAGTCAGCTGGAGCTGTGAAGTTGAGCAAATTTTGCAATCCGGAATGTCTGTTTATCTTTTATCTTTGAAAGCATGATTTTTCTTCTGTTTTCATGGTTGGGTTATAATATGGAAGTAAATGATTTATTTTCACAGGTGAAAGTCTGCAGATAGAACTCAGGACAGAGTCGCCTCATGTAGCATCTTCAGACAGCGACTCAAAGGCGGATGATTCTGCTGAGGTATGCTTGATGGTGAATGAACACCCTCATATACTTGAAGTAAAAAAAAAAAACTGAGTGTGGTTACGTTCTTATTCTTAAAATACAGGTGTCAAAATGCACAGATTCTTTACTTAGCTCAATGGCTTCTAACCTCTCTCTTGTCTCTGTCACTCTTCCTCTAAGCAGAAGTGCTCGTCGGAGTCTGATAGTTCAGATGGAGAGGACGGAGGAAGCCAGAGAGACTCAGGGACTTTTGTGGAGCATCTGAGCGGCCACCGGCACAGCCACCATAAACAAGCATTAAAACGGTATACAGCCCTTTATTTCCTACACCTGAGAGAATCTGCAGTTTAAAATCCCATTAAATCTTGTTAAAATCATAAATTGAAGGTAGAATTAGTATGTTAGTCTGAAGGCCATGGCATGCTTCAAACAAAGTTCTTTTTTGTTCTTCGTTTGAGGGTAAAAAAGGAGCTTGAATAGGCTGAGTGATGGTATACTGTTTTTGAACACTAAAAAACACAACCTCGCAACCTGCAAATGTAAATGTGTCATGCTGCACGTGGGTACCCTGAAGCACAACAGTGATGGCACCTGTGAGAGAAGAACAGTTTCGTAGACATCTGGCAAAATCCTTCTCCAGCCTGTCGCACGTCAGACGAGAAGTGCAGTGCCACATCATGCCTCGTCTCTACATTTTCAATTTACAGATAGCAAACAGCAGTCCTGTGTGCAACCTCAATGTTAGCTTAACACTTCCCAAAAAAGTTGGCTTCAGTGAAAGTTTATTTTCATTCTTCGATTTTGTAATATATGTGTATATCGCTATGTATATCAGGGCCTTCAAGGTTATCTATAAGCTAGTGTGCCCCAAAAGAAAGACGAAATTCACATTTGTGATCCTGGAGCACAAAATTATATCTTATGTTGCAAAAGTATATTTGTGGCAATAGCCAAAATTCATTGAATGAGTTAAAATGAAAGATTTTTCTTTTATGCCAAAAAAGTAAAGATCATGTTCTCTGGAGACATTTGGCACATTTCCAGAACATTTCCAGTGAATATATCATATAATTTTTTTATTAGTAATATGCATTGCAAAGACATCTTTAAAGGCGATTTTTCTCAATATTTCTATTTTTCAGATTTTCAAATAGTTGCATCTAGACCAACTACTGTACCATCATAACAATGGAAAGCTTATTTATTCAGACACCTAAGGTTTTGTTGTCCATTGTCACATTTAGAAGATTTAAGCATTCAAAACGTAGGTTCTCACTTCCACTATGCATTCTCTACATGACACAGTGGAAATCTGTCACTGATTCACATGAAACTGATTGATCATATCAAGAGTTCAAATCGGCACATAAACTGATAAACAGTAGCAATCTGAACTAAAAAACACACACAGTCAGCATACAGACAACTTATACGATTACAATTTTCTATGGTGAATTGCCTGTTTAGACAGTGTGTATATAAGTTGTAGAGACTACAAAAATCATTTCAAACCCATTCGAATTATAAATACTGTATTTTAAAGCAGAGAAATGATTTCTCAGACTCTGTGTTGTTATTATTATAAACTATCTGTTATCATGAGTCTGATGTGCTTTAGCTCAACTCTATAAACAAAATGCTATTGGCTGTTTTTAAAAGGAGAAGTGGTTATGTTTTTATGTTTTCAGTTAAAAGTCTGCATCATTCATCAAATAAAGCTGCACATTTAATGGGACATCACACTCTATATTTCCTCTAGTGTTGTGCTGATCTGGAGATGTTTGTGTCCACAGTGAACGTCCTACCTCACCCAACACTGACTGCGCCATTCAGGGGATGCTGTCGATGGCGGGTCTGCTGTGTCCGCAGGCGTCGGGAGGAGCGGCTGGTATTTTACAGCAGCGCTGGTGGGCCAGTCAGGGTAACAGCAGTACCAGCAGCAGCAGTGACGCGTGGGACTGCAGTGAACCCTGTTCAGCCTCCCGCAGCCCAGAGGCAGAGGACGGCAGTCTGGGAGAGGGGTACTCATACAGAGAGAGCTCGCTTTCTCCTCCACTGCACCCCTCCAAAAGACACGCGCCAAACCCCACACCCGTCAGCAACCAGGCCACTAAAGGTCAGCACATTACACTTTCTTAAAACTACATTAATAATAATGGTGATCATAATAACTGGAAGGTCATCCGCCACATAAAAACTTATGCCAGAGTAATTGTTGTTTCATTCCACTGTGGCCAAGGAAAGTGAGTGAGTGTTATTATTATTATTTTGTTGTTGTTCTTTTTGTTTCCTAGAGGAAAATAAAACGTTTATTTGCCATCATGTCATATGGAGCAGACAAAAGTCAAGACTGTGACTGTCAATAATGCAGTTTTTTTTATATATATTTTTTTTATATACACACATAT
>CAIGQV010019029.1:673328-697134 GCA_903798115.1 Danio jaintianensis
ATATATATATATATATATATATATATATATATATATATATATACACACACACACACACATATACATATATATAAAAAATTTAATTATAAGACATCATGCTTTTCACAAAAATATGAAAAGCAAGACACTGACAAAACATTTGACACTGATAAAAATCAGAAATGTTTCTTGATAACAGGTCATGTTACACAGAAAACTGCAGTGATGTGCTGAAAATGCATCTTTTTGCATCACACAAAAACCACTTTAAAATACGAAACCGTTATTTTAAGTTGAAACGACACGTCTTTGTGTTGATCAAATAAATGCATCCTTGGCAAGCAGAACACATTTCTTAATTTTTCCAAACTTTTGACGGGTAGCGCAGATTTGTAATTTGTCAAATCATGCTGTCAGGGACTACGTAATTACGTCATGACGCCCAAGAAAGGGAATCGCTGAATCGTTTATAACAGGTTCTCTGAAACGAACCACTGACTGCCCAAACTACTCATTTATAATATTCCATTGTTGGAGAAGGCAAAAGCCCATTTAAGGTTTTCAGTAGTCCGCGTGGATTTTAAAACACAGGGCTGATGACGTACTGTCAAGGAGGTCAATCCATTTTTCGGCAATGGTATTTTCTGGAAGGGACCGTGACCCCGCCTAGTGTGAGCTTTGTGCAGTGCGCTCGTGGTCGCCATCTTCTTACGAATTTACTGGCGCAAATATAAATGGTATAATATAATAATGTACTCCGTTAAATGGCTCTTCTTAAACGCCGCGTTAGAGAGATCCACTGAGATTTAAGCAAATTAAATGGTTAATGACATTTTGAGTTAATAGCGCCCTACTGTCGTCCACGATCACGCTCGGATCTCCGGGTGCGCCGCTCTCTCCTCGCAGCTCAGAGCCCGCCCACTTGTGGAATTTAGATGATGTCATCGGCAGCCAATCAGCGTCGAGAAAACAGGACAATGAGCGTATTATTGGTCAAGGGCAATGTCATTCGTTCTACTCAGTAAGGCCAAGGAGGGGGGCGAGCGGAGAAAATCGCCATTTTGAAAGCGTAACAAAATGAACGATATCGACACTGAAATGATACCCTATCTCCAAAACCGGTCGAGAGCAGCCCATTTAATATCCATCTACAATCTCACGGTCCCGAAAGTTAAAATCTGGAGATGTTTTGACTGGCGTAGGCAATCCTGTGCGAGGCGGCAGCATTTAACTATCTCTTTAGTTTCGTTTCCCTTTCAACTGTACAAATTCGATGCTCGGCGCGTCACATCGCAGTTTTCTGCTTTGTCTTGCCGTGTTTCTCCACTCTGCGTTGCATAGCTCTTCAACTGCTAGTGGTTGGTTTTATAGCACACACTGCGCATGCGCAGGAGGATGCGGTTTAGATCCACTTCAGTATGGGGGAGGGTGTTTGTATGTAGGGTGAGTAGCTCGGACGAAGCCTTCTCTGGTTGAAGATCAACATTTGGAGACCCGCGAATCAATGACATTAGTTTAAGAATTCCCCAGGACCACAATTAAAGCTCTTCGTTTAGTTTTATATGTTCAAGTGCATGCATCATATTTCAACATGCACGTGTGAGACTACAGTTTTGAAGTGATTTAACCAAATGGGGAAAAATCTAAACATAAAAATAGAGGATCTGTCCACAGCCAACAGAAATATTACCTTTTCATTACTCTGCAGATGTTTGTGTTTATACTTGTGGTCATCTCGCTCCCATTACCTTGAGAAAAAATACTGCACTTGTATAAAAGGTTACATAACAGTTTGCAGCCATTTACTGTTTTGGGCCTCACAAGTAGGTGTTCGTATTCAACCATAGTAGGCAAAGACTTGCGTAGGCTCCCTCTCTCTTTGTTTTCACCTAAATCTTCTAGCTCTTATTATTATTTTATAAATGTTTTGATGTGAATACAAAAATGGAGGAAGTGATTCCAAACAAAAAAAGGAAAGACATAGCTACGGAAAGGACGATTAGACTTCCACATCAGGAATCATTTACATTTAGTCATTTAGCTGAATGATTGTTTTATATTTCCCGAAACACCTCGATATTCAATAATAAAAAGGTCTTGGCATGATTAAAAGCACGATAGCAGAATGTTTTGTTAACTAAACATTTTTTTAATGGTAGACACTAGCTACTTTGTAATATTAGCAACAATAACTATTCCTTATACTTTGATTTTGGGGATTTCATCAAATTTTGAGTTGCACGATTTGTATTAGGGCTTGAATGACAACTCAAATCATGTAGTTTAAAGTACTGTTTTCATTCATTTCAAACAGATTTAAATTGGAGGGACATGAGCTATATATAGAAACCAAAGTATCCTGTGAATTGTTCCACACTTGATCAATCAACTGTTCAGCAAACACACACACACTTAAATTGAATGATGTGTAGGCCTACACAGAATCTGCATGCTCAGAAATCCAAGATTTCTACAGATTTTTAGCCCATCATTGATTCTATTTATTTACTGATGTAAATGTTTTTTTGTTTTGTTTTTTAGAAATAGCAATCTGTCAGCACATTCTGTCTGGCCCTGGTGATGTTATACTCTACGCACTTATACTATGCACTGCATGATCTGTCTGATTCTTAACATAGTCATTTTAGTTGAAAATACTCAACAGCCACTAATGAGTACATAATATACAATTAAGCTAAACTTTCAAAAACTTGTGGTGTAAGTCTCTGTTCACATGGCATTTCAGATGCCAATTAACTTTTCAAAGAAGTCAAACCATCCAAGATTTAGGTATAGAGATAAATATTGCAATCAAGATCTGCTTTTGTATTGCAACATGCAGTGAGTCTATATTAGCACCATATGTTTGCTTCTGTATCTGATTCCGGAGCTTTCAGACCCAGAAACTGATGTGTAACGCCAGATTACCAAGTAGATATACAAGTTTCTGAAATTTGTAAGGTTGTTTTGTCCCTCTCAGCTACATAAGGAAACAAACTTTCCATACTTGGGTAGTATTGGAAATCTGCTCCATACTCATATTACCTGCATTACTAGGCTACTATACTCCACTAATGAGTGAATAAAAACGAGTGAGCGAGTTTGGTATGCACGAGTAAGCATATTGGGACACATTGTAACTCTGGTATTGTGGCAGCTAGTTTTACACTTGCTTGTTTTCTTAAAGGTCATAGTTCACCCGAGAAACTAACATTTGCTGCTAATTTACTCACCTTAAAGGCCATCTAACTTTTTGGCTTTTATGTTTCTTTAGTAGAACATTAGAGATTTTATCTGAAACCACTGTCATTGTAAATCGTAAGATCAATGTCTGTCACAAAACAAAAGCAAATCTAAAAAAAAATGAATACCTATACCTCGTTCAATGAGGTCTTATGAGGCCATAACATCAAAGAAAGTAGAAACGTTTTACACTAGCAAATTCTGTCTATTTACAACAAAAGAGTGAAGACATGTATGTTGTATTGTTTATTAAAAATGTATGTAAGTTAACAGTCATGTCTTTTTGCTCATGCTCCAGACATCAGTGATAAAGCTGTGGATAAAGGTAATAATGTTGTAAATGTTTCTTGCACTGACTATTGTTTTGCTTTTACAATGTATCGTCAGGTGCCACAGGTGTTCATTTTGTTTTGCCTGTCTTAGCAGTTCATTCTACTATGGTGGCTCCTGGTAAAGCAAGGAACAAGCCGAAGGAGATTGAGTGTATGTGTTGTTTTGCTATTAACTAAAATTTTTAGGAACCACCACAAAAGCAAAAAAGTTCTGCTTAAAAAAGCCCACAAATGGGCTGAGTAAAAAAAAATAGTTTGCAAGTCCACTTGTTCAGGATTTCTTATAATTAGCGACTCACTACAATCTTAATCACTGTGTAATTAGTGCACTATTTTCATTTTTCATAAGTTTTATGGCGCTCGGCCAAGCATTATTTTGTTGCCTTCTTTAGGCATTAATTTCGCTGGAGGCTGACCACTTCTCTACGGCGGACTCCTATGTTTGGAGTGTGTGATGATGAGAAGAATGCGCTCGCCGTGGATGAACTCTCTCTCTCTCTCACCAGCCCCTGAGCTTCTGCTGCTCCGGGAAACCCCGCGGAATGTAGAGGCGGAGCGCGCAGTGACAGAGAGCCGGGCGGGGGCGCGCGGGGGGAGGCGGAGTCACGGCACTTCTGCCAGGGCCGCCATTTTTGCACAGGGAAAAGAGACAGGATTGAAGGGATCCAGTTTCTAACTGTCGGCATAGATATGGACACAAATTTCGGGTTTTAACAAACGCAGACTGTACGTTTGGATTAGAGCTCCACGAGGCGAAATACGACTGCTAAACAGCGCGATTTGTAAAGCTTTGTTACACATCCGCAGTGGAGAGCGAAGTATTGTTTTGGTTGTGTGGTAGATCAGGCGGCGGGGTCTCACCCGAGTCCCCCGTGTCTCTATTCACAGTTATTACAGTGGACATAAACGGTAAGTACCTGCCGAAATCCTACAGCTAACGTTATATGTTTGTTTATTACAGAGGGTTGTTTAATGACAGTGGCTAAGCGACTTGGCGAACAGGCTCACATCCTTGTGTGGATGCTGAAAGTGAAGCTTTAATGAGCCCGTGTTATTGGTTTATGATCAAATCAGACGTAGTTACAATGTTACTATGCATTTGTAAGTCCTCTGTTGAAGGACTAAATCCAACCTGGCTGCTTGTAAAGAGGGCAATCCGAGCAGTGTGTGTGTGTATGACTTAATTTAGCAGCTAAGGTGGCTAGCTAGCTCACACCCACCTTTAATGCTTCACAAAAGGACAGATCTGAAATTATAACGCTGTTCTGTCACGTAAACAAGCAGAAAAGCTGCACACAACAGTAGCGGAAACTCGGTGTCGTTGCTCTTGCGTTGTTGTAAAGCTGCTAGCTACACCAGCAGTCACTGGAGAAATGCTAGCAAGTTAGCCAACCAAGAAAGAAACAGACCAAGACTTGAATAATCTCTTAACATGCTGGGATGTGCAACAAAAAAGCTGCTTGGGGTATTTTAATTTGGGAGAAGTCGTGGTTACGTCCGCGAAATGCTACTCCCGCCACTTATCTTCAATCTTGATGGTGATGTGCAGGATTACGATGTTTACACGTGTTTTACGTGCATTTTAAAGAATGAGAGGTGTGAAATGTTTAAAATTGCACGTTGTGCTTTGACAGAGCCTGCAACAACAGGGCTTTTGTTTACACCTCTCAACTCCAGCTAACCATTCACTGGGTCCACATTTAGCCCATAACCAGCCCAACAGATACACAATTTAAGCCTTTTTTGACTGACATTAGAAGTATTATTACTCTCCAAAATACGCGGTGTGATTTTAATCTATTGTTTTTTGTATTTGCTCTAATCGTTACTCATAATAAGACTTGGTACAGTACAGTTTAGCACAATAATGTGTTGATTTATCCAATAGGACCCAAAGCGAGCGCTTATTTAGCGTCTGTCTGCTGTTTTTGTGTGGCTGTGTGTTGATAATGAGTGCTGCAGCCGTGGGGGAGGGGTTCGGGCTCGGTTCATGTAGTCAGATCTGCTTTAGCTTCTCCTCAAAGTGGACCAGAACCGCGCTGCTTTATCAGCGACTGCGCACTTATGCCAATTATAGTGAATAAACCGCCACTCGACGCGTTTTTATGATTAGAGAGGCTTGGGTTGGTGTTGATTGTTGGAAAGTTGAGTTATATGTCTGTATAAGGAAATTAAACGCTCGAGTGTTCATATCGATGCGCATTAGCATAGCAAGCTAAGCAGTTAGCTTCACTGACTAGCTGTTCTGAGGATGTCTTTACTCGACCCAACGCGGTTATTTAGGCTTTATAAACATTCTAACCTACCATTCTGATGCTTAAACGACACAAGAAGCCGTTAAAACGCACGTTCCCGCGCAGATAATCGTGTGTTTGAGGTTGTTGGCTAGTCGTCGTCAGTCAGAATCACTAACGTTAGCTACGCAGAAACGACGCACACACTTTGCTCCAGCACAAAACAGCGCATTTGACAAATAGATACTTAAGCATGTGCGAAAAGATGGCTTTCTTGTTATCTTGGCCGTTTTCTGTCAAATTTCAGCATGTCTTCGAGCGCAGTATTTCCTCTCAGGTGCTTAGTGAAAATGGCGGATGAGTTGATGTTGTGGTAATGAAAGCCTCCACACCCCTAGATCAACTCACACACACTGCAGCGCCAACACACTCACCCACGGGCAAGTGCACAACACACACACAAACACACCAGAAAAATACTGTGCTGTGTGTCACCAAATATGATTACAGACTGCGTCCATTGCGTTCACTGAACGTTTCAACACATAAACGGAACCATATGAGTGTGCTAGAACCATTGGTTGTAAGTCTGGTTAAATAATCACAAATACACTCAGGGCATTCAAATCTCTGCTCATTCATGAAGCAGAGTAGCCTATAGTAAACAGCAAATGCTAATCTTTTGTTTCTTTATTATGTTACACAATCGCTTCCCACTTCAAGTTGGTGTTTCATTAGGGATTAGAAGATAATTGTCTATACTGCAAGATAAAATGTGTATAAAAAGTCTATACTTGAGACTGTTGTCCAAGTGGCACACTGCATTTAAGTAAACCCATAAATGTGCAGCACTTTGTGGAAGGAACAATAGGGGATTTATTACCGTGTTGTGTTTCATAGAAGCCTAGATAAACATTTATTTTTTGTTAGACTGTAATACATCTACCCATGTGAGGAAGTTGTTTGATTCTGTTGTTTCCTTTGGAAAAGTTTTTAACTAGGTAAATCTAAAGATTTTATAGAGGTTCATCCCTCTGTGGCGACCCCTGCGTTAAAAGAGAAGCAATTATTATAGCCCAAATTTCAACAGAAAGCAGGTGTAATTTTCCATGTGATCTAAATGTGTGTATATATATATATATATATATATATATATACATACTCACACACACAGATACATACATACAATGTATAAAATATCTGTAACTTAAGTCTCCGTATTTTGTGCTTCACAAGTGTTTTCCATTTACAGTTTTGAATTGCGTTATGGGACCTTGATCTCTGCTCTGTCTACTTTTGATGTTGAAAATTCTAATGTACAGTTTAACAAAGTGACTTTTACTGACATTTAATAGTTTGTAATAATGTAATGTATAAGAGATGATATATAGAAAAATAAGTCTGTAAAATAACAGAAAATGTACTGGCAGTTTATTACATGTTCTTTTTGTACCATAATATACAGCACCAACCCAGACAATATATCACTTTAAACTATTAAAATGTTCATAAAAGTCACTTTTTCGAGGTTTAAAGTAATTCAAAAGCATAAATAAATAAGGGAAAATAAAACATGAATCTCAAAATACAGAAAACTGCTAATTTACTGATATTTTTTACAGTCTATAAAGATTAATAACCAATAAAGACTCAGCTGATTTTTGTGTATCATATGTAATTTTGGCATTTGTGACTAAAATTATTGGCATCATAATCTACTAGCAATAAAGAAGCAGAAGAATGAGAAACAAAAAAAGTAATATGTCCTGAATAAAACTCAATGCTTAGTTTCCACAAACTTAGTGTACACAGAAAGCTACCTCTCTAAGACAGCGTATGATCTGAAATTAAGTTTACTTTGTTGCCTTATTGAACATGAACTTTGTTGCTTGTTGTAGCAAGTATTGTCATAAACATATACATTGCTGATGCCGAGACATTGCAGATCTTTAATAATAATAATAATAATGTATATTGAATTTGTAGAAAGAATTGGTGTTTTAATAAAAAAATAAAAAAAAATCTTCAAATGATTGTTTATTTAGTTGTACTGCCATTAGGAAGCACAGTTTATTGGTTCATAGTTGTCTTGTATTTGTCCTATTGTTGTTTCTGTCTTTGTTAAAAAAAATAACCACACTGTGACTTTTATATTGTTATCTGCATTAGAATCACTCATATTGTGAAATAAGATTTGATCATACCTCTTACTTCAAATACTTTCTTTGGAGACTTGTTTACCTCACTGGAAAATTCATGACTATGAAAGGAAGGTTTGTGCCGTACCAGAAACCAACATGAGTGCTTTGCCTTACCTAAAGAATTAACAGGAAACAAAATGTTTCACAAGCTTGCGCACAACCAACTGCATCTGAAAACTACTCAGCGATAAGCCTTTTGGTTTAACAACCTCACTGAGCACTATGACTACACTTGTGATGCCGTTGAGCGTGCTGCAGTATTGAAAAGAGCGCAACCCACACGGCTGTGTCATATTTCTCTCATGATTACCGCTCCCTCCCTCTGGTCAGCGGGGAGTTTACAGGTCCAGAAGAATGTGGTTATTCATCAGAGCAGTTTGATGGGGTAAACATAGGCCCTAAAGTGTAATGAATAGACGATGATGCTGCAAAAGGTAATCTTGGTCTTGGATAGGCGAGTGACTGCTCATGCGTGAGTTGATGGTATCATTAGGGGCTTGTGTTATTTAGCCGGTCAAGCCATCAGTGTATTTGGTTGCTGATGTTTATGCATTTTATCGCTCCTAATATGTCTGGTTTCTTCCCGTCAGCCTGATGCATATGTTGTCTTAGTTTTTGGGGGCAGGTGGAGTAGCTTACCGGGTCAAGCTGTGAGATAACAGCTGCGACTCGATTGTTTCGACATTGACATTGACAAAGACATCCTCTCCTGAGCTCTCATTTTGCCTCACATCCACTGCCACCACGGCTGATGCATTATTTTGGAAAGTTTTGCAAAGTCCATCTATATATTTATTATTATGGTGGTGGGTACCACTCAGTGCCTCCGCTTCTGTAGCAAGCATTACATTAACATAACAATATGTGTTTTCATTAATAAAAATAATTTCTGTCATTGATAAACACAGAGTGACTTTTGGCACAATGACTGTGTTTGGAAAGGCTTTCTGTAATAACAACCAAGGCATTGCTCCAATAGCTTTTTAAAATTGCAATCTTTCCACATTTTGTGAAGTACTGTTTTTTTTTTTTTAAGCCACAATGTTACACTAGCCTCTGTGGTGCACGCTTTGGCAGCCACGGCTGAGATGTTGGTCTGAGACACTTGCCAAACACATTCTCCAAACCCTTTCTCCTCATCACAACACGAGCTTCAATATGGCCACAAAACATGAATGGATTGCGATCATCTCTGAATGCAGAATCTGCCTCACCAATGTTTAGTGATTTTTTTTGTGTGTGTGTCAGGGGCAGCTTTTTTATGGAAAGGCTTGCATGCACATAGTGAGATGAGCAGACAGTGTACAGTGCAGG
Source organism: Danio jaintianensis (assembly GCA_903798115.1). NCBI lineage: Eukaryota > Metazoa > Chordata > Actinopteri > Cypriniformes > Danionidae > Danio > Danio jaintianensis. The sequence continues at coordinate 682,632 of CAIGQV010019029.1, forward strand.
CTGTGGCTTTTTGACAGGCGTTTCCTGTAGGTGGAGGTCCAATCGTTGGCATGTAGTGGTGTGACATCACAGTGAGGCTGTGTGCAGCTGTACGAAGAGGATGAAACATCAGCCTACGCACATCAACACACAGCTCACAACTTCGACAGCGACGCTAGAGAGCACTGATCCACGCAGAAAGCAGCAAAAGCGAGCTTAGCTGCTCTGCTGCACAAAGCTTTTTTTATATGAAAAATGCACCACAGATCAACCACACTTGAATCGAACAGAAACACTGTGGATGAACTTGAGTTCAGAAGCGAACACTCTGGTATCTGATGTTTTACATATTCAGTCTTTTCCTTTTAAGGTCACTGCACCACAGGAAGCACTATGATGCAATAAACCCTTTTTATTTTCCACTGCTATCTAAAACATCGAAACATTCTCTTTTCCTCAGTATAAACAGCTCAGCAGCAGCTGCATTTGCCATCCGCTCTCATTCTTTGTGAGGTTGTCATGTCATACTCCTAGCCCCTCTGCGCATGGGTGACTCTGAGCTGTGTGTGTGTGAGAGGCCATGGGCAGTATCTGTTTGTTTTCTGTGTTGACAGAGGGATGGAGAAGTGAAGTGCCCTCCTCAAGAGACGAGGTTAGAAAGGGAAAGAGAGGCAGGTGGATGAATCGCAGTCTCAGGTGACGCATCTATGTGCACATACACGCTTCATCCTGGTTGCTCTGCTTTTAAAAAAGCATAATTTCTTATATCTGTATATCATGAAGCTGAGGTGTGGGTAAGTGTGTATGCTGGTAGCTAGGTCCGCTGGGAGGCCTGTTGATGCCATAAGGTCACGTGAGGGATGTGCAGGCAGGAGATGCAGGCTCAGGTAACCTGTTTTTGTTTGCTGTCTGTAACCGAGCTCTCTCTACGGGCCCTACCTACATGACAGCTGCCCCATACAGCAGACAGGCAAGGGTGCAGCGTTTATAAATGTGTGAATGTTATTGTGTGGTGTTTGTGATGTAATGGTGTGAACCAGGCGTGAAATCGATAATGTAGCTATGCCATCATGGTGTCTGAGTGGCCCAAACTGTCCTTTTTGCCCATGGCACTATTGCGACCTGGCATGTCTGCTATGACCGTTATTGGAATAAACCTGTAAATATTAGTGTCTGAGTGAAATAGGTTGGTTGTAGGTTGTAGGTAGGTTGGTCTCTGTGCTACCAATATATTTGATCATGTCCATCCTGCATGTTTTTGATAATACATTTCTCAGTTGTGGCACAGTATTAAATAAGTTATGTTATGATACCTTCATTAAATTGCAATTCCAATAGTTAACTTGTTCTGTTTGTGACTAATGTAAATGATGTAATGAGTTATGTAGAATTTGAACAAGGCTGTCAGTTTTCCAAGCATTAAAGCTAGGTGGCTTTTAGAAGCACAGCCACTCAAGTTATTAAAGTGCCTTATATTATTAACTCCCAAAAATGTCAACATTTCAGATGTTTTAAGGTGGTTTGTCCATTAATGCTGCCCCATCACACCTATTTTAATCCATGATCTGTTCAAACAATCACAATTTTTGGATGCGCATGTTTTGCGAATTTTATCAGTAAATGTTTTTCCGTCTTAGTTTATGTGCGTTTAAAAAATTTTCTATCAAGGATTTTTATGCTATATTCCAGAATGTGCAAAAAAAAAAAATAGGTAAATGGAAACATAGCTGTAGACACTCAGAGTTGGTCAACCACCTACAAGACCCCCTAGCAACCACGTAGCAACATTCTAAAACACATTAGAAACCTAATAGTGAGTTTTGAAAGCATTGCTCATTTTCATCTAGTTTTTGAGCATTCTATATGAAACCCTGATAGATGGGGGATGTGCATCATTGATTTTGTTTATCGTCAGTCATCCTTATCTAATTTAAGAATGTCAAGTGCCTCCTCTCTGACCATGATGGAGATGCACTGTGGTCAGCCACTTGGCAGACTTTTAGCACAGAAGCCATTAACCTCATTAACGTTTGTTAGAGAGGCCAAGATAAAATACAACCTGAGACCTGTCTTTGCTTACTGCCCCAAATCGAGAGATCCCACCCACAAATCAGTGGTATTCTGATTTATAGACGTAACATAGTCTGTTTTTTTTTGTTTTGTTTGTTTTTCCTCCGTTGCCGGTTTTAGCAAGCCATCGTTCATTTCTGTCATTGAACAGTTGGCATAAGTGCTTGATGCTTCAGTATGAAAAGTAGTAAACACACTAGAATATTCCAGTGACATCTTTCGCATCAACAACTGGAGCTGGCCGGTGGCCATGATTGTACTCAGATTGTGGCTTATTTGTCTCACAGTGAGAGACACGAGCAAGGTGATACAACCCCGTACCTCCTGAATCTTTATCAATGACTGTCAGGAAAAGCTCTCGGCGTGCGGTCGTGCATTTTCGAGGCACGTGGTTGTGTAGAGCCTCTGTGTAGCGTAGGCTGCAATGACTCAGCCTGCGAGAATGGTGTGAAAGCTAGTGTTTGGAAGCCTGCTTTATTTCCATCTCTCCCTGCTGAAAACCAAACAACACGAACCAGGAAAATGACTTAGGGGGAGAGAGAGAGCGAGGGAAAAACAGGGAGAGAAATGAAGAAACATGTGTTGACACTCCTACATGAGTCTGTGGGTTTCCCTGCGCTGTAGCGAGCAGCCGGAAGGAGGAGCTTCCTGTACGACATTGTGTCCATACAGAGAGACGAGGAAAAACAGTTGGATTAGTTTCGGTGCCAGAATTGGTCCCTCATGATCATTCATTAGATGAAGCCACTGGAAGGACAGGAAAAGAGAATGTTTTATCTTTTTTTTGTGGTCTCAAAAGCTGCACATCTTTTCATGGGCTTTTTAAACGGCTTCTCTTTCCTCATGACCATTTAATTGGTCTTGTATTCCCGCAACCTTCTCCCCCCTTTTCTCTCCCCATCCACCCCTCCCTTCCCCTCCAAGTGTCAAGGGTTTATTTAGGAAGTGCAGAGGGGAGGGAAAGAAATCCGGGTAGGGCAGGGAAGCGTTTTCTTTTCTTTTTTTCCACTCTCTCTCTCTTTTTCTTTCTCTTTTGAGTGGCAGACGCTTCTACTAAAGGAAATGGGCGTGTCGGAGGCTTGGATTTAGCCAGGAATGCTCTACTGTACTAGATTTTTCCACACCTCTCTTTTGCGTTTTCAAAGAGGGGGATGTCTGCTCAATGTGTGCGAGCGCTTGAGAGGAAAGAAAGGGTTCGTCTGGGTGTTCAGAGGACATATGTGATGGTTATCTGTGTGTGTATATGGAGAGCCAGTGCGCATGCGTACATTCCTGAGCAGTGACGGCAGGATTGCCCTGCTGAGGCCAAGAAGAACAGACTCCGTGTGAGAAAGCTGGAACGAAACCACCGTATGCTTTCTAAGGGAAATGGGTTTATTACACAACACAATGTTGTCTGTTTTTCACCCTCTTCCTGGGTTTGTTATGCCTTCGTGAAGGCATGGTTACTTAAGCTCCACTCCAAAACATAGCAAGCTGCCTACCAAGGGAGCATTTTAAGACACCTGTGGCTAGATTGTCCTACAGGATTTGGTTTTAACAGTAGAGTGGATAATCCCTGTTTCCAAACACTTGGACTTCCTGTAATCATAACAAGACCGAATGAATTTAACACTCCAGTCCAAACAACCAGGGTTAAAATATGATTTATTGCAATCAAAAACTTGTGTGCACTCACTGGCTGCAGATGTTCATAGCAACATCTAGGTAAATTTTTGCCGTACCCCGATGAGTATTGTCATTGGAAGTTTATTGTTGTTCCTTTTTTTAATTAAAATTATTATTTTGATATAGCAGGATGAGCAACAGTACATTATTTCAGAACAAATGTTGTTATAATTTAATTAAAAAAATATATAATACAAATACAATAACAAAATTAAATGTAAAATAATAATATTAATAACAATCATTTTAAACAGTTTGTGGAGGTCAGATATGTACTTAGTCAAAATCCTTATTAAATAATCTTGAATTAGTCTATGGTAGAGACTGTGGGAGTAAGACTATTATAATTTTGCTGTTGTTCTGTAGTATATACAGTAATATAAAATATCACACTATAGTATTGTAACTATTTCATTTTGTATTATAATTTAACTAAAATTATTAATATCAATGCTATTTTTTTATTTCGTAGTACAATAGTTAGGCAAAGCAAGTTTATTTATTTAAATAGGTGAATTGGGTAGGCTAAATTGTGCGTAGTGTATGTGTGTCAATGAGTGTGTATGGATGTTTCCCAGTGGTGGGTTGCAGCTGGAAGGGCATCCGCTGTGTAAAACATATGCTGGATAAGTTGGCGGTTCATTCCGCTGTGGCGCCCCCTGATTAATAAAGGGACTAAGCCGAAAAGAAAATGAATGAATGAAGTTTATTTATATAGCACATTTCATATACAATGGTAATTTAAAGTGCTTTTAAATAAACTATAGTATTAAAAGAATCATAAAATAATCACTTTAGTATTACTACTATTTTATTTTACTAATGATAATATTTAAAATGTTCATAAGCTTAAATTATAATGTCCTCATGTCACATTTTAAGTCCCAGCATTTCAAATTTAAAACTAAAATGTACAATGTGTGTCCATTTAAATTATATAATTATAAATATATATAGAATTCATGATGGCGGAAACAGTTATGTTGATTTGAAGCATATGCTTTTTATATCTTAATAACATTTCATATTTGTACTGTCTGTGTTTTTTTGTTTTTTTATCCACTTGGATCAAATTTTATTGGAATCAATATTGAGTGGCGTCTCCAAGTCTCTATTTGCGTGAGCTATTTGTGCGCCATAATGCTGCCTATGTAGAGCATTTCTAATCAGTCACTTATTAGGTTCCAATTCAGCCTGAAAAATGCCTTAGAAGACAGCGAGGCAGTTCACTAGGCTTGGATCCGAGCTATTATTTCCTGTGCTTTTTCAAGAGCTGTGAAACTCCATTCATTTTTCACAGCAGTCGAAACATCCCAAATATATCAGACCCACTGCGCCTGTGAAAGCGACCTGATGCGGCCAAATATGGGAGAACTGTAGTTTCCTACTGAGTAAATCACACACTAACCGGCACACATCGTCAGATTGCTATTAATTAGCTTCAAAGCTGACACCTGTCATCTCTGCCGGTCTCTAAACTGCTTTATTGCCTCCCGCTAGACTTTATGCTCTTTATAGGGCACACATGCGTCTCTCACATATCACATATAGTCTGCAGGTCTGTTCTCCATCATGCAGCACGCGCAGATGACAGATTCATTTGAATGTATTATCAAACAGTGAGAAGACGACGTGCCACCCTCATAGGGGTGTGTGTGTATCTTAAGGGACATGTTATGGCTGGTCAAGGGGTGTGTTGTGTGCATGCATGCAAGTTCAGGCTTTGTTTATTTGCAGTGATTTGGATCGTAGTCTTGGCAGGGAAAATCTAAATTTAACACAAGAACAAAATGGAGGTAAAAATTCCTATTTTAAATGTTGTTGTTTAGATGTTTTTAATCACAAATATAAAATGTTAGTAAGTTTGTAATATGGAGGTATTTATGATTTTGCATTAAATGAAATTTACAAACTATCGAGTTCATTAAAGCGTTAAAATGCTTCAGTATGACACAAAATACTTATTCTGAAGTGTACTTTATATGTAAAATAATAGGTTATCATATTCAGTGTTTAAAATATTAAACACCTTGTTGACAAATGGGCAAACCCTGTAAGAATAAAGATTTAAAATGACAATCAATTACTAATTTAAGGGTGCACTTTGCGTCTTTAAATACATATTTGATACGTTATCATATGATTTTTGTTATTGAGAAGCCTGACAAGATATATAAACTGCTGTTACTGAACGAAATGTTAATGGGTGTCTTGTCTTCTGTTAATCATGGTAAAATGTTATGTAGTGATTATTTTTTTCTCAGAAAAAAAAAAAAAAGCATATATGAAATATTCAAAATATTGTTTTGATGGTCAAAAACCCCTTTAGGTAAACGTAACATTTTATATATAGTCAGTCAGTAATTAGTCCCTGCATTGTTTACTGTTTAAAGTGTGTGTGTGTGTGTGTGTGTGTGTGTGTGTGTGTGTGTGTTGTGGTGATAAGTGGGATTAAAGGAGGGGCAGATGCTGGGACATGCAGTCTGCAGATGAAACCTGGATTTTGGCGAGATTGTTGAACTACTAAACGAAAAGTGGAGGGAAGAAGACTGGCAAAATAGGATTGTATCAAGAGTCCAAAATTGACCAATTTCAATAACTGGAGATGATTATTCAATGTAATTTCTACTACACACACACACACACACACACACACACACACACACACACACTGTAATTCCTTTGTCGCCACTCTGTTTGTTGTTCCAGGGGAAGTATGTCAGTGTGACATATTTAGCCCTTCTGACCAGGATTAAAATGTTACTCGCAAAGGACGCACCTGATTGGCTGTCTTTCGCTGTCTGTCAATTCCAGTTCCCTCCTTTATTCACTGATCTATTCATCTGCCCAACACAATGCTTAATCATTAATCTTTCCACCCGTTTTTTTTAGCCTCCACCATTAATGACATTAAATCCCCTCACTAGCTTTGTGTGTGATCAGTGTGTGCGCATATAAGTGGACGTTTATAGATAAGGGCTGAAAATATAAAAGGCCGCCTCCATGTTGTATTTGCTCTCCTTCACTTTATTGACCAGGCATGCAACTCTGCCCCCTTGCGTCCACGAGGAGTCACTACACACCCTGCTAGTTGTTTCTGCAAAGGTCGATATCTGTTAGGTGAAACAATCTTCACTTCCCCTCCCTTGTCTTAGAAAGGACATGTTCAAACACTGTATTTATTTTTTATTTTTTTTTAAAGAACCAATGCAACTGTACCCAAAGCACAAACCTCCAATTTAAATGTCAGTCTTTTGTTCTTAATCCAACTCAAATGAAACAGCCATATCATTTACTGTTAACCATTGAACTGCTGAATTGAATAACATCATGCCGCAGGGCCAACGATGGCCTCATGTTTGAGCTGTGATTCATAATTACTCTTTGAAGAGTGTGTCACATCCTGTTTACGAAAGCTGTAATGAATCAGGTATCGTAATATATGCTGTTTGTATGTAGTGACCATAAATATGCCCTCGTCACGTTTTTATTGCCCTCTTTGTGTTGTATTCAAGATTCCCACGGGTCACGGAATTTCCGTAATATCATGGAATTTTAAAAGGTTCATTCCAGACATTGAAAATCAGCAAATATATATATATATATATATATATATATATATATGAAAAAAAAAAAATCTTGTCGTTTCATGCCTGTTGTTGTGATTAGGCTATTTTTATCAGCTCCATTTTATTTCTTTCATGCTCATGAACTTGGAGCAACTTAAGTCAAATGCATTCACATGACTGTACCTGTTAACCAAAGGCAAACATGTAAGGATAATATACATTTTAAGAGCTTTGGCTTCAAAATGACCACTTCAAAAACTAGTAAATGACAGAAAGGCTAAATATAATGTTTGTGAAACTACTATTGAGCTATCAAACATAGGTTAGGGAGCACTTCTCAACCACACAAATAGTAAGTACTTCAGATTGGTCTCAAAATCTGAGGTAAATTATCCATTTTTGTTTTCAAAGTGGCTATTAAAGTCATGCAGTTATGTTCAAGCTAAAAATTATTTAATGTCATTGTAAAGCAGCCTGTTTTTACTTTCATTAGATGTCATGGAATTTAAGCTTTTTATTCAGTGAAAGTCTTGAAATTTGATATTTGACTTCAAGTGGGAACCCCGTGCATTTTGTTTTGTATCTGGAAGAAAGTTGATTCTAACTGTTTTGTCTCTCCATCTTTTTGCAGGCCTTGTGGATGCACTTAGATGTGTGCAATGAGTGCTGTGGCTGACATGCCTCAGTGTTTTGGATTGCTGTGCTCTGGACTCAGTAGGACAAGAGACTCCCAGCACAGAACGTCATGAGCATAGTCATCCCAGTAGGGGTGGACACGGCCAACACCTCATATCTGGACATGGCTGCAGGCTCAGAGTGAGTGCCTCTGTCTTTCTTTCTCACACAACACTGTCTTTACCGGGCCTACTGTCCTACCTTTCGTTTCATTTTGTTAATTTTTTTCTGGTTGCATCAGCAGAGGGAAACTGCATCTGTAGTCTTTATTTTTCCACCAACCGCTTCCATTCTCATCTATCTGCATCTTTCTCATCAGAAACATGCTCTGTTTCTGTTCTGTCCACACAGAGAAAGAAGAGTTCATTATGCTTGGTTTTCAGTGAAACATAAAGGTATCAAGATGACAGTAGTGGATTGGAGATGGAGGTTTCAGACACTTGGGGCTTCCCCAAACTGTGAGGTTTCACAGTGAAAACATTGTTAACTCTACACTGACAGGGTTTTTTATTAACAAGAAATGCTCTCCAAACTGGATACATTTCAAAGCACATTCAAGGCACATTTTTAGTCATGTGACCAGTTCTTCCCAAAGCAAGATGATGGGCTACATTGTACTACTGTTGTTTTGACTGCTTTCCAGTTCGATGGTGTTGTTAAAGATTAATGTCAGCTTGTTCATACTTCAGATTGCATTTCTTCAATGGAGGCGGAATGTTTACTCGCAGTTGTTGTTCAGTGGCTGAACATGAAGACCATTTTTCTCATGCGCAGTGCAGCAGCATAAGCATTTTCAGGCATTTCCGTGTGGATGAGCAATTTTTGGGAAACACTACTGTGAGTGGAGTGCATTTTCAAATGAAATCAGTTTTTAAAAGAATCCTTTGTAGAAGAAGGCCAAAAATTGTAATAAAGGACTATAAATGTGATCTTTTGCACCCCGATCTTATAAAAGCATCTGATATGTTTGTGTGCAGGATAAAACATTTAAAACTTGCAGTGAAATCTATTTTCTAAATTCATATTATAGGTTTTATAACCATAAAATTAATGTAGTTTTATTATAGGTTTATAACCATTTTTTTCCATGTTGTACCTGAAAACGATAAACCTTTCTGCTTATAAAAAAAACTTAATCTTGCAGTCTTGTATTCATCTGCCCCCATTCATTTTTTGCAAGCAACACCCACATCTCAACATCTCATCAAAAAGTCGAGTCCACTTATATTGCACTAATGCCTTTCTCTTAAATGTAAGTCACAGCATGGAAGAACAGATCCTTTAATATTGCCGTTTTTCACAACATTTACTATTTTGAAGTGCTTTTTTTATTGTATATTTTAGGTTTAATGCTTTTTAGATTTCAATTCACTCTTAACTTTTCGCTGTATCACAAGGACGTCCTGCAAAAGAATAGGATCGAATAGAATAGTCACAGAAGATTGTTTAGCATCTCACAAGGTTCTGGGATAAAACAGACTAACTTAAATAAATGCAAATAAAAATAAGCACAGCAGTGCTGAATATAATATACATAGTGCTTTTGTATACTATTATAGGATAGCGATGCATATTATGACTAACACTATAAAGCTTATGTAAACATATATGATCTATATTAATCCATTGCACATTTTATGAGAAAACAAATAAAACATTTAGAAATGACAAAAGTTTGGTGCAGTTTCTCCATTTGTATTTGTAGATGTACTGTCGCTTTAAGAAGTGCAGAATTGCATTGAGTATTCGTTGACAGTTTGTTGTTTGTTGAGTCTGTTAGCATGTCTTGCAATCCGGTTGATTTCAACGATGGAAGTGTCGTTGTTCAACATCGAATATATTTCATATCAGGTGCCGTATCGTCTGCAGCTTGTTCTTGAATGAAAGTAGTGGGTTTCTCTTTAAATGCGGAGCTCCGTGCTGTTGCCTCGTCACTTTGTGTTGCCATGGTGCACTGCGCCGGGCCTGTTGTCATGGCGACCAGCTGAGTGACAGCTGGGCCCCGGAGCTTTAGCCTGCTTAAGGGGCCGTGCTGCCGTGTAGCTTTACGCCCGTCTGGGTTTTAGTGTCTCTCCAGCGTCCATACGCAGATTTATTCCACAAGGCTCTAACAAGCTGCAGAAAAGATCCGCACCTTTTAATAAACAAGAAACGCCACTTAACGGAAATAAAATGTCGCGCTGTTTGGACTTACACGGTGGTCTGCGCATCGGGAGATCTATCAGAGCATCACATATCTCCTACGTGGATTTTTGCTTGTTCCTGACATTACTCCTCAGTCAGGGTCAGCCCACCCCGGGCCTGCGGCACAGGTCGTCATGGTAACCAGGCATTGTGCATCACTGTGATGTCAACAGACAGCCCTTTAAAATGCCATTGGACCAGAAACGGCTGCTGTAATCCCACTAAACCTCATCTAGCTCTAGATGGACTCTGTCTGGCGTCATTTACTTTAACGCGTCTTTTTTAGTCTGCGTATATAATAGAAGTAAGCTAAAGTAAGGTTCTATTTGTCGCCTCTCTTTCTCAACAGGTGTGTGAATTGTGTGTAGTCCATATTAAGCTCTCTCTGGAGCTGTGCGCTATGATTAGCACATGCACACCCTCAACATTTAATTGGAGCTTTTATTACTACACCACACACACTTGTCTATTCAGTCCCTCGTGTTTTTTTCCCTCTCTTTGATTAGTTTCGTTTTTACCCATTTTACACTACAATGTTGTACTGCAAAAACATTTATTTAGATTAAGATAGTTATTAGGGTTGTTTGACAGTTATTAGGAATTTAATGTCAAATTAAAACATTCTTGAAGTAGCTTAATGCTATTCACATTTGGGATGAAAATGTTGTGATTCTAAACATAGTTGAGGTATAAAATAAAAGGTAAGTCCACTCCACAACTATATCGGTAACCACACAGAGCAATAAAATTAGTTTCAGAATTAAATTTTCCTAGCTGATGAACAATAAAAACATTGTCAGCCAATATAGTTGCAGGGTTCATACGGTCATGGAAAACCTGGAAATGTCATGGAAGTTTGACATGGCATTTTCCAGGCCTGGAAAAGTTTTGGAAAAACAGAAAAGCCCACAAAGTTTTGGAAAAGTCAAGGAAAACAGATATCTGTTTTCTTGAATGTAGGTTAGTTGTCTTTACTTTGTTTCTGTCCTTGGCCAATCACATACTCTCACATTATTAGTGCAGTGTAAGCATTATCTAAATCAATTTTACATAGATATAAATATAAATTGAAACTAAATAGATTGTTGCTTGTTTTACGATATGCTGTAATAAATTTGAACATGCATTGTTTTTCTTTTTACCATGTGTATATATAGACATTGCATGAAACATTAGGTCATGAAAATTTACTTGAAAGTCTTGGAAAAATCATGGAATTTTAGTAGTAAAAATTTGTATGAACCCTGTAGTTGCCAATGTATCTTTATTAATTATCTTTATCTTTACTAATTACATTGCTTTATTGGTGATATAATCATCAGTAGACAATGCTAAATACAGGTCTAAATGAAGTCTGTAATGTTTTCAGCTTGTCCGCATTTGACCACTTCCACAGGTAGTGGAAAATGCACTTGACTGAATTTCTTTCATAGCTAAGATGCTTATGTGGTTGAATGTGTTGGAAAAGCTACTAAAGACTGCCTACTCTTCATCTACTGACCTAATTTTTAAACATTATTGAAGCACACTTGCCTGAGAAGATTTTAACTTTGCCATCTGAATCATGATCTTTGAAATAAAATTTAATATCAAAAGCACAATGTTCTCTTACTAGTTCTGATTTGAGTAAACATACAGCATAGTTTAGCAGCTATCCGAGAAAAACAAACAAACGCTTGCACTTTGTGTCAATTCATTTCAATTTATTAGACATAAAGATCAGAAAAAGCCCATAGTCGGCACTAATAACTTAGTAATCAATTCGCTTAGGGTGTCCCGAGTATGAATCCTGGCTTGTGGAAGCCTTTCTTGATCCAATCCCCTCTTTTTCTCTCTCACACACTTTACCTCCTGTCTAGCTACTGTCCTGTCAATAAAGGCAAAAACGCCCCCTAAAACGCTTTGGAAAAAAAGAAAAGGCCCATATATTCACCTTCACGTAGACCTTCCTTTTTACAAATCTGGAAATTGGACAAAAAGGAGATGCATTAAAACACTAGTAGTAAGTGTCTTCCTTTTCTACTTGTGTTTCAATCAACTAAAACACATTTTAATAGCAGTTGTAAACAGGACCATGGTTATCTGCCTTGTTGTGAATTGGTCTTTACACTCATAGGCATCCAGGAGCTTCAGGAGTTTCTATTTTTGGACTCGGCTCTATTTATGCAATGTTGCTCAATGATTAATCCACAAATGTGTTTTGTACTGTATTATTTAATTTGGATTTGATTATCTTTTTCCATTAATTTTAATACCCATGATGGCAGTGAATTAAAAATAAATGAAACAAAATAAGAATGCAGGGATATTCCATGACAAAGATAGTCTAATCACCTTGTATCTTAATATTAAAACTAGTGTTAAAAGGGATGGTTCACCCAAAAATGAAAATTTGTTCACCGTTTACTCACCCTCAAGTGGTTCCAAAACTTGAGTGTCTTTCTTCTTTTGAATACAAAAGAAGATATTTTAAAGAAAGCTGTAAACCTGTAACCATAGTAAGAAAAACAAATACTATGGATGTCAATGGTTACATGTTTCCAGCAAAGTATCTTCTTTTGTGTTTAACAGAAAAAAAAAGTCAAACAGGTTTGGAAAAAGTAAAGAGTAAGTAAATGATATAATTGCCATTTTTGGGTAAACTATTTCTTTAACATTGCAATAACATTAAAACTGTTAGGGGTTTATTTAATTGTTTTATATATTGTTCCATTAAATTGTAAGTATGAGACTGCAGTACACCCTTGAAGTTAGAGTCGCCCATATGCTCCTTTAATTGACTCTTTTGTGATTACATTTTATTTAGGCGAGTTTAACAAAAATTTTTTAACATCATTTATTAACTGTCATAGAGTAGTTAGATTTGTTCTTGAAAACTTAAAATGACATAGTAAAATCAGAAATCACTTCACAATAATATAATAATAATAATATATTGTTTGTATATCTTGCTGGACAAATACTAGTCTCACAATTACTATATATGTTCAAAATAATTGGTGAGATTTAATTTTAAAAAATTTAAAGTTTTTGCCTTCAATTTTTGAATTTGTGCCATTCCACCTACTCTGTCACCTTCCTTCCATCTCCTTTTGACTCGCCGCCTGTTTAAAGTCCTCTTCCAAACCCTGCTGTTTTTTTTTTTTTTTTAGTAACCACACTAGAGAGTTTATTGTCACAGATGTGCTGGAAATCCCCTGGTTTGTCACCTGTCCCATGTCGATAGTCTTATCGCCAAAACCACACCGTAACGTAAAAGCATCAATAAAAACCTGCTAATCATTTATCGTCTGCCTTGAAGGACCGTTTCTTCGTAAGAGCGCTCATTCTCATTTGACTCGTGTGTGTGTGTGTGTGTGTGTGTGTGTGTGTGTGTGTGTGTGTGTGTGTGTGTGTGTGTGTGTGTGTGTGTGTGTGTGTGTGTGTGTGTGTGTGTGTGTGTGTGTGTGCGCGCACGTTTGTTCCGCCCCTTAGCATTCACACACTTTCACTTTGACAGTTGGGCTGCAAAGCGCCAACTGATTCAGGAAGTGTGAGCGTGAGGTAGGGACAGACAGCACGAGGTTAACGTGACGAGCAAACCAGCAGGTACACTCTCTTACAGCGAGACATGAGTGAGAGGAAAGTGGAAACACAACAAAAACGGGAAAGAAACACTATGGACTGGTTTGTGTGTGGTTTTGTTCTACTTCTGCCGTTTACTCTCCAGACACCTTGATTAATGGTAAGTTTTGAAACAGTTTTGGGAGTCCTTCTTCTTTTAAGGACTACTGTATGTTTTGAAGTATGCGTTTGCTTGTTTTTGTGTCATCTCACGTTGAAGGCAGCACATGCTTGCTTCATATGCAGTGTAGTGCATATAAGTGTAGTAATATGCAAATGACCCCTAACCGTTGTTTGTGCGAGTGCACCGGTGTCAAGTTAAGTGTGAAATCTGTTTGTATACTGGCATCAATCTGGCTAAGTGACCTTGACGCTGTTTTGTGTAAGAAATTCACTGTTTTGATTTGGATACATGGTTATAAATCTGTCTGAAATGGTCTCTGTCCTTTTTTTTGCACTTTATGCCAATAAAACTTGGCACTAAAGGTCCTTTTTCAGCCAATTTTATATGCAGAAGGCTCCTGACGTTTTTGGTTTTGCTCTATTCATTTCAGTGGCTTCTAAAAACACGTGGAAGCAAGGACTCTTTCATGGGGCATGTTTGTGTGGAATAGATAGGCTTTGGGTTTGTGACAGACTCTTTTGTGAGATTACAGAGACGTGTGATCCTGTTATTTCACTTTCTACAAGCTGTATCCCGCCATCCGTCACACACACACACACACACACACACACACACACACACACACACACAC
>CAIGQV010019029.1:697144-714230 GCA_903798115.1 Danio jaintianensis
ACACACACACACACACACACACACACACACACACACACACACACACAGATTGCAGGTCACTACTATGGGCTTTTATTTTCTGTGTCAAAATATGCATTGACAGGTGCAAACAAAACAGTTGATTCATTGGTGAACCTCTCGCTAACCAGCATGGATTGTTAATGTTCATGCTTCCTTTTCCTTTTGTTTCATAGCTGTCAAACCAGTTTTTTTCTCTGTATACTTCAAAAACACGCCTTGTCAGACTTGTTCCTCATTCTGTCCTCTCTCTCTCTCTTTTTTTTTTTCCTTGTGTGTTTATGTGCATGGAGCAGACCAGAATCTGTGGAGGCGAGCTCTGTGGTAGTTGAGAAGTCCACCTACCCTCACCAGATTTACAGCAGCAGCTCCCACCACTCCCACGGCTACATCGGTCTGCCTTACGCCGTGAGTATCACACACACACACACACACACACACACGCGCACACACACACACCTGGCTTATCTACATCTCATCAACTTTCTAATCCATCTTTTTCATGTTTATTTTGGCAGGACCATAATTATGGGGCGCGACCCCCACCCACCCCGCCGGCGTCCCCGCCTCCCTCGGTGCTGATTCGGCCGGGCGAGGGTTTGTTTGTGTCCGGAAGCCGGCCTGGTGAGAACTTGTTTGTGCCGGGTGGGCAGGACGAGGCGTCGCGTGGCACCACGCTCAGCACCTCAGAGGACGGCAGCTACGGTGCTGACATCACACGCTGCATCTGTGGCTTCACCCATGACGATGGCTACATGATCTGCTGCGACAAGTGCAGGTGGGACCATCATGCCCATTTTATATGTTCAAACTATTCACCTTATTCTTGACGTACGAGCAGGCGCAGCCATTGGAATCTTTTTTGGCTCGAGGCTTCCGGTCTCATTCACTTCCATTCAGTTTTAGATATTAAAAGCAGCTCTATAAGCTGCTTGATGTTGCAAACAGATATTTTCTTATTATATTATTCTACTTTGTATATATAGTCATGAACACACTTGTTTGAAGAGCAAGTAGTTTGACTGCTTTCTGACCTTTATTATTCCTAGTCATTTCTCGCAGCTGAATCAGAAGTTCTAAAACAATCACAAAAACGAGCGCACTTCTGCGTTGAAGAATAAGGTCAATTCTACTAAGTTTTAGAATTCCTATTACTGTAAAGCACATTTTATTGGACTGTCCTGTTTTTAATGACTGCAGAAGGCTTTTTTATTAAATAAACTCACTCAAGGAGATGTTCAGCAAAGTGTCACCAGGAATTTTTTTTGGGAATTTTTATCATATATTAATATTAAAAATCATATCTAATTTGTTTTCATTAGTTTGTGGTTTTTAATTGTATGTTTTCTTTTATGAAATGCTTTTGCCATGAAATTTGTTGCTGACATGACATTAAATTAAAAGTATATGATCTAGTAAAGTTCTTGTTTGTTCTAGTTAGCTGTAACTGCCAAAAAGAGGCCAAACGATGCCACAATTACATCCACAAGCGTTACGAATATGTACAGTTTTCTACATTTATTTTTTTGCGTTATATTATGTATACTATTTAAAACAAGGCAAAGCGGAAAAATTACAGTAAAACTGATGGGTCCTAGTACAGAGTCTAGAAGGGCAGAAAATATGAGCAAAAATCTCTTTCACTAAAAGTGTCAAAAATGTATTATTTTAAATGAAGCATTTGATAAAAATAATTAAAAATAAAAAAAGGTCATAGAGAGCTTTAAATGGATATTTCACCCAAAACTGAAAATTCTGTCATCATGTTCTCACCATTCACTTGTTCCAAAACTGTCAGAAAAGAAGATATTTGGAAGAAAGATGACCATTGACTCCCATAATATATTTCTACCATGGATGTCAATGGTTACAGCTTTTATGTGTTCAGCAGAGTAAAGAAACTCATAAAGGTTTGGATCAATTGATGGTGAGTAAATATGAATAAGTTTACATTTTGTTTGGGTGAACTATCCCTTTAATGCGTCTAAACAAATCGGAGACGTCAAAAAATAGAATCTAAAAATTCCCATATTGTTTCTTAATTTTTACATTAAACTATTTGAATGATTAAAATGTGTATTTTTAACAAAGTTAAAAAATATTTTTTTGCTAAACTCTTTTCTAAATGATAGAAAAATATATAATCTAACACAGTGAGCCATTTATCTTGTGTATTTATGATAGTTTCATTATTAACAAACATGCACATCTGTTTTAATGAAGAAAAATATATAGCAGTTCATAGATTTCATTTGGACAGTAGACTTTGTGTTTTCACAAAGATTAAAAACAAAAGTCGACACTAAACTTTAAAAATGCTTTTGAAGATCTATTTCAGGTGGCAAATATTGCCTTTTATTTCAAATGTTTACTTTTGGTCATTTTTTCTTCTGAATTTATTCTTCTGAAATACTAAGATCTTTTTTATGCAGTGCTACCTGCTTTTTTCAGTGGCATTAAAGCTTACAGGGATAAGATCACATTCTTTATTTAGGAGATCAGTGCTGTCAACAAGACTCGCATATGAAAACTTTCTGCTGATGTAAGTACAGAGAGTTGATATTGTGTGTGAATAGGAAGATCTGTCAATCATCTTTCACAGTCAGATTAAAAAAAGAGAAAGCTTTTCAGCCATTTCTTCTCATCCGTAACTCATTTTTTTTGGCTTTGTGTATCAGTGTGTGGCAGCACATAGACTGCATGGGGATCGACAGGCAGCACATTCCCGAAACCTACCTGTGTGAGCGCTGTCAGCCACGCACCCTGGACCGAGAGCACGCCATCCTGCTGCAAACCAGGAAGAGAGAGAACATGTCTGGTGAGTTTTTCTTTTTTTCCATGCATACACAAAAACAAACACGCCTATGCACACGTTGAACCTCTCCCACAGAAACAAAGCCACGGCTGCTTTTTCCCACAATTCAGCTGTAGATTCTTTAGATTCTACTGTATACTGTATCTGTTCACGTGAGCTTTTGTATACCATGAAATGTACACACCTTACAGTCCTAAAATCTTTACGAGCAATTCTATACACACTTTTCTGCATGTTTCAAATTGCGTTTTGCACTTTTGTGGATTTTACATTCAAAATAACTAAAACAAATCTACAAAATACAAATAATTCATATGTATGCATGTTAAAAACTGAAATCACTGAGTCACAGATTTGTGCTTTATTTTTATCCATCATAAAAATAACATTAATCTCTTTAGTTCACTGTTATTTCTATTGTTCCTTTATATTTTTTCACTTTGTATTCCAGACAGTACAGTAATACTCTATGTACATCTGTAATACTGCTAAGATTTGTTTGACATTTTTTGGGGTTATTCATTGTCTGCTGAAAGTAATTAAATAGATACTAGTATACA
The DNA here is from genome assembly GCA_903798115.1 of Danio jaintianensis. NCBI lineage: Eukaryota > Metazoa > Chordata > Actinopteri > Cypriniformes > Danionidae > Danio > Danio jaintianensis. The sequence goes on from CAIGQV010019029.1 coordinate 700,538, forward strand.
ATAAATACGTACTAGTATAATAAATAAGTACTACTACCTAATGATGAACATCTAGTACATAAAAGAATATGTACTAGTCCCAACTGGAATACATACTAGTCAAAAGTGAATAGTTGATATCTCAATGACAGATCCTTATAGAAATCAGTGCAAAAAATTTTATTTGTTACTCGTAAAAACAGAATAGTTACTAGTCACAATTAAAATAAGTATTAGTATCTAATAAATTAGAACTAATATCTGTTTAATAAGTGCTAGTATCTAATAAATAAGAACTAGTATCTGTTTAATAAGTGCTAGTATCTAATGAATAAGTACTGGTACCTAATGAATAAGTACTAGTGTCTAATACATAAGTACTAGTATCTATTTAATAGGTAGTAGTATCTAATGAATGAGTACTAGTATCTAATAAAAAAGAAGTAGTGTCTAATGAGTAAGCACTAGTATATTTGAAAAAAGCACTAGTATCTAATGAATAAGTACTAGTACATAAAGAAAAAGATAGTAGTATCTAAAAATAAGTACTAGTAACATAAAAATAGATACTAATACGGGTTATAATTTAAATGTCAAAACGGCTTGCCATAGTAATTCTGTATGTTAATTCTACTAAGTTTCCTTTTAATATTGGATGGATGAACTGTGAGGAGAATAATGCACCTCTTTTTACACATTTTATAAAACACTTCACTGATTCTTTACAGTTTAACAGTAGTTGCTATAAAAAATTAGGTTTCACATCATGGGGCATAAGAAAAATGTAGATATGAAGCTCTCCCGTAGTGATATAATTACTGTAGTTCTATAATTACTGGAAATTTCTTGAGATTAAAATATTAGTTATATATTAAAAATCTATATAGAATATAAATATAGTTTTATTTGATCATATACTTTAATAAATAGTTTCATTGATTATTCTGTTTATCTTTAACAGTGATTATTTTTAAATAGATATTTCAATTTCTTCTCGTTCCTCCCAAGGGGTTTATAGGTTACCTAATGTGGGTTTAGTTCTAGTTTAAACTTTTGCAAAAAAAATAAAATAAAATAATGCAGACAATATGTTTCCGCACTGTATTGTTCTTTGTTATTGTTACCTGTATACCTTTGTATTTTACCTGTATAACAAAGCATATATAAAGAAAGGAAAATATCTACATTTATTCACTCTGCTGCCATCCGCTGGAGATTTTTGGACATGTGCACCTTGGTTCAATGTCAAAGTGGTCTTTGAGGACAAGTGTTACTTTATATTTATGGTTAAGGCCTAAATACCAGCGGTGCTCTGGTGGTTTATGAGTTAAATATGGTGTATTAACTTGTGTTCTGGGTTGTTGTTGCAGACGGGGACACCAGTGCTACAGAAAGCGGAGATGAGGTTCCACTAGAGCTGTACACAGCGTTTCAGCACACCCCTACCAGCATCACACTCACAACAGCACGTCTGGGTAACAAACAGGCTGATAAGAAACGAAAGAAGAGCGGAGAGAAGGAGCCGCCGGCTACAGCCAGGGCCAAGAAGGTCCGAATCACATAACCAACACTTGTAGCATGAACATTGTATTTATGTTTTTAAAATGTTTTTGTTGTTGTTGTTGTTGTTGTTGTTATTATTGTGAAAAATTGTGTACTTGTGTCATTCAGCAAAGAGCTTAGTGTTGAACTATAATATATTAATATTACTTTAAAGTTGTTTGCGTTTTTTTTTTGTTTTTTTTTTAGAAAGAAAGATTACGGTCAAGTAATCGTTTTATTATTAACGTTTATTTGAAATGTTAGATTATTTTGTTACATTTTAAATGTCATTACTGTGACTTTTGATCAATTTAATGCATTTTCGCTCAAACACATACATTTCTTTTTATTTTTTAAAATTTTATAATGGTTTACGAGACTTGCCAATACATACAAGTCTGATTTAATCTTGTTTCTATCTTTCAGTCATTCCGTGAAGGCTCTAGAAAATCATCTAGAGTTAAGGTGGGTATTCTGGATCTTTCTAAACACAACCACGAAACATCTATTCAAGTTTTGTTACCGCATGTGTGCGCTGTGTGTTTACCATCTTGCTCGCATGTGTGTCCACAGGGTTCTGCTCCCGAGTGTGAGCCGATTGATCCTCCCTCTCTATGGGAGAATAAGATGAAGTCTTGGATGGAACGCTACGAGGAGGCCAGCAGTAACCAGTACAGTGAAGAAGTACGGCTACTGCTGAGAGTCAAAGAAGCCCGAGATGGCAAAACCCTGGCCTACAATACACATACCGCAGCCTTCAAACCACCTGTAGAGGTATTACATATTCGCATACACTCCACTATAATATTCTTCTTCTTGATGCATTGTTTGATGCTTCTTACAACATGCTTTATGTGGTTTATTTATTTTTTTCCTCCCAGAGTCAAGTACAGAAAAACAAGCGGATTTTGAAGGCTGTGCGGGATTTGGCTGCCGATTCGCTAATAATCGAGTACAGGGGGAAGGTCATGCTACGACAGCAGTTTGAGGCCAATGGCTACTTCTTTAAGAGGTACTTGAAAGGCCATTTTGTGTTTTTGAACATTTAACTTGAATTCTGCAGGAATTCTTCATGTTTCTTTTTTTTGTAGGCCGTACCCTTTTGTATTGTTCTACTCTAAGTTTGACGGTTTGGAAATGTGCGTAGACGCACGGAGCTTCGGGAACGAGGCCCGATTCATTCGGCGCTCCTGCACCCCTAATGCTGAGGTGCGGCACGTGATTGAAGAGGGCATGCTGCATTTATACATTTACTCCCTGAGGTCCATCTCCAAAGGGAGCGAGATCACCATTGGCTTTGACTACGACTACGGCAGCTGGTAAGCTCACCTGCTAGGTCTGAATATCACTCAACACATTCAGTTTGACCATGCTAAAGCAATGAATAGAGTGTGTTTAAATGCACAAAATACTGTCAAAAATCTGATTATTTCAGAAACAGTTTTTTAGGTGTTTACATGAAAATCAGAAAACGATGTGCTGTTGTATGTTATCACTTCTTCACAGTACCTGTGAATGCAGCCTTTTTATTTTTTTGTTTTGATGATTCTGCATCAATTGCGTTAGTCGCAGATATTATTTCATGCTTTATTACGACAAGAAAGGGTCAGAGTGTACAAAATGTGACCTCCACCCCTGTCTAGAAGTGCCCTCTCAAGCTGGATGTGTGTCCGCAGTAAGGGCTGGTGGGAGTGGGTAGTCTTGATGGAATTCATGGATAGCGATTGGTAGCCATGATGTTTTCATGTGTGACGTGTACCTCACATGCACATACATTCATACATACAGACATGAATAAACTGCTTGGACACCTCTTAAAGCGTTTGCATGCAACACGAAAATGGGTTGTTAGCCAATAAAACTACCTGTTCCAATTGGATTTTGTTTAAGATGTTTGTGACATTACATAACATTACACATATCAGCTTATTAAGCATAATCGGCTTAAGTATGAGCATGTAAACACACTTTGTATATAATCAACTGTTTGCACTTTCTCTTTTCCTTTGCTAGTAAATATAAGGTGGACTGTGCGTGTGTGAAAGGCAATCCGGAGTGTCCTGTACTCAAGCATAACCTAGAGCCCACAGAGAATCTGGGCTCTAGCACACGACGACGAGGCCGCAAGGACAAAGAACCATCGCGGGACGAGAGCGGACAAAACCAGAACCTCACTATGGACTGTGACGGGTCCAAGGGGAAAATGCTTAATGACGCCAAACAGAGAAAACTCTCTCCTCTCCGGCTCTCAATATCTAACAATCAGGTACCGTAGACACCAGTCAGTGTCATTCCTACCCACTTAAATACAATCTCATCTCAAAAGTCGAAAAGAGCACCTCACACACCTGTTTTCCTCCATGAAAAGGTACTACTGGTTTCAATGTACAATTAACTAATTAGAGAAATGGAACTGAGACATAGTTTATAGATAATAACAGTACGTTTTTATGAAACTTGGTATAATGTATAAAACTCTTACATTTGTTTTAAATTCTGGTCCATTGTTGGCTGAGAGTCATCTTTAAACGTTGAAAAACCCTTCATGTTTGCATGTAAATATTATCCGTTTATTAATCTGTGCATGATTCTTTCTTTGTTTGAATATTTTCAGTCATTCTAATGATCTGTTTACTCATCCACATCTCCTTCCTGGCCCTAATTATGGTGTCTGATCACCACAAAACATGTTTCCTTATTATTTTGCCCTGTATTTCAATGGTGGCGGATGGCAGAATATTAAATTTGACTTGTTTGGCATGTTGTGAAAGCGTGAAAGAATCCACCTTCTTAACTCCCTGCCATCCTGGTGCTGTATATATCAGGACATCCCAGGAAGAGCTGTTAGCAAAGTTGGCATAGTCCGAACAGAGGATATCCACTCTATTTAGTAGATGCATTGATGCACAGATTCCCGTAAGCACAAAAATGGTCTCTTGACCTAAGATCTCGGCCACACTTTGGGCCCGAATCGACCCTTCCCGCACTTTCTCTCCCTCTCTAATGCTCCGCTCCTGGTTTGTAGCCAGGCGATGATAAAGGCCCCTCTCCCCCCTCTTGCAGGATCCTGAGTTAATAGAGGATCTAGAAGAGAAAACCTCCGTTAGCAATGAAGTAGAGATGGAATCAGAGGAGCAGATTGCAGAAAGGAGGAGGAAGATGGTAAGTGCGTCCAGGGGAAAACGACCGCTATGGCAATCGCGGTCGCCATGGAAACGCTACTGCCCCGCCCCCCACCCCCCTGTCTTTCTCCCCCCTTCTCGTTCTGCCTCCTGGTGTGTGTGGTGATTTGGGCAGCTCCCAGAATGCTCCACCATTCCTTTCTTCCCCCCTCCACCCCTCTAAACCTCCCGCTAATATCGCTGCTGCCGCCACCGCTCCTCTGTTCCTGTCGCTGTGTAGTTTAACCTCCTAAAGGGTAGCGTGAGGGCACTCATCCTTGTTGCTTTGTCTTTCTTTTCCATACTTCATCTGTTATGGAGCCTGTTTGGTTCTCCATGATGAAACGTTAAGAGCTAGATTATGTTTCATCTGCAGTGATTTCTCTCCTCCGTCATGACTGAATGTCAAGCCCATGTTAATAGTGAGAGATCGCGCTTAAATTGAATAACGTTTGAACATCTAAACTTAAGCACAGGACATGTCGACAGAAATGCAGTGCTTGAATTTACATGTTTAATAAGCAGAATATTTTGTCCTCAGTGTAAACTCAACAATCCTAAACAAAAACCAGACTAGTTAGTACATTTAAAGTTGGTGTGTTACACTATTGACTAATTAATGAAGTTTAAGATATTTTTTCATGTAACTAAATTTGATTTTAACCCTAGTTATGCACAGACCGTTGTGTGTAGAGCTTGCTGTATGGTTCTGCAATAGCTTTTGTTTACGTAGTTGCTTGTGATCAACTTTAGAGAGTATAGTAGCTTTATCTTTAAATGTGTACATGTTTTATGTGAATGGTTTGGTTTGGTGTGGCCAATAGATCTTGTGATGCTGTTTTTTAACATGAATGTTTAATAGGCTATGGAAAAATGCTAACCAGCTATGAACCCATTGCACCTCCAAAACTTTTGCAAAGTTAGCAGCAACTACTGCAATGTTTAGTAAAAATAACTAACAACTTTAAAATAGGAATAATGTAATATTGAAAAAAGCTAACTGCTAAGATTGATGATTATCACCTGGATAAATTCAAGTATTTGACTAGTGCATAACATGTGGAAATTCCCCTAAACTTACCCCTAATTTTTCTCTGATCTAACCAGACAAGTATTTAAATACAGTTTTCTACCCCTTTCTTACTGTAGTGGTATTGGTGATTTGTCTTGGGATTTGAAAACCTCTCCCAGTACTGCCTCAATTTCATTGGCTTTAACTGATTAAATGACTGAAGGGGCTTTCAAAACTTTTTTACAGTTCATAGAACTAACTATTGGCAGAAGTACCCACTTTTTGTGTGTTCCCTCAACAATTTCCATAGAAAATGGTATTTGGGGTAACTAAATTAGCCCTTTTAATTTGGGTTTAACCCAGCTCATGCATGCCATACTGAACACTAGAACAGTGATAAAAAGAAATGCACATTAAGAAAGTTAACAAGTTAACATTAAATGTTACCTAGCTCAGTGTTCATTGCCGCAGAAACTTTCAACAAACTCTTTTTACCTAAAGAAACTGAAGTGAGAAATTAGCCCTGATTTCCTAAGTTAGAAATTTTACAATTGGTGTGCTCTTAAGACAAAATTCTTTCAGCCCAGAAGCTGGGCTACAACATTTTGGTGGCCATGAATCACATGGTATGCCCAAACTGGAGCTCCAAACCCCAACCACACTACCCATACAGCGAGAAGTAGATTAATATGTATGAGTGTGTGCATGGGGGTGTGAGCGAGCTTAGAGGCCTGTGTGTATATGTAAACCCTGATGGCTGTCTCTTTCGGCACCATTCAGGGCAGCCCGGCAGAGGAGTCCCACCGTCACGATGCAGGGGCTTCCTGCTGCAGAGCTCTGAGAAACAAGGAGGTAAACCTACCCCTTCATTTCCTGACAAACCCCAAACCCAACCCCTCCACCCTGCCTGTTACTGTACAGGAGAACCCACACACTAACCCCACTGTCCTGTGCTCACTGACCCCATGCTGAGACTGAAGTCCAGGCATGCAACCCTCAGTCGCTCAACATGGCCCACCTGAAGACACCCTCGTGTGATACATTTTGTTGCTGATCTGTTTGGTAGGACATGAGGGGAGTAAAGAAACCGCCTCGCACACATACACGCCACCATTCACACCTTGGGGGTGTCTTATGTTTCCTCTTGGCTAGAAGAGAAAGTGTCCCATTTCTCTCTTTTCCCGCCTTTGCTGCTGGCTATGGCCTGCTGATTGCACTAAGTGGCTAGCTGGGTTCCCAACTGTCAGCTTTAAGCTCGACTCAGCCTTTCTCTGTTGTTTTTCTGTATATCATTCATGTAGACACGGGAAGAGAGGAAGATGGAGGCCATTCTGCAGGCGTTTGCTCGAATGGAGAAGAGAGAAAAGAGGAGGGAGCAAGCACTGGAAAGGATCGGCACCAAAGGGGAGGTTGGTGGACGCAGCGATATAAAGGAGGAGGCACCTGCAACTCCTGAGGCTGAATCTCCTGCCGCATTACAGGTATGTGCTCAAGCTGATTTATTCTTCAGGATCAAGTGATCGCTCTACCACACATTGCATACCTTGCATGTAGCTGTGAGCATTTATACATCTGCATTCTGTCTGTGCAGCTCTGCCAATAATACTTCAGAAACACCAGCTGTCAGTGGGGTTTCTATGCTCAACTGTGTCAGGGTTCTTTACCGTGAAATGCTAATGTAGAAGTAGCTTAAACTCACACTCATTAATGTAAGAAAGAGGCAGGAACCGTTCAAACACTTTAATCATAAAATAAACTATAAAACAAAAGTATGTGTCTGGAGATCGACACTCATGCCACCGGCCTCGCTCCACTCCCACGGCTTTTGACACAGCCTACTCTCATCATTGCTACCAAGGCGGCCAATCCCAGATTTTGCGCTCTGTATTGTCGTGACATTTAGTTATGTTTTTTGAGAGGTGCACTTCATGGTCCGTGTCAGGCTACAGCAAAGGCTATGCCACAGCTATCGCGTCACTTGATGCAGAAGTATAAATTGGCCTCATCATTTGCGTATTAATTTACAATGACTGAATTATTGATGTCATATGCATTTATTTGTTAAAAAGATTGTTACATTTATAATGTAAAATATTAGTACATTTAAAAATTACTTCTATTTTTATACTTAAACATGTTTTTAAAATATAGTTTGAAATGTTTTATAATTTAAAACATTTATTGCTTGATGAATAGAAAGTGTAAATGAACGTTCTTTTAAAATCTTTTGTAACAAGATTTTTTAAAACATATTCTGTTCATGCCTAATTATGTCTCCTAGAAGAATTTTTGAGTATTTATCATTGACTAAATTGAAAGATATATATGACCGTTTTATCTTTTTTTGTTATCTGTATGTTTTTATTTCATATAATGCTTGTTTATTAAGAAACAATTGTAAATTATGTATTGAATATTTATTACCAATGTTGCCATTAATGTAGCCAATAGCAGAATAATAAATAAATAAATGTATCCCTAATTTTAATAACAATTTATCATTGTTTTGATATTTAGCCGATGCTAGAGGTAGTGAAGGAGGAGCCTGGTCTGAAACCAGCGAAGGTGAGCCGTAACAAACAGAGAAAAAGCTTCTCCCGAAACCGGACGCACATCGGACAGCAGAGGCGGCGAGCGCGAACAGTCAGCACCTGCTCCGACTTGCCCCCCAGTTCCCCTGGTGACACTTTAGAGCCCTTAATGGCAGAAACTCAAGATATAGAGATGCCCGTGGCCCCTGAGGCTGAAGCTCCGCCAACGCAACCCCCTGAAACAAGCCCACCCCACAGCGGCTCACCAGCCCCAACTTGCCGCAGTGGACAGAAGTACCCCAAAACTAAAAAGGTAGAATTCATCTCCAGCAACTGCCATGAAATGCACGCCACAGGTGTTCTGAGTTTTACAATGGTGTTTTCTCTTTCTTGACAGCACTTAGTGAGCGAGTGGATGGGTGTTGACAAACAGGAGCGGGTTGCGCCGCGGACTCCGGAGCCCCCCCCCTGAAAGGCCGTTGCGGATCAGTAGCGATCCTGAAGTCTTGGCCACACAGCTGAACTCTTTACCGGGCATGTCCTGCAGCTCACACGTCTACAGCACGCCAAAACACTACGTCCGGTTTTCCTCTCCTTTCCTGGCCAACCGTAGTCCCAGTACTCCTGGAGTGCCCACAGGACGGCGGCGCTCGAGAGAGATGCCCGAAACACCAACTACCACTGGCTCCTGCAAGAAGGTAAAAAAGTCACATTATTCAGAAATGTTGTGAAGTATCATATTAATATTGCTCATTTGTGATTGATTTATATGATTGTGCAAAACGGGGACATCATCTCATACATTTCAGATCAGGCACACTTTATTTTTCACTTACAGTTGAATTGAATTGCTTTTATTGGCATGGCATTTAAAATACAAACAAAATTCCATGTGTTCTTCCAACACAGCAAACATGCGTACTAACAAAAGTACACACAATCACTAAGCAGAATGGCACTGATGCTTACTATATTTTGCACAAGTACATAAATGGTACGATACTCATAATAAACTATGGCAAATGATGCATTGAGTGTTCGTATTGTAGTTAGCAGCTTCTCTGGTCACACCAAGCAAGATTACTGTAAATATAAATTTAATGATAAATGCATTTGCATCCACATTAAACAATCTGTTTATTATTTACGTTCACACTGAACAAAAAAAATCTGTTTATTTTTAGTTTGAGCGGACATCCTCAGTGTGCTACTAGCACATCTGACCGGTGAATCCAGCTTGTGTAATCTTTATTTTAAAAATTACAATCAAACGAATTAAATAAAAACAACACAATATTCCCAAGCATTTTCAAAGGAGGGAACACACTTTTTTAAACATCAGTTTGCTTGCATAACTTCCAATAGCATAGCATTTCCCACAGCACTTGTTTTCTAGATAGTCAATATCTTTAAATAACCTTTCAAAAGAGGGCTTAACATTAACCAGTGTGCATCTCTACAATGTCATCTGTAGCTTTACATTGCGCAAGCCCTTTACATTTCAATGGATTCTGACTGGCTGTCAGTGTTTTATCATTTATTACCAGGGAGAAAATCATCCTGAAAGTGAACTCAGCGATACAGTTTATCTTCATCTTTATTGTTATAGCTGTGCTCTGAACTCTGCAGTTGTCTTCATAGTTATCGTGCTTGGTGTGAACCTTTACCTTGTTCTGTACAGCGCTGGCTAAAGCAGGCTTTAGAAGAAGAAGGTTCGACCAGCCCAGGTGGAGGACGACCTTTTCTCCTAATACCTAGTGAGAGTCCTCTCAGTCCCTCTATAAACGGCGAGTCCTGCAGCCCTCTACCCCTCAATGGAAGTTGCTCATTACCAGGTGAGTGGCCATCCATATTCAGACAGGAATGTAATAATATAAAGCTTGATGAAAGTAGTCTGCAATCTTACTCTGTCCATTTGCTTGCAGAGTTGCCTACACCGTTGAAGAAGAGGCGCTTGTGTCCACTCGATCCCTGTATGTCGGAGACCTCCACCCCATATGGGTCTCCATGTGCCACGCCAACCCGAACGGAGTCAACAGAAGCACCAGGCACACCTTCGCTGCTAGCAACGCCTCCTCGACCTCGAGCCGAGGAACCCAGTACTGAGCCCTCAACACCTTTGCAGATTCCCAACCACCCTCTGTTACAGGAGGTCAGACCTTTTCTGTATAGTTGTTGATGCCATACACAGTTTAAGGCAAAAATTATTTTCCCTCCTGTGAAAGTTGTATTCTTTTTCAAATATTTCCCAGTTGATGTTTAACAGAGCAAGGACATTTTCACAGTATTTTCTATATTATTTTCTTCTTGAGAAAGTCTTGTTGTTTAATTTGGCTAGAATAAAAGCAGTTAATTTTTTTTATTTTTTTTATTTGAAGGTCAATATTATTAGCCACCTTCAGAAATATTTAATTTCAATTGGCTACAGAACAAACCGCTGTTGTCCTAATTAACCTTATTTGCCAAGTTAACATATTTAACCTAGTTAAAACTTTAATTTGCTCTTTAAGCTGAATACTAGGATCTTGCAAAATAACTAAAAAAATATTGTGCTGTCATCATGACAAAGACCAAATAAATTAGTTATTAAAACTATTATGTTTAAAAAGCATTAGAAACATCCTTTGTTAAACATAATATGGGAAATATTAGAAAAAATTCACAGGAGGGCTAATCCATTTCACTTCAACTTGAACATTCATGTAGAATACTTTTATTATATATACTGAGTGAATTGTATCCCCAGAATATTGAAAAGTGAAACATTGTGGCTTTTAATAGTTCATTGAGCTGCCACAAGGGGGTGCTAATACTTTTGCTATAAGCATGCAGCTTTATAATTAGCAGCAATAATCTTAAAATGAGTTTGATTCGAGGCTGTCTTTTGGCAAAATGCAACTAAATGATCAATAAACATCTCTGTAAATCCACAGAGTGAATCGTCAATGGACAGTTCTCCAGATGGCAGCCGGAGGCCCAGTACACAAGATGTGCGTTCGCTATCTAAGTATCCTGCTACAGAGGTGTTTTGTTGCATTTTTCATGATCACATCTAACACATCTTGTTGTCTTTTGTCAGGTTGAGCGACCTCCTTCGCTGCTGGCATCTCCCAGCGTGAGAAATGTGAGCTCTGATACGGCTCCACAGGAGTCTAGTAAATCTGTGGGGTCTCTGAGTCCTCAGCCCTCCCACACGGAGCCCCAGGATGCTGCAGTGGATGAAGGCATGGAGGCTGACGCTGGTGGCGGTGGTGGTGGTTCAGAAGCATCACCATCAGCTCCTGAAACGCCAGCCTCCTCTTACCCTCCCTGGATGAAGAGTCCAGAGCGAGGCGGCATCTCTTTTTCCCCAGTGAATTCAAATCTGAGAGACCTCACCCCTTCACACACTTTGGAGATGGGGGCGTACAGGCCGGATTCAGCCTCCAGTGGCCCTTTCAGTGAAGCCACACCCTTCTTTTCCTGCAACGAGGAGAGCAGTGGTGTTACCTTTACCCGCTCATTAAGTGGAGATGGCACGGGGGAGGGTGGCACTGCAAAGAACCCACAGAAAAAAAAGGTGGGTTTTGAAGTATCTGCCTTTAAATTTTAAATTCTGTATGGTTATCTCAAAGAAAGAAACAACGGTAACATTTGTCATAATTAACATTATTAACTACTGGTTTCATTCATTCATTTTCTTTTCGGCTTAGTCCCTTTATTAATCTGGGGTCGCCACAGCGGGATGAACCGCCAACTTATCCAGCATATGTTTTACGCAGCGGATGCCCTTCCAGCTGCAACCCATCACTGGGAAACATTCATACGCACTCATTCACACACATACACTACGGACAATTTTAGCTTACCCAATTCCCCTATAGCGCATGTCCGGAGCACCCGCACCCGGAGGAAACCCACGCGAACACGGGGAGAACATGCAAACTCCACACAGAAATGCCAACTGACCCAGCCGAGGCTCGAACCAGCGACCTTCTTGCTGTGAGGCGAACGTGCTACCCACTGCGCCACCGCGTCGCCCAACTACTGGTTTATTACCTGCAATTATTAAGATATTAACTGTTAGATATTATCCTACATCCCCAATCCTACCCAACTTCTACCTTAATAACTATTAATAAGCAGCTAATTAGTTAATTTGTTAATTATGACTTAAAATAAAGTTTGTCATGTTAAAAACATGAATATAATTGTATTTTGATACAAATATATGACGTCTTTGAATTTGTGTTGTTAGGTCTCTCTGTTGGAGTACAGAAAGCGTCAGCGTGAGGCACGGCGGAGCGGCTCCAAAGGCGAGTGTAGCTCTCCTATATCCACAGCACCACCAGTAGACGTGTTCCCTGTGGCGGTGGAAATGGCTGTTGATCCTCCTGCTCCTGCAGCAACACCGACCCCCAGGACCCCTCAGCCTAGTGAGGATCCAGATGCCCCTCAGGGGGAGAGAGATGGAGACGGCCAGTGGTATGTCCTGAAGTATATTATGTTAAATGAGGAAGTCAGTGTTCATGCAAACTTCATTTGACTGCTCAAGTCTTATTGTATGTTCTGGTTTGATGGCCAGTTGAAACCAATTTTTGCATTGCAAATTGTAACATTTAAGCATGTTTAGTAAATTTATTTTTATTTACAGGACATCTTCCACATCAGTAGAGCAGGCCAGGGAGCGAGGCTACCACAGGGCCTTATTGCTGAGTGACCATCGCAAGGATACAGGTAAGGAAAACCCTAGAAAGATTTTTTTTTTTTTTGGTTTGTTTAAATTCTTCAATTAGTATTTATTATATAAGTTTATGTTTTTGGTAGTGGGGGAAAATATATATGCTAGGCTTCTGACGGTATCAAGTTTTCTTGTTGCGATTCATTTCTGTAGCTTTTATCACAATTTACGATATTTTTCATACCTAAGATTACTTTAATGGGTATGATAACAACAAAATACTTGGTGTGTTACTTTATTGTATATAAAAGTGTTCAGAATAAATAATTGTTTTTAACAAATTCAATTACAAAAGGGTGATAAAGTACAATAGGTAACATTTTACAATACTCTCATTAGTAAACGTTAGCAAAAGCATTCAAATCAACAGTGGGAAATGGAAGATCTCCTGGAAGATCATATTTTTAACGTCCTGTATTCCTAATTAAACGAGCTTACAGAGCTGAATTCTGTTAGAAAGTAGCCCTCCGGGTGCAGCACTCATCCCTCCTGGAGTCATCCCAAATAAGTGGTGAAACCATGGAAATGTATTAATCAAAATGTGTAGGAACCTGACAAGGTCCTCTGTATTACTTTTTAAAATTAAACTGTCTACTTTGTCTAATTTTCAGACGGTGGCGAGTCAGAAGGTGGCGACTCCCAGGTGAAGGACTGTCCTTCTCCCAAGAGCTGCAAGAGCCCCTCGACACATGCAGTAAGTGCTTTTACCTTCTGGTCGACGCTACAGAGCACTGTGTACCAGAACAGC
>CAIGQV010019029.1:724230-736127 GCA_903798115.1 Danio jaintianensis
TTATGAACATTGATGTCTATAGAGTATAAGGGAGCTCTCAGTGGTTTGGAACGACATAGGGGTGAGTAATTAATAACTAATTAATTTAGGTGAACTAACTGTTTAGTAAATGCTGGAAATTGATAAATGAGGTAAAAAATCTTTTAAAAAAGGTACAGCTCATGTTTTTGCACATCAACAAAGAAAAGCATATTGTATTTTTAAAGTAAAGACTCACCTGAGTGTATCTGGCATCTATGCATTTCCACTTTCTGTTGATGGGGAATAAAGGAGAAAAGTACATAAAAAAAATCACTGCTTGAATCCAATCAAGTAATTTTTCAAACTCCACAGAAAATGTTTTTTTATCAGCTACTAACAGCTGTCAGTGTTGCTAAATATACAATTAAAAAGTCCCTTTGTTTGTTATTGTCATGCTTATATCAAGTTTGGATAAACAAAACAAGTAATATCCACCAGATGGCACCAACACCATCATCTGCCATCAAAAAACATACCATAACAAATTCAGTTTCAGCAGAATTATGAAGGCGAAGCAAATTGCTCATTCATCATTATACAAACATCCTTAATCACCATTAGCAGTGTGCAGCTCATCGGTTTCATGCAAAACCTTTATATCCCTATAAGTGACCCTTCATCCAGGACTTCCAGGAAGTAGAGTTCATTCTTTCCTTTAACTCCATTATATAAAGCATTTTATAGCTAATATCCATAAATAGCATTTGGTTCCAGGTGTTCTGTTCAGCACAGCATGGGTTCCAGCTGATGCTGTGCCTGTGATTAATATGGACAGGCTGACAGCAAGCTGTGTAAACAGTCATTAGTAATTCATGGCTTGGTCTAGAGCCCCAGGTTTCCATTAACCCCAGTTCATGGTAAATTCTACCTTTCTATCTGTACTTCATTTGCTGTTTTTCATTTCATACTCATTCCTTCTAATACCTCATTTATTTTCACAGCCTCATCATCTGATTCCCTCAATAATGAGCATCACTTTGTTTTATTTTCTGGTCTGTCCTTGCTTGATCTGTCTGCCTCTGGCTGGCTCGTAATGAATGAACTGGACCGACTGGCACAACAGCTGCGTGCTAAAAAACATTTATGTGAACATTTATGGAGAGAAATGAAGAATTCAGTTTGCAATTCTTCCATTTCAATTATTTCAATAATTCATTTTGTGCTATTTGCATTTTTTTGTTTCAGAATGGGAACAAATTTAGTTCAACACTCTTTCAATCTGTAAAGATGGTAGCAATGCATTCAAGTATATTTGTCATGGTAAGTCAATATTACACTAAGACATGATGAAAAGTACAATAACCACCCTTTAAATAACTATTGCTCTTACTGTCACCCAGCAGCTCCTCGGACATAAGTCCATCCTGTCTGTTGCCCAGCACGAAGGCCAGGAAAGAGAGAATGAGGGCGTCCAGGATGCCCATAATGGCCAGGATGTAGGCCCAGCGCACTGAGCACGCTCCAATGGTGTATTTGTCCGTCCCTTCTCCGCACATCCTCTTCACCTCATCAGCATCCCAGCCATCAGGATATATCATACAGCCCAACACCAGACACGTACCTGAGAGAGAAAGCAGGCAGTTGTTTGGGTAAGAAAAGGTCTATGGATTTAATCAACAGCAGAATGCATTACTGGGCTCATGCGATATGATAGATGGCAGTTCTAGAGCAGAAGCTGAGGAGCAAAATGAGCTCCTGTGAAAGAAGTCATGGCAGTTTCGTTTGTTCGATTATGACATGTCTGACAGCGAAGATGAATGAGTGGAGAGGCACTGGTAATACCGGACAAGCCCCCAATTTATATTCACATACGCACAAAACTCTAGCTCTGTTTGAAGCTGTCATGAGCGATTTTTGCAACACTTGCACACCAAATGAAATTGCCAAAGTAACTTGATTTTTCTGTGATGTTTGTCAGTGTAAAAACACTGTTCTAGTGGTTGCTTATTTGCAAAAAAAAAGCCCCTACTTCTAAGTTTTCATTATATTTTGGGCCCTAGATTGGCTCAAGTCCTTCCATCAATGCAAATCCATTTTTTACTCATTTTACAGTGCAATTGTCTGATTCATTGTGCCCCATTATGCTAAAAGTCCTACCACAAACAGCAATTCTGTACATCAAACACTGATTGATGTGGTCTTACTCAGTCGTTCCCAAAACTGGTCTTGGCATACCCTCATTTCGTACACATTTTGAGGTCTCTTTCATCTGGCACAACTATTTTAGGTTTGGAAATCCCTACTAACAAGCTGATGAGTTCGGTGAGTTTATTAAAGAGATTAGGGTGCAGAGTTTGGGGTAATCTAGGACCTAGATTGGGAACCTTTGATCTGACTCAGTTGAACTCAATTATAACTGCAACTATATAATATGTGGAAAAATAGTATGTGAGCTGAGTAGTAAGTCTGAATTCATAGCATTTGAAAAACAGTTAGCGAGACAATCTTGGATGACTCATTACTTTCACTGTGATTCTGAATTGTGCATTCAATGTACACTTTACTATCCCATGAAGGAACTGGAGAGGATTTGTAAATGGAAGTACAGTATTACTCACTCAGGTAGGCCATTTGATTATGACAACATGGTTGATGTAGTACGTCCAAATTTCTTTCATTCTCTTCAATCATAGTGATTTAACAAATAGGTTAACAGTATGTGATTTCAGATGCACTGAAACCAACCAGATTCCCAGGGCTCCATATGGAGGCACATTATTATTACACATTTTGGAGGTCCACCAGGTAGTGGTCTGAATCAAGTGTGGTTGTTTAGGAAGAGTTTAAAAATTTACACTATTGAAATGCCACCTAGAACAGTGTTGGGAACACTTGTTTATTTACAGTTTGTGACCGTTCAGAAGTTGTATTTCCTTTCCATATAATGCACAGGGGAAGCAATTCTGATCTCAGATCAGCAGCAATTGTGGGCACCTACATAATCCCTAATGAATTGAGGCTGAAAAAGAGCTTGTTTCAGGAGTATCAGATAGACCCTAATCATGGTAAATCCTAGATGACATTGTTCTATGAAAGGTGAATACAACATGTTCCAGTTTTCAGCAGATACCATCCATTAAAAAACAGGAATCATTTATAATGTCACCAAGGCTTCTGTTCAGTTACAAGACAACAGATGTTTAAGTTATTTTAAGTTCATACTTTCTAGATATGAATGTTGTAGTTACCAGTGAGGAATATTTATATTTTAACCCCATTACTCTTTCTACTGATGTTTCAGTTTAATTTACTGTAAATAAGGGGTACATTCTTCCTGCATTTACTCCTTGTGTTGGCAAAGGGGGATCCCGAAATTGAATTTTACCAAAACACGCAGTCTTTACTGAGGTGGACCCCACCCCCCGAAATATGATTTGTACATGATGTCTAAACTTAGACAGCTTGGCTAAAACAAGGCTAAATTTGGGCTTTCAGTGAAAATCTAACAGATGTCTAAGAATAGCCCAAAACATGACTAGTCATCACAGACAGACTTCAGATGTGTAGTCATTCATTCCTGTGTATTTGATGACTAGTTTAGTTTTGGGCTATTCTTAGACATCTATTAGATTTTCACTGGCTGCTCGGCAGTCATGCCGTCTCTGTTTAGATACTTCTTTTAAACAAAACAAAAAAAAAACTTGCTGGGATCCTATCCTGAAGACAATTAAGCATCCTTGACCAAAGTATTATTATCATTACTTTCTGGGCCACTATGAAAATGATACAAAAAATCAGATACACATCTGATTTACATGCTTTGTCAACAAAAGCATCCTGCAATTGAGAGAGTGCAAAAGCAGAACTGTTTATTTGGATCAAAATCACTTATGTAGTTATTTTGACTTTCGAACCCATAAGTTGAAACTTAACTGCATTAAATACTGCTTGAATGAACTAAGGAGGACTGATTTAGCACAGTCAGAGAGAAAGTTAGAACAGAAAAGAGAAAGTCAAACGGGTGCGAGTAGGAAGAATAGCCCACATATGGATGCTGCCAAAGGAATCAGGCATGATTAACACATCGCCTGTTTGTCTTTGTCACACATTTTGCTGTGTCACAAAATAGCTAAAGAAATGAAGAGCCACCGAAAGACCATTCCTGCATCTTATATCTCTGTCCCTCTATCTTTCACTTTAATCTCTTGGTTCGTGTGTCTAATAAGCGAAACTTCAAAAGACATTCATCATCATTATACTAATAGCCATCAGCAGGCTAATAGTAATCACATTAAACTGAGCCCACATCCCTGAGCCCACAGCTTATTTACACTGCAGTGCCTCTGGAGAGTTCACAGGTTTCCTCTTGGGGCTGTTTTTGACAGCCCAACTAAGGCTGTCGCTTGTATAACTGGCCTTCCTTCATTTACGAAAGTTATGCTTGTTACACTGTCCTATCCAGGTGTAACTAGGCAGGCTTTATATTTTATATCCACACCATGTGTCCACATACCAACACTAATCATAATCTGTCAGATTTTACTAAAATTGCAGATTCTAAAAAGAAACTAGCAGCATTTCTTTTATTGTTTGCTCTGAAAAATATACACAAACATTGACAGATCTTTATTCTTTTAAAATCTTTTGACCTTGAGAGCTATTGATCTCTGTAGTTTGTATAAAGGAAAAAAGAGAAACAGAGATAAACTCCAGTTTACCCCTAAAGCCTGCTGTATTACATTTGAAAATGAAACCACTTGAAAATAAATGCTAAGTCATCTCTGTTGTTTGACTGCTATTTGAACACATTGATGTAAATGACGCAGAGCATTTGCGCTTACAGTTTGTGTGTGTGTGTGAGAGTGAGAGAGTGAAACAACTCACGTGGCCTAGTTCAAAAACGTTTTGGATGCGCATTGCCATAACTTCACATAAAGTGGATCACACACAGAATGAAAAGCATGTATTGACATTCCAAGGCTTTGGACACCGGACAAGCACATTTTATTTGCAAGTACTATAATGTTTTTGAATGTAAAACTGTGCAGATTGTGCTCTGTGGTGTGGCGGGAATTTGAACGGTGTCCTTACTGCCCAAAAATATGCAGAAAATACTTCTGCATTCTGTCTGTGTTGCTCTACAATAACACTTCTGAAATGCTAGTAGGCGGTGGAGTTTCTATGTTCCACTGTCAGCTTTTGCCAGTGTGAGTTACGCCAAAAATGTGTGCAATGCTAATGTAGCTGTAGCTCACACTCACATTCATTCTTTGAAGAAAGAGCTATCCATCCAGAGCTCCACTGCAGGACTCAACACTTGTTAAAGTCCAAATCAAATCAAAATTTAGAATAGAATGAAGTGATCATGTGATTGAGAACCAGCGGGAACCATTTTGTTCAATGTTTATCTTGCTAGCTCACATTGTTATTTTTAAAATGAATAATTAATCTGTAAAAAGAATGTTAATCCACTGAAAAAAAAATTGGTAATCTTCATTCAAAGTCTGACCATTTGCTTCTGTGTTTGGAGTGGAGGTTAATCTGTTAACGTCTACCTGAGGGTTTCCATAGCAACTGTATATAAATATCCATAACTACGCCCTTATTACAGTTAGTTTGCTTTAAGAGAATGATGCACGAAGGACAGCCCCGTCCTCTACTCAATATTTAGTTTCAGTTGGAAGTACATTAACATACTGGAATAAAAACCTCAGCAATTTCCGGTTCATGTAGACTTTAAACACTCGTGCCACTGGCCTCGTTTCACTCCCACAGCTCTTGGCCCCGCCCAAACTCATTACCAAGCCAACCAATCACAGATCTTGCATTCCGAGTCATCTTGACCAACAACAAATGGAAGTTGTATTAAGAAACTTGTTTAGAAACTGAATATGACTTTCACGTCACTATGGGACATAACTGGAGGGAAGGTTTCAAAGTTATTGCTTTAAAACCAACCACACTCATGCACGCACATTACGTTGAAAATGCTTATAAATAATAGAAAACATCAGCATTTTCTCTCATTTCACATCCTCTCCAGAGCCTGCAGCACTGCACCACACACATATACTAATGAAGAGGAGCTCTTCAGCGAAACCTTTCAATGTTATTGAAAAGACACACACTGCTGAGCTCTGATAATGAGCTATCCTTATCTCACCCATCTTGTGAAAGACAAGTTGTTGTTTTTTTATCAAATTTTCTCTTATTTTTATGTAATAAATGCCACAGAATAGGTTATGGAAAGGCAACCTTGTGGTTCTGTACTATGGCTGGCTCCTTTCTAATAGATTAGACTGCGGTTGCATTGTGAGGGCTTTGATTTTGCTGGCAACGAGCACTCATGCTGCATCTGGGTCAGTGAGAGTGCTCTGAATGCAGATGCTGAGAGTGTCACATCCGAGATGTGTTTGTAGATAGAGACTATAAATAAACACAGTTAAAAAGGGAGAATTCTGCATGTTGGAGAATGTGTTTCCTTAAGGAAAGATTCATTTGTGATACCCCTCTCCCCCCCTTTAGTCTTTCCTCCTCTCTGCATATCTATTTTTTATGCTATCCTGTAATCTCAGCCAACGATTTATTGATGAACCCCCTTTGCAGGGGGATTAGGAGCTGTCCAGAACACGGGGTGCTAAAAATATACAGCCTGCCACTTGACTAATGGAGCTGTCCCTTTCAGAAGTGGTCCTGAACTTGTGTTCACCCAAAAATTTACATTTTTCTCATCATTTTCTCATCTTCGTGTTCTTCCAAACCCATATAACTTACATTTTTTTCTGTACACACTTAAAAAGGGGGATTTTGCATGCCATAAAAGTAGCAATTTGGGTTCCCTAAAGAACCTTTCATTGAGCAGTTCTCAAACCACTTTTTATAAAGGCCCAGATATACTTCAAACAAAATCGGAGAACGAAGTGAAATTACATAATTTTCAAACAAAATCCAACCAAAACAAAGTTTGTGTTTCGGCAATTCAAAACAACTCACCAACGCAAACTGTTTGGGGAAGTTTGTTTTGGCTCCTAAACACCTTTTGAGCTACCATTGGTCCGTGGTGATAACAGAGTCTGTAAGAATGTTCTGGAACTTTTTTGTTGTGATTCATATCTCATATCCACGGAGGTCAGATAGGAGAACAACATGCAAAACAACAACACCAAGTTATCAACATGAATACTCAGGAGGGTTGAGTAACAGAATGGGTACAGATATATCTGCACTTATACAATCACTCACAGAGAGATTTTAAAGAATCAAAGGTCACACACCGCACAAGAAGCCCATGTTTTTTTAAAGATGTGTTTTTTTTTTTTTAAATGTCGTTTCTAAATATTTTTTTCTATTAGTGTATGGAAACTAGTGGCACTAATCAGTGTCTGTGTGCGGCACATAGAAAACAATGTAAAGATTGCTACTTCTTGTCTGGTGTGCGACAGGCTGGAGAAAGATGTTTGAAGATACTGAAACTGTTGTTCTCTCACAGTCACCAATGCTGTTGTGTTTAGGGGTTACACCCGAGCAATGTGACACATTTACAAGCCCAACTACTGCATCTTGGGGGTGTTCAAAAACAGTATACTGTCTGTAAACATTGTAAACATCTTTTTGCTCTCAAACGAAGAATAAACAATAACTTTTAGCAGTTTAGCAGGGCCTTAAGTGTGGAAAAATGTTTTCATCTAAAGAAGCATCTTCCACTGTGAAGAGTCATTTGTGCGATCCCATGAAACAATAGATGGCAACCTTAATTTTTAATAGTGTAGAACACAAAAGAAGATTTTTTTTTCAAGAATGTTCAAGCTGCTCCTTCCCATGCTGTGGGTTCATAAAATGACCAAAAAAACTCCCAAAAAACACCATGAGCATGCTGTAAAAGTAGACTACATAAAACATCAACCTGTCATTGATTTTCAGCTTCTTTTTTGTAGTGTACTCTGCAATAGATTTGCTAGATTTGGACAGATTTTGGGCGATTCAGAACTGATACAACATACTGTGCCATCAGTAAGAGAAAGAACTCAACTTAGCGAATCAGTTGGCGAATAAACAAAATAATCTGAAATAAAGGTAAAGTGATGAAAGTAAGTAGAGCAGAATAAAGAAAGTGATTAAATGTTCATACATCCACAGGTGCTGCGGATAATAAATAATAAATGCCCAAATGCACAGATTAGCTCTAATGTCACTGAATCTGCGATTTAAAAATGAAAACATGCAAACATGAATGACATTGGAAAGCTACAGCAGAAATAACAGGTGAATAAGACAATACATATTAGTTAATCTTAGAATAAATGATCTAGATGACTTAGAACAAAGGGCACACCTCATATTGTCCACTTTTATGCTGCCTGAAATATCTGCTTCTCTGTTGCGTGGAAGAAAATCTTAACTCAAAAGTCTTTGGAAAAACATGACGGGTGTATATGATGCCAGAATTGCCTTTTTGATAAACTATCCTTTTAAGTATACATCCCTGCATTAGCTTGCAAAGTTGCAGTGAAGCATAGAAAAAGGTCTTCCTCAATCTTCCTAACATCGCTTGACTTGGCAATTGTTTGCAAATGTCTTAGCATTCCAGCCAATGGGAGAAGAAAGAGGCATGAAGGATAAGATGGATGGAAAGAGAAGACGGATGGAGAGAGGAGAAGATAATGCAAGGTTGAAAGACTCCCTGTCTCTCCTGTCCTTGCTAAGCTGCTATTGTTTGCTGCTTAATGTATTGTCAAGGCAGGAATAGAGTAGCGCCTAAGCGTTTTGTGTTTCATTCTGAGAATGCTGGCTTGATGTTTTTCCCTGCAGTGAAGGATAAATGATATATAAGTAAAAGGAGAGAGAGAGAGAGAGAGAGAGAGAGAGAGAGAGAGAGAGAGAGAGAAAGCAACCTCAGTTTGTCCATGGTAAATCAAAAAACCCTTCACTTCTCTGATGAGCAATTTAAAAATGTGAAAGCACTCAAACTGATACACACATGCTCACAAAAACAGTAAAAAGTTTAAATATCACAAATGACCTTTGCATATATTCATACACCAAGCCACACTATAAAACTTTATTCATTAATTTCAGTGCATTTTTTTTTTACAGCTTGGCTACAGAATGTATCTTGTCACAGTTGATGAAAATATAAATCAGTGGGAGTGCTGCAAAATCAATGCCTCACTGTTATGAACATTGTGGGAGATTTGTAGATGCTCCCTTGGGCGACAGGGAGGGTAGGTAGTAAAAATTATTGAAGAAATAATTTACAGGCCTGTGTCTCTCTAGGACAGTTGGTTTTTTAGCATTGAGAGCTTGAATCACAGATTATGTAGGCATCTCTATGAAATATGAAATCATCAACACAGGCTAAATAGCACAGCAGGACTTTTCACACTAGAAATTGTTAACCCTGGGTCGTCCTAAACCCCGGATGAATGGGGGGACGGGTTATCTGTAATCACGTTTATCTATTTGTCTGTCTAGTCAGTCTGCCATCCATCCATCCGGTCATTCTATCATTATGTATCCATCCATCTGTCCGTTAAATGTTGTCTGTCTGTCTGTCATAACATCTCTGCCATTTTTATGTCTATTATCCTATTCATTCATCTCATCATGTATGAGTCTGTACCGATGCAAGCTGTGCTTTCACGCATAACTGACGCAAGACAAATTTGGGTTCAGCCTGCTTCAGAAAACATCTGTCTGTGACTGTGTGAATTAAAGCCTGGACTCCAGATGATGTGCTCTGACAGTGGCATATGTTTCATATCACAGGCTTGCATTTCTGACCTCAGACAGCGGCTGCGGATTATTTCAAAACTAGGTTTCACAAAGAGAGTTTCGGGTCCACAGTAGATAAACACAAATAAATATAATACTATAGAGAAAAGAAATGCAGAAAATAGAATACTAGCTAACTGCATAATGCAGCACGTACCCTGTATTCTACCTCATATTTAAAACAATATGTGAAACAGCACACATTATGTAACTTTTAAATGACCACGTTATTGCTGCATGATGTCCTTTACTAAACTCATATTAAATATTAAATTCAGTCAATTTTTATTTTGTTAAACCATCTTGCCTTTTGAATTTCAGATCAAAAACAAAATAATTACGATTTAGAAAACCCCTTTTTAACAGATATAAATGCACTACTCTATATTATAGTATTATAGTGCTCCTCAACTCATGTAGCAGAACTGACATTCAATGCTCTTTCATCCCACCTGCTGTCTGTCCCTTCGGCTATTTTGGAAAAGCCATACTATTCTTTCTTTTTCTGCATTATAAAGTATGTATGCTGTGCACAGTATGCTAATTTTCTGTACGCTTGAAATTCCCAGATGTCTTGCTGCATTTGCCAAAATCTGCAATAGAGAACCACAACACAATGTGCCTGAAGGTAGACATTAATATTATTCTGCCTTTTTAAGATACTTTGTTTTAAGAAATTCTAAAACAGCATAGTGTGTAACATTTGGAGTTAGGGCAATTCTGTGAAAAGCTCAGTAAAGGAATCCTTACGTTTATATGAATAAAAACACTAATTAAAAATATTGTTTACAAAATATCAGGTAAGTTATGCATTTTATGCTTTTTAGAATATTGAATGCAATTTATTTTATTTTTTTTACATTTTCCAAGATAATATCTAAACTGCATTAAATCAATTAAACATGCAACACAATGTAGTCATAATACAATAATATACTATGATTTAGAATGTTTTATCATTGTATGCAGTGCTGACAGTTTCAAAATATTTTCCCTTTTCAATATTCAGTAAGCAGTACACACTAATCCTCCTTTCTCTCTTTCCCTACTGTATGCATCACTGCCGTTTATGTATATCATCACGGGGCAATCAGCCCATATGTCCAAAAAATACGGTGCATAATGCTTAACATCTTGAAAATATGCTGTTTTAACGTGTTCACGCATAACCTCATTACCCTAACGCAGAAGACTACATATCCCATAATTCTTCGGAGGCAGTGGAACAGTAAAGGTGATTGGTAACAGGTGGTCCAATTAATTACTGGCAAACGCAAGCACGGTCGCCAAGAAACTAATCTAAATGAGCTTGCCAAAATGCAGAGAGACACCAGCACTGCGAGCTCTACAGGACATGCATCACGCCCATAATAGACAGTAAGAAAAAGCAAACAGATTAAGAGAAAAATCCTCTTTTATCGCTCTGATGCACTTATTTCAACCACACAAGCTGGATTGGCATAGCAAGCCTATTTGGATGGCGACCAGCGCGCGCGTGCATGTGTGTGTGTGTGTGTGTGTGTGTGTGTGTGTGTGTTTGGTAGAAAGCAATACTTTGTGATAACGGTTCCTCTTCCCAGCTGGAAACAAATAAGTTTTGAATGGGAGCTCCCAGGACGGGAGTTTATTTAGCCCTTCCAATCGCTCATTGAAGTGTCCGTGTGATGCTCGGTGTGTCCTGCCAAATGCAGTGCTCATCTTCCTTTCCTTGACAGACACTGGAGCTTTGCTTGCTTCTCTGCGTTTGTGTTGTATTAGCGCAGCTCATCTATATTCAGAGATAATCTCTTTCTCTCAGGTTTCCCGGACTGTGTGACAGCACTCCGAGGGAAGGAGCGTTTCTTTGAATATTCCACAGATGTCCTCTTTTCTTTCTCCGCATGAGCTGAGCGTTTGAAGTTGGCTGATGGGATTGTTTTAATATTCCTCAGATGTGGCGCAGAGCCTGAGAGCGCTTTATCCTTGGTGCACTTGTGCTGAGATCAGTGTGTGCTGACTGTGGCTCGCAGATTACATGCTGGAGTGGGAATACAGGAACACCCCATGTGTATATATCTATATGAATATGTATATAATGTGTGTGTGTGTGTGTGTGTGTGTGTGTGTGTGTGTGTGTGTGTGTGTGTGTGTGTGTGTGTGTGTGTGTGTGTGTGTGTGTGTGTGTG
>CAIGQV010019029.1:747603-760181 GCA_903798115.1 Danio jaintianensis
AGACTAAGTGTGATTCATTAAGAGAAAAGCCGGAAACCACGACATGACCTGTACTGTACTGTACTGTAATGAACCAATACCTCTCAGTGAAAACAAGGCATAACTGATGACATAACTTTAATTCTTCAGGTGAACTATCCCTTTAACTTAATTTCTGTACAATGAGTGCAATGTAAATCTGACTTTCACATATATCCACAGAATACTGTCATAATTTCTTGGGTCTAGAAACTTTGCTTAAAGACCCTATGTTTAGTTATCGACATGACTTGCTTCCTTCAGGAAACAAACCAGTCCTTTGGTTCAATCATTACATCACACCACCCCCAGATGTTTGCCTGTTTAATAAGGCTAATGTGGACTTCCTCTAATACTATCGCAAAAAAAGATAAATGGAACAACACCGCAGCTCTTGTTACGACTACAACACTGTGTTATTCTTGCTCTAATTGGTGTTTTAGCTCCAGGAAACCTGATTAGTATCAGAAACCACCTGCTGAGTGGTCGACTGAAGTAATCCAGAAGGGGCACGGCTGTCTTGCCCCCTCGGAGTGTCTGCGTTCACATGTACGAAACCCCCAGTTGTCCGCTTGGCACGTGTTCGTATCCGACCAAGACTAATTGTGCAACACTGCATCTGCACGTAGACGCTTGGCAGAACAGGGGAGGGCAGAGAAGTGTGGGGTTTCCATGACAACTGCCAGAGAGGTGCTTTTGAAATGCCAGGCTGCATATGAACTAAGGTTGGCGCATTTGAGAAGGTCAGTTGTCAGTGTGTATGTGTGTGCCATTGAATCGAGTTGTAAAATGAGCCAATTTTCAACAAAAAAAGCAGAGTGTTTCTTTAAAACATACGATTCGGTTCATGCTTGCTCTGTGCATCTAAACTGCTTCATCATTTCCCTTGTACTGAAGAGTTCCATTTTCATCCTTTCTCCACTCTTTTAACCCCATTTGCCCTTTAACTCCACCAAGCCTTATTTCCCTTCCACTCGTCTTGTTCCAATGATCACTTCTCTCCCACTCGAGCTGTTCTTTTTGCAGTTGTTAGATCCCTGGTCTTTGCATTATCGCCTCTTTCTGTTCTCATTACCCTCTTGAAGTCTGTTCTCTGTGTGTTCATTTTCTCCTGCAGATGCTCGCGGCTGAGAAAACTCACTAAATCTCTCTTGAGCTCTGAATCTCTGCCTTTGCCATGCTGGGCTGAGCGATAACCGAAGGGAGAGTTTGCTAAGAATGAATTGCAGCCGCTGATAGTTAGCATTGTTTATTTGCATGTACTGTCTGCGTTGTTTCAGCATCCGATTCTCTATAGGAATTATGCAAATCTGCCAATGGACAAATGAGCTCACTATTTTTGTGTTGAACCGTTTTTTTATATCGCTGGATTGTGGAGGATGCAGCATATCTGCTTTACTTTACTAGGGTTGAACATCATCACTCAACCACTTTTTTGGCTCATTAAAACGTTCACGCTTGAGTACGCCATATTTATGCCTGGATTTATGCCCAGTTATAATGCTCGTCTCCATCATCTAATCATCATTTGATGAATTGCTGCTGCCATGATCACTAGAAAATGTACACAGTTATCTCTTTTTAATGAAATTCTTTATGTCGGCCAGTGAATTTATTATGCTGAAATTATCCATTATAACAGTGTTTATTATTTATTGGCTTCCAAATGTCAGTTACACGTTTTGAATCCAAAGGTTTTTAATGTATTCACTGTAAAAACAAATCATCAACTTTTGATATTGAAAAGTGTGAGAGTGACTTTTATTGACATTTTTAATAGTTTAAAGTGATGTATTGTCTTTAATATTGGTATTGTAAATTATGATATAAAAGCCTGGTAAAGAACTGAAAGCATTTTTTGTTATTTTATGGACATTATCCTCGATATATTATTTCTTATACAATATATTGTTTCAAACTACTAAAATGTCATAACCGTAAATAAACCCCATGAATCATGAAACATGAAACCTGTTAATATACATACAGTGCACAGCATAAATGAGTACAGCCCCTTTTTAAAATCCGGTGTATGGTATTTGAACAAAACAGTTTTATTAAACGGTTATATCTATTCAAATAAGAGTTTGGTCACCAAATATCAGTAGGAATAGAGACAAGGAAAGATAATACATTTAAATTCAAATGAGGTATTGCAAAATAATAATAATAATAAAAATACAAACTAAATAAAAATATATATATATAAACAACAAAATTTCAACTTAACTCCATATATATTTTTTGTTTCTCTTGATTTTTCTTCTTTATTAACATTGTTTGTGGAAATGTTTTTGAGCCTAAAAACTCAAAACATAAAAGGTTTACAATGCAAATCCCGTTAGATCCACTTGTTGGATAAAAGACAGTTTTATCCAGTTACTTTACAAACTGTGTTGTAAATAAATCATATAAACATTTGCATATTAGTCAATAATATTACTGAAATTATTATAAAAAAATATTAATAATATATATTTACACACATTTACAAAAGTAAATACAAATAGATAGGGCTAAAAAAATTGTGGAAATCTGCATATTTCTGCATGTGCAAATTCGGGCAGTTTTTTTTTTTTTAATAATAATAATTCATCTTATTATTTTAGGTTTTACATTTTATATACAGCAAGTACAAGAAGTATTATACACACAATAGTGAAGAGACCAGTTTTTTTGTTGTTGTTAGAAATGTAAACTATTATAATATTAACAACAATATTATTATTATTATTATTATTATTATTATTATTATTACCAGTAGTGTTAGTATATTTAAAGTATTTCCTTTAGATTTTTTTTAAATATTATTTTTGTGTTCTTTCAAGTATGAAGATGAGCATGACACCAAATAATGACTCGTTTTCTAAACTTCAAAAGTAAATCATGTAAAATGCAAAACATCCAGGCTGAAATCCACCATGCACCTAATTATGCACATTATCTTCTATAATCTATGAGGCTTTAAATTATTCATTCCAAGCTTCAATTTTAATTAGGTTAAGCCCTTGAGCGACGCAGGCATGTTTTGTCAAGGTTTATATTTTGTGAAAAGTTAGTCTATTAAAATACTCAATCAGGAAAGGGCAGCACACAAATCACTAATAACGAATAAATAGTTGCACATTAAGTCCACTTGAAAAAAAAATTATATTCAGCCATCAATTCAGGAAATACACTAGAATGTTAATTAGTTGTACTGTGGCTTAAAACAGCTGATGCACATATACACAATACAGTGATTTTGTGTATTCGAAGGATGAAAGTAAAAAGTGCTGATAGTATTGGGTTCAGAACAAGAAGTGCTGGTTTTGTTTCCACTGAAGCTCTCCCCAGATAACTATACACAGGGGGACCTTACCTTCCAAAACTAGCCCTAAATACACACGCACACACACACACACACACAAAGTTTTCACTGACTGCTGATGCTCGTTGACTAATAAAATAATTCTGTGATCTCGTCGTCCTTCTAATCTAAATGTAAAATATTCAACTAAAATGTGTTTCGATGATACTTGAAAAATCTGATCACAACAATCATTGGAGCTCAAGGGCCAGAATAATTAACAGCTTGAGTCAATGCAGACCCTCTATTGGTGTTAAAAATCTACTGTATTTATTAATGACACACAGTGAAACATTAGTGCTAAAAGTGTGAATTTTATTTTTGCTGTTGACTTTATTGTATATGCATTTTTAGGAGTTTCACTTTGACACAGAATTTATTGGAGGAGAGTATTTAAATAAATCCGTGCAGCATGATTTATGAAGGTATTTCATGGTTAGTTTACTATTTGCACTATTATTTAATGAAATGTAAATCACTGCTCTCTAAATTTGGTGCTGTGGCCAAATTTCTTCAAATGACAAGTACCAAAGAAGGTCAGCACTCAATAATTTATTAAATGAATCATAAGAGAGAAAAAAAAAGAAGTATTTAAGCAGCAAGAGTTTCTGAATCATTACACTGACAAAGGCTCACGGCAGAAATGTTAGTTTGTTTCTTTTGTCATGTTATTCGTTTAAAAAATGATTGAGTGCAGACCTTCTGGTACTTGTCACTGATATTCAAAAATCCCAAACCTGTTTTTGCCTTTGTTGTCAGTAGATTGCATTTACCTTATCATCATCAATTTATCATCCATTCTCATCAATTTGCTTGCTGGCAACCTAATTTCTGCTGCTTTTATGCATTAGTAATTGTAGAAATGAGCGGCTTTGGTCTGTATTCTTTAATTTGCAACTTTTGAGTACATTACTCACAAAACTTTCCACAATAATCTGCAATTTTATGGGAATTTTTATGGAATAATCTGCACTTTTATGGGATTTTTATAGAATAAGATGAGTTTATATGGGATAATTAGCCGTTTAGTAGTCTGGCCACAATAGTATTATCTCATGGATTTTCACTATTGAGAAACAGATTGCCAGTAATAACATAAACCTACACAGATCTATTTTTACAAGATGTAATATAAGTAGCAGATGTCCCCATGTAGTCTGTTTCAGCTCAGTATACCCAAGGATCATTTATTATACCATGATGTATATACCAATTTTTCAGTTTTCTTTTGTGTCTCTTTAAATGCAAATGAGCTTCTGCTCATGTCTGCTTTTCAAAAAGAGGGCGGAGCCTTCACAGCCGGTGGCTCAGATACTCTCAAGATGGACAGGTTTTCTTCATCATGAAAGTTAATTATTTGCTTACATGTTACTTTGACTCTTGGTTTAAAGCCAGTAATAATATCTCAAGTAACATTTAGAGCCCTATCATACACCCGGCGCAATAAGGCGCAAGACGTGTTTGCCACGATGTGTTGCTATTTTCAGACCAGCGCAACCCTAATTTTCCCACTTTGCGCCACGTTCAGTTCAGTTCAGTTTTTCCACTTACAAAGTCTGCCATGTAAATAGCCAATGCACCATGGCACGACGCAACTGACTCTTAAAGGGAATGTGAGATTAGACTCTGATTGGTTTATTCTCAAAACACACCCATAACTCATTAAGAGAATAAGCACAATCCTGTATGCGCCGCGGCGCAGAGCGTTTTTTTCCATCCTTAAAATAGCAAGATCGTTAAAATAGAGCCCTTAATATTGGATGCTGTCAAGAAAAAAAATATATATTTAAACTTTTTTTTTTACTCAATGTAACATTTCTTTCTTGAAACACAATGACTTTATTCTTGAAATTTTATGAGTTTATTCTCATTTTATTTAAACTTTTTTTATTGAAACTCAACAACTTTATACTTGAAATTGAATTTATTTATTTTTTAACCTTTACTTGAAATTGAATGAGTTTAATCTTGCATTATAATGTCTTTAATCTCAAGATGGTTTTATTTTCTATTATTGTTTGGCAATGGACCCTTTTTACATTTTACGGGTTTCTCACCACTGGACGTTGTCAGAGTTGAATAAAATTAGAGTGCAGTGAATGGGAGACTACAACAATTTTTGCTCAAATAATAAAAGAAAAACTCAACAATAGTGTTATCAAGACTTTTAGAAAAAGGAAAAAGAAATGTGTGAGACTGATAACAGCAGCCAGAAGAGGGAACAATGTCAAATTTACTGTCTCTCCAATAGATGCTCCGTAAGAAACACCTCACATAAGCGATAATTAGTTTTTTTTGTAATTTAATGCTAAGATGATATAATACATATTTAAATACTTATAAATGTACATACGTTATATTTTTATCAAAATATTAAAAACTTTCAAAGATTTAAGATGCTGATGACCGTTAAATGTGTCATAACAGTCTTGTGAAAAGGTTAATAAAATAATAATATATGTACCAAAAGTCATTGCTGACTGCAGTTGTCCATCTTCCAATCACAAGTGATCAGGCAAGATGCATTTTGGATCACTGAAAACATGTTAATACCAGGTAGAAACAGAACCTTTGGAAACATACAATGCACTTTCCCAAACATTTAGTCTACTTAAACACCATCCCATTCCTACAAGAAATACAGTTTTGTTTTTTTTGTAAATCTTGGCTTTCAGTTCATTTCAACTTCAGTGCTCTCTGTGCACTTTACAGATCTTTCAACGGATCTCTCTGCCAAAATCAGGTACCTGGGCATTCAGGGTGTCATTTCCAAAGACGTCTAGCCTCGTCTGCTTGATTTAATGTGCTAACCGTAGAGGTCAGTTTATCCTTCTCCTCTGAGCCACAGCAGCTCTTCAGCCTCCAGCAGGTGAGAGATTTCTCTGCTACATAGAGCTTCAGAATTGTAATTTATTCTGACATTGCGTTGATACGCCTGCTAATGGCCTCTGGTCTGGCTCACACAAACCCAATCCATTATTACGTACTGACTGACAAGGACACTGAGAAGAAGGGCACTGTGTGTGGGTTTGGAAAAAAAACGGTTTAAAGTCTCTACTGTTGGTCAACAACTTTGCTATCTCATGGTTCAAAGTGTTGCATTCTGCATTGTTGCCACAAGGGGCGCTATATTGAGTATTTGCATAAATGGTCTTATACTTTAGTTTTCACTTTCTGGTCAGCTACTGTGATGGTAGAGTTACAGTCTGAACAGAATCTTACTGGGCAAGTAAATTAAAGCCAGATACTATATGATATTAGTTATATCTAAATCTAGATTCATACCATAATGTGACTCTAAATCTCAGTACTTGATGGGCAATAGAGTTAGTAGCATGACATTATATAACCAAGCATGTGTCAATAATGGGATGCTTATATTGTTGATCAAATAAAAAAATCAACAAAATGAAATAAAATTCTCAGCAGCTTCCAGTTCACACAGACTTTAAATAGACAGTGTGATAGGAAACAGGTGTATGTGTAGTCAGCACAGGGGTGTGTGGGAAATGAAGTCTGAGAGAATGACAAGGGGAGCAATATGGAGCAGAGTACGTGGGCACATTTTGTATCTGTTTAAACACAATCAACCACACGGGTGTCTTCAATACAAAAGTAATCCAATTTAATGCATTTTACTACTTTTGAAAGTTATCGAAAGTGAACAAGCTCAAAACATTTCGACACTGTTTACATACATTTTGCACTGTTGCTTTTGTTTTTGTGATCATACTGAGGTAAATGAGGCCTAAAAGTACACTTGTGTCAAAATAAAATGTCTTGGAAGCTGTAGGTTTTGAGAAATACAACAGGGAGATGGCGGAGAGAACACACAAGGGCAGACAGAGACTTTGATCATGGCTATGGCTTCAGAAGCATGTTTAATCTACGAGGGGGTGGACAGATGGTGGGGCCGAGGTTCAACAGATCAAACAAACTAGAAATGGCCATCACTGACACATACATGCTATCAAAGGCTCTGCGAGAAACGAGCAAAGCATAAAGGTGTCTGAATATGTGTGATTCTCTCGGGTTGTTGCTGAATAGTCACAGTCTCCCAACGGACATGCTGCCACTGCAACAAAAGCTGAGGCTCAGATTGACTTTCAAGTGCTAACATGTAGGTAAATATAAAGTGCACGCTGACACATATTGCGTTTCTCCTCTGTCTCCTCTCGGGGTATTTTATGAGTTATCACCATGTCCTTGGGCGTGATTCTCCATGACTGGGAAGCAGTACTGCCACTGCATTACAAATTCGGTAAAGAACAAATATGGCTGCCATGTTGGAGGGCTGTTCCTAAATGTAGTGCAAGTAATGCACAATTTTCATCCATGATTCTTCGTACTTGTTTAATTTGGGACAAATGATTCAATATGTGTATTCTAACACACTGTCCTAACTACATTCAATATGGCATTAATATGGCTTAAGCATTCGCTTCCTCCCTTGTTGTTAATTTTACTGTATACAGCTGTTCGTCATTATTAAGCCTGCATGCCCCTGATATATTGACTTAGCTAAACATTAGCTAGCTTATTACATCATAGCTCATGGAGAATCATATATGTTAGCCTCTTTGACGTCTGTGTGTGCACTATGCTGGCATCAAGTACTCACAGATGGGTAGACATATGATGAAAAATTGTTCAAGAGATCAATTCTGCATCAATTTTGAGATTTTTTTAAGTGCATCACTGTTCTCTCTTGAGTCGATTCTGAGCTTAGTTTTTAACAGCAGATGTTAGATATTAACAGTCATACTCTGCTTGCTTCCAATTCCTTACAAATACCACTGGAACATAAAATAATCGTTAATAAAGTTAGGAAAAGTTCAAGCGAATTACACAAGTGTTTATAGTGAGTTGTATTTACATTACTCTCATGAAATACAAGCCAACTTGCATTACTCAGTCAAACGCAAAAACACTCTTCCTTGTGAGCATTTTAGTGTACTGTTAAACTAGCATACAGCATCATCTGTTGTAAAAAAAAAAAAAACAAGATCAAAATCTATTCAAGAGAGAATAGTGATGCATTTTTAAAATCACAGAATTGATTACAGAAATTTTTGAACGATTTGTCACATTTCATTTTCAAATAGTTGCACTTTGAAATCTGTTTTCAAAAGTTTTCAGTCCCCCAAAATGCTGCAGTGTAAATGCACAGTTTTCTATTTTTTGTTGAAAACAGTGTAAATGTCCCTTGAACCACTTTCATACGATTTGCCTCTGGTTGCATATAGAAATATGTCAGATAAAAAGGCAAATAAGTCATCATCCCTAGTAAAAAAATAAGGGATGAAGGCAAATATGCTTTCTTAGGATGTTCACAAATATTACTGGACAGGGTATGAAGGTACTTTAGCAAGCTTTGCTGCTCAAATGCTCCAGGCTGTAATCTTCGGTTGCTATGCACATGTTTTCTGAGGTGCTTTTCAAAAGAAAACAATGCTTTGAGAAGGAACAGCTCAGTCAGAGATCATTCTGTTCTTGTATTTGTTCTCTCCTGCAGGTGCACAGATGTGTTTCTGGGTTTGCGTATAAGTGCTGTCAGTCACCTTCACCTTTTTACACATTCATTCATTAGAGACTCTAAAGTCTGTTTTGTTCCCAGTTGTAATTTAACACGGCATACATGATTAAAACAAGCTACAGAAAGGTTAGGCAGGAAATGTAGCTTCGGTGATCTGGAATGCAGAATAACCAGGAAGCTCCAATTGAAGATGCTTAAATCAATTTCATCCTAACATAACTGTGATAACTCTAGAAAATGGCAAATTCCTAATGCTTCTCTCTTAGTGATTTACTCGCATAGATTGTGTCCACATCATGACAGTTTAACGGAACATTCTACTTTAAAAAAAAAGGCTAATTTTACTTTTCTGCCGCACCATGTCTGTAGCAGACACGATGATTGTCTCTGTGGATGAGCATGTGCACAAACAGCATGAAAAACCTGAATGAATCAAAGACGCTTCAATAAATCAAAAACGCCTTATGCTGCAAAAGTCACGTTACATGATTTCACTGATTCCACATGAAACTGAGCTTCGCAGAGGAATGAATGCAGATATAACGCAATAATGAATTTATCTCAATTAATGTTTTTTATAATGTTTTGTATCGAAATACAAAAATCGAAATTGAATTTTGATACATTCCACAGCCCTAGGATACGCTGGTGATCACTCAACACTATTTTTTAAGTATCAAGCTTTTAAGCTTTACACTGCTGCATAAAAAGAAAATTTGGCTATTGCTTGTTTGGGCTTGACGTGTTATAGTTTTTTTTTTAATAGGGTATTTTTATATGTAAAAATCCATTTTCTCTCAGCTCATTTCAATTCAATTCGCAAGATAGGTCAAGTGTTACAAAAGAAACTTGTAGTCTTACACACTTTTAAAGATTCATAATTAGTTTTCTGTCATGTTGCCGCACATTTTATTGTAGGTCATTATGCTCTCTATCTACGAACACAAAATTCAGCTTTTACACAAACTCAGTCTAGCAACATGGGAGTTTAATGGTTCACCCCAAAAATGAAAATCTGCTCTTAATTTACTCACCCTCAGGCCATAAAAGATGTGTGTGACTTTGTATCTTCATTAGAGCATTAAAGACGATTTTTTTTTAGCTAAACTGTGGTCCTTGGTGATTTCATATATATTTATATACAGTATACTGTGTGTGAGGCGACACAGAGGCTCAGTGGTTAGCACTGTCACTTCACAGCAAGAAGGTCACTGGTTCGAGTCTCGGCTGGTGTTGGTGTTCTGTGTGGAGTCTACATGGTCTCCCCGTGTTGGCGACGTGCTGGCGTGGGTTTCCTCTGGGTGCTCCGGTTTCCCCCACAAGTCCAAAGACGTGGTATAGGTGAATTGGGTAAGCAAAATTGTCCGTAGTATATGTGTGTGAGTGAGTGTGTATGGATGTTTGCATGTTCTCCCCGTGTTCGCGTGAGTTTCCTCCAGGTGCTCCGGTTTCCCCCACAAGTCCAAAGACATGCGGTACAGGTGAATTGAATGAACTAAATTCGCTGTAGTGTGTGTGTGTGTGTGAATGTGAGTGTGTATGGGTGTTTCCCAGTACTGGGTTGCAGCTGGAAGGGCATCCGCTGTCTAAAACATGCTGGATAAGTTGGCGGTTCATTCCGCTGTGGCGACCCCTGATGAGTAAAGGGACTAAGCCGAAGGAAAATGAATGAATACTGTGTGTGTGTGTGTGTGTGTGTGTGTGTGTGTGTGTGTGTGTGTGTGTAGTATAAAATGTGTGCTCTAAACTGCCATGTACGTTGTCAGGAATGTTTGCAGAGGCTGTAAATTAAAGGTTATAATGTTGTAAGTAATGTTCAGTTTTAGTTCAATGCAGTTTTGCATTTAGTTTAATTAGGATAAAATGTATTTATAGTACCAATAGCCATTGACTTGCATTTAATGAATCACCAAACACCTCAGTTTCCTGTTAAAGTGTTTTGTTTTTTTACAGAAGAAAAAGATATCTACATCTTGGATTGCTGAGGGTGAGTAAATTAGCAGTGAATTTTCATTTTTGCTTAGACTATTTCTTTAATTCTTCTCAACCTGTCAACCAATATGTGCAGAATGTGCCTGCTTTATTTTTTGAGGGCAAAAAAGGTGGAAAATTACTCAGAGAGACGTGGGAAGCAGTAAGCTGACACTTTGATGCTTTGTTTGCTATTTTCTCCTAATTGACTTTACTTCCCACTGCCTTGTCCTCCATTTGCACTGTTTACCTTCACAGTTTCAGTGGCTGTTTCTCATTGCTCTTGTTGCTATTCTCTTTAGACAGTGCAAACACATTAGGTGACTGGTCAGCCAGACTACAAACAAGTTTTACATTTGTTTTGTAGCATCTGTCACTTTGTATTGCAGACCACTTGTATAGTACATATACTGTGTACAGAATATAATGTACAGTACAATCCCAGCTGTGGTTGTTCGGTATAATTTTTTTCTAGCTTAACACATTGTAATACAT
The DNA here is from genome assembly GCA_903798115.1 of Danio jaintianensis. Lineage (NCBI taxonomy): Eukaryota > Metazoa > Chordata > Actinopteri > Cypriniformes > Danionidae > Danio > Danio jaintianensis. Next base: position 758,973 of record CAIGQV010019029.1, read on the forward strand.
TAGGCAATTTGCATGACAACATTAGTAAATTAGATGACAACGCATCTCCCTCTGATGGTCTTCTAAATGATGTTTGTACCAAATTTTACGCTGACATTGCATACCTGTGTAGTGTCAAAGACAACCTAGATTGGGAAGTTTAAAAGACTATAGGTAGGTTAGAGAAAGGATAGATAGATAGATAGATAGATAGATAGATAGATAGATAGATAGATAGATAGATAGATAGATAGATAGATAGATAGATAGATAGATAGGGAGGCTTTAAAAGATCACAGCTAATCTTTATTACTAACATGGTTATAAGATGCTTTACTGACATTGAAACTAAAGCTAATCTGTTGAATCATGATTAGCTAGTAACACATAAACCACAGGACTGCCATGCTAACCCTTTATCAGTGCATTTTACTCAACGCTAAAATCTCTACAGATCTTCACACAACTCTGGATGATGTTAGCAAACAGCAAAGTCTGTTAGCAACAGTAGGCTTTCAATCATCCGTTTAGAATGAGAAATGCAGTCAGCAGGAGCGCGTGGTCTTAGCCAAGATTAGCAAGCAGTCACTAAGCAAAGCGGCAAGCGAGAGCCAGTTTTCCTGGGGCTGCGCTAATGACATTAACTCCACATACACAAGCTAATCAATCCGCTAACGGCTTCGGCCAAAGCCATCAACCACAATTAATAATCGACATACTCCTTCCGCTGTACGCTGATGCATTTTTTAAATATCATAATTAGTCTGAGCCAGGCATTTTGAAAGTGACTTTGACTTGAATTAGCAGGCCCGATGTGCTCATCAGCACGGCGGAGATCAAGTCAGAGAGGATTAAAGCCTGCGTGTTAATGGAGCACGGGTATTTTTAACCACTAAGTGCTAATCTCTAATGCTGGATTTCTGATATGTGACTAGCTGAGAACTGATTCATGCTGCGTGATGGCGTTCAAGGCTGCTACGGCTAGCTGAACCAAGTCTGCGTGCTATTTTATTACTTTGCAATTGGCAGTAGAGTTCGTGTGGAGGACAGTTCACTAACAGTACGCTAGAAGCCATTCACTGCTTCACTAACAAACAGTTTCAAGTGCAGTCTAAAGGCCATTTTACAGTGTTGTTAGGTAAGGTAAACACAATTATTATGATTATTATTATTATTATTAGTAATAGCCAAAAATGAACATTTGGCTATAATTTATTCACCCTGTACTTG